>CM072682.1:18872171-19220161 GCA_036884735.1 Huso huso | reverse complement strand
ATGGCCTGACAACGATTCCTTTGTACTGGACAAGTTTGGATGTTGAAGAGTTGTGAAAGTGTGGTTTGCAGTGCTCAGGTGTACAGGTGATGCAGAGGCTCCAACAATGACAGACACAAAGGTGCGATTCAAACATCACTTTAATAATGCTCTCTTCTAGTTTGAGACCGTTAAATAATAAAGCTGGCTCTACCCAACAATGGGGATTGCCAGCATATAACAAAAGGGGTTGCAGTCCCGAAATAATAAGACAAACACAAACACGCAACACAGACACCAGGGCCGCCGAGAGCCATCATGGGCCCCGGGGAAGGATTGGTATGTCCCGCTGCCACTCCCTCCAATGGTACTACATTCATCCGACTTTGTAGTATACTGTAGTCTAAACCAAGCTTCAAAACCAAGCAATGATACTTGCAATCTTAGCCGTGTCTGAGGAAGATCATTCAACCGATACAGTATTTTGATAATGGGTTTATCAAAAGACGCATAGAAGTTTCAATACCTCAATTAAAATCTGCAGCAGGATAGTTGACTTTTTCTCAAAGTAGTTTAAGTTATTTACAGTATTCAAACTTATTTTTTTTAGGTAAGTGAATAAATATTTTTTTTTACAAACTCCATGTAATAGTCTTTAATTGGAAGCTTACTTAACATCAAATAACATACGTTTTTAGCATAAACTACATTTTAGTGGTGTTGCTATACACTATTTAATTTATCCCATGCCAAAAATAAACCACTCATCTCTGCTCTTAACTAATAGCCTGTATTAGTAAATATATTTGTATTTTAAGCAATATAACCGATCATTCTCTAATTGTGTTTACCACCAGCTGAAGAAAGTACTTTGTTTATTTTACGATATATTTTTCTAACAAACTGCTGCACCACATTGTTTTGAGCAAATTATAGATCTTAATCATAGAATAATTCATACTGTGGTATATATTGTGCAACTTTAGGACTCTTTTAAAGTCTTAAAAAAAAAGGCTACATAAAATTGCTCTGCCTTTTTTTTCAGCTTTTGGTGTAGTAAAATATGAAATGTAAGTTCAAATCATTGTGTGAAAGGAAGTGTTTGACAGCGCCTGGATACACAATCATTACACCCAAGCACATCGGCTCGGTGTGCAGTACGGGAGGATTTTCTTTTTAATGTGGTGGTGGGAACATAAAGGGTCTTGTGCAGGGCGAGTTGTTTTAAAATATTTTATACATTAAAAAAAAAAAAAAAAGTTCCCCCTACATCAGGGCCCCCCCTTTGGGCGTTGGGCCCCTTCGGGGTTGGGCCCCTTCAGGGCGTTGGCCCCGGGGAAATTTCCCCGTCCTCCCCACCCTCTCGGTGGCCTGACAGACTGATAAACCCGTCTCCAGACTGTGTGTGCTCTTTGTGCAGGTGCGGTGCTCTCAGTGGTGGTGTGTGCTTTCAGGTCCGGGCTTAGCGCTGGCTTCGTGCTGCAGCTCCTGGCTTCGTATTAGCTGTCTAGCAAAGACAAATACATACATTTTATCAATGGGAAACACTCCACTCACTTTTCCAGTCCTTGTTTCCTCCCATTAACCACAACAAAGGAACCGACCACGGCGTCACGCCCCACTAAAGTACCCTACCCCGCCCCCTTCCGATAGCTAGTTCAATCACGTCTCCTCCAATTCATGACTGAAACTTCGCTTACTGTACTAGGCCGATGACTCCAGGTACCGTAGCGCCGCCCTCTTCCTGAATGGCCGGCTTCCGACTGCCCCTGGAAAGAACTGCCCAACCATTCAGTATGAGGCAAACCTGCTGAATAATGTTACGTTAACATATTGAATTACATACCGCTTGGTAGTTTTCCATATACTTAAAAAACTGACAATTTGAAAAATGCAACATTTCGAAATCTAACATGACACACTATTATGGATTCCGGTACAGTTTTACAATATCATTTTGTAGTTTCTTTAATTACATGATGTTAAATAAAATATCTAAATTATGTTCATATAGTTTTGTTTTTTTTAATTCTGTCTCAATTAAAACATTCTAGGTAATGCTAACTTTTTTTTTTCCAGAGCTGTATACACACTATTCTATGTTTTGTTATGATTTTGCCTTTAACGGTTTAAAATGAAATAACAAATTGAAAAGGCATTCAGAGGATGCCAGAAGGGCCACATTGATAGAAAACTAAATAAACTCACCCGACACAAACATTTTCTAGCTGTAAACTTCAATAACAATCTTTAACTGCAATACAGACAGTGGCACCACAACAGTGTCTCTGTATTATACCCAGGAGCAATGCTAACAAGTATAGGGCAGCTACAATGTGATAAGGCTGCTATTGGTAGAATGGGATCACAGTTTGCTAACTATACCCTTCCCAAATGATCTTCAGTAGCAATGCAGACACACAGACAAACAGTGGCACTACAGCTGCAATGGAATCATTCTGTAATATAGTAGGGGACAATGGTAGCACAATTATAGGGCAGCTGCAATGATAATGCTGATTGTGCTAATAGGAGGTAAGAAAATGTATTGTAAATAGTTGGCTAGCTGCTTTAAAGAGTAAAGAAGCAAGCAGGTCTCAGCAGTGAGGTTAAATAGGTGTCAGGTGTTCTTCTGCCTCATGCAGCACAAACCAGCAGTGTAGTTGCACCCTTTTTTGCACCCCTGTGTGATGCTGTACTGTGCTTTGCTTTTTGCAAAGGCTGGCTATGTTAAGTTGTGCAGAACAGGAAGTTTTTATTTAGCCCCCTGAGGTTTTGAACGTCCTCAATCCACAGAGCATCATTTCAGAGAAACAGCGATTTGGTCAGAGCTATGTTAGTTTAGGGTTTTCAAACCCATTTTAATATAGCTGAGCATTGCTGAATGGGGAAGTGAAACCCTTTACTTCCCTGCAGTTTCAAACACTGTGCCTATCCGCTATCTAGTACAGATACATGTGCCATTCTATACATTTAATCCATTCTCATACAACTCTTTATTAATGTGTTGTGACCAAGGCTTTACATGAACTCACCCTCCTGAGCACAACATTCTCCCAGGACCCTTCTTGTTTTGCTGTTGTTTTTGTTGTTTTGTTTTCCAGACTTCTTTAGTTTCAAGTTTGATGAGTGTGACTCAGACACCTTATTGGGTCTACCCTGGAATCCAATTTGATTTTAATTAAACACTAAAACTATGTCAGGGATGAGTCCAGCTGACTGTGGTTGTGGTTTGTTTAGGAGTTCATACAGAGCCAGGTGAGACGAATCAGAGATTTCTTTTGGATTGGACTCTCTGATGAGGTCACAGAGGAGAGTTTCTCTGGGTAGACAACACATCTCTGAGTACAACGTCAGAACATGACACTCTACACTGTAGTGCGCTGCAATACCAGCTAGTAAGCAAGAGCCAAACAATGCACTCCTATTGCAGAACAGCAGAGGTTGTGTGGTAATGTCCACTGTCTATCTGGGACTGCTTATGTAACTGAGATAGATAGTGGAGCAGACTCATGAGCAGCCAGATGGAAACCCAGGCCTCCTCCAGAGGAAGGTGAAAGGCATGAATGAGAGGCTGCTGAACTAGCCCGCTGTCTGTCCATTTGAAAGCACCTGGATACCCTCGTGCTGCAGACAGGCTGCCACTGAAACACAAACACTCAGACATTCACAGACCTGCTTGTAGCAGCTCAGCATCGCTAGACCCCAAACAGGACTGAAAACACCCTGATTCAGAATATCAAACCTACAGTGCAGCCCCCGCCACGGCTATCAATACACAATCAGAGCTACAGGATCAGAGTCATGAAAGAGAAAGAAAGCAGATCACCACAACCTTCATCCACCGAATACACAGGGACTAATGGAACTGAGGCATATGAAGAGAAACAGCAACTCCACACACCCCCAGATTGTGATCATCTCAATAACTTGTGCTAAAGAATGTCCTGACCAAGTTTCATTACTGTTAGAGGAGTTGTTCCCACAATCCTGTTCACATACAGTTTAATTCCCTGGTGTGTGTTTACTACACTGTTCCACACACACACACTCGGGTGAAATCGGGTCTCATACTCTGAACTTCCAATGCCTTCCAAAACCTCTTCTTACTTTGTATTAGCTTTATTAAAAAAACACAAACACACACACACACACACACACACACACACACACACTTCCTTCCTCTCTTCACACAACACAGCAAAATGGCAGACAACAGAAAATGAATTACAAAATACAAAACAAAACAAATATGTTGCAAACACTAAAATCATCATAAAAAACTTTGCTTTCAGTGTTTTCTGACTTCCTAAAATTCAAACACATCCAACTTGTAATTCTATGCCACAGTGAGAAAGTCAGACAGACAGTTCTATGCCAAAAAAAACATTAAAAACTATGCGCTATGGACTTCAAAAACATGACTGATTCATAAAACAAATATGCACTGCAGACCTCGGCTCATAGTGGGAAACTAAAGGCCCCTCCGGAAGAACTACAGTTACCTCCAGGGGACAATGCCCTCAGAAAATCCCAGCCCTATGGCCCCCGAGTTCTTCCCTCTGTAGCGGGGCTTAGGGTACTTTAGTAATTCTCAATAACGCTCTATAATAAGCAATATCGCGTTAAATTCAGCTCTTCTTTGCTTACCTAGCATATTTATGTCCGCCTCTGCTCACTAATGGTGGACAGCTGCAAAACCAGGGCATACAGTGCCTATAGAAAGTCTACACCCCCTTTCAAAATGTTCACCTTTTGTTGCCTTATAGCCTGGAATTAAAATGCATTAAAATAGTTTTTTTTTCATGTATCTACACATCCTACCCCACAACTTCCAAGTGAAAAAAATATTCTAGAAATTTGTAGAAAATTAATAAAAAATAAAAACTGAAATAGCTTGGTTGGATAAGTGTCCACGCCCCTTATAGCAATCCTAAATGAGCTCAGGTCTAACCAATTGCTTTCAAAATCACACACCAAGTGGCCAGAGGTTCCCTCTGCTGGGTAGTGCATTTCAAAGCAAAGACTCAACCATGAGCACCAAGGTGCTTTCAAAAGAACTCCGGGACAAAGTTGTTGAAAGGCACAGATCAGGGGATGAGTATAAAAAAATATCAAAGGCCTTGAATATCCCTTGGAGCACGGTCAAGACGATTATTAAGAAGTGGAAGGTGTATGGCACCACCAAGACCCTGCCTGGATCAGGCCGTCCCTCCAAACTGGATGACCAAGCAAGAAGGAGACTGATCAGAGAGGTTACCAAGAGGTCAATGGTAACTTTGCAAGAGCTACAGGCTTTTATGGGCAAGACTGGTCAAAGTGTGCATCTGACAACAATATCCCAAGCACTCCACAAATCTGGCCTGTATGGTAGGGTGGCAAGAAGGAAGCCATTACTCAAGAAAGCCCACCTTGAATCCCGTTTGAAGTATGCAAAAAAAAAAACACTCCGGAGATTCTGTAGCCATGAGGCAAAAAGTTTTGTGGTCTGGCAAAACTAAAATGGAACTTTTTTTGGCCTAAATGCAAAAAGCGTTATGTTTGGCGCAAACCCAACACAGCGCATGACCCAAAGAACACCATCCCTACTGTGAAGCATGGTGGTGGCAGCATCAGTTTCTCATCGGCAGGGACTGGGGCACTTGTCAGGATAGAAGGGAAAATGAATGGAGCAAAGTACAGAGAAGTCCTTGAGGAAAACCTGCTGCCCTCTGCAAAGAAAAGCTGATATTGGGACGGAAGTTCACCTTTCAGCATGACAACGACCCAAAGCACACAGCCAAAGATACACTGGAGTGGCTAAGGAACAAAAAGGTAAATGTCCTTGAGAGGCGCAGTCAAAGCCCTGACCTAAATCCAATCGAAAATTTGTGGCATGACTTGAAGATTGCTGTCCATCAACGCTCCCCCCCGGAACTTGACAGAGCTTGAACAGTTTTGTAAAGAAGAATGGTCAAATATTGCCAAATCTAGGTGTGCAAAGTTGGTAGAGACCTATCACAACAGACTCACAGCTGTAATTGCTGCCAAAGGTGTTTCCACCAAGTATTAACTCAGGAGGTGGAGACTTATCCAATTATGATCTTTCAGTTTTGTATTTTTTAATATATAATTTTTTCTCAATAAAACTTTTTTCCCCTTAACAGTGTGGAGTATGGGTGTAGATAAGTGGAAAAATCCTCATTTAAATGCATGAAACTCTGAGACACTGACACAACAAAATCTGAAAAAGTTCAAGGGGTGTAGTCTCTATAGGCACTGTATCTTTGACATTCCCATTGGTTAAACGACTCAAAACCTTCAGCCGAGGCACAGAATACCTTCAACTGTTTATGTCCCCGCCTCAGCTCACTTATGATTGGACTGCCGTGGAGAAAATGCAGTTCTTCTATTGGTTGATTTTATTTTATATAAAAAAAAAAAAATGCTGCACAATTAAATTGTAGAAAAATGAATCTGTGATCAACTGTTTAATTGATTATTCAGTCCGGTTAATCTGTTAATTGGAGCAGCCCTAGCCAAAACATATTGAAGGTCTCTTTTGAGGATGGGAGGGATAAGAGATAATGAAGGTACATTGAATATTATTGGGAATGTGAGTCAGGAGAAATAATTGAAAGGTCAGCGCAAGCCGCTGCCACCTGCTGCTTCGCCCGAGTAGCTGCTTGGGGATGACGCGACTAAGACAGAAAGTAAGGGAAATAAAAAGGAGGGTTAGCGAGCAAGACTGAGACACAGACTTGGTGGTTAAAACACAGAGCTAGCTGATCTTCCCCGAAGCTACCTACTGTTGAAAGACAGACGCCTGTCGCCTGTGCTCCCTCTAGAATCTGGGTAATATCCATGTTCAGTGTTATACTTGCTGCTTATATAATTGAATGCATTTCTATAGAGACTCATAATAAAGTGTTGTGATTGAGACACACTTTCGTTGTTAAAGTTTCCTCCTTCTCCTACACCTTTGGCACCTATTCTGACATCATTAAAAGGCACGCCACTCCTGGCACCATAATCTTACACCTGGAATCATTCAGAGTGCTTCTTATTGTCAATACTCAGCCATGGTTTATTCCCTTTAGCCTGGGTGTTAAGGTGCTTTGACCTGAACTCAGGGCCAGCTCTTCAGTTCTAGCTGCCAGGTTCCCTTTACCCGCACAGACTGGATCAGCAGAGTGTCTGTATTGTAGAGTGCAATCTAGTGAACACATACTGTGAATCAAGTTTCCTTTTTTATCGCTGTCAATACACAGTAGCTGTGCAGTAGACAGTGCTGCTCCTACTACTATAAAGACACTGGCACCCTGTTCCACTGGCACATCCCGGCCCCAGCGCTCGCAGTGCGGGTGATTTTTCCACTGGCTGTTTGTCGAGTCGAGTGAGAACCAAACCGTGAAGCTTTGACCTCACAACACATCTGAGTACACTCGAGGAAGATGAACATCATGGCGTGCAGTGAGTCGGAGGAGAGAAAAGTAAAAGTACAAATTACTGCTCTCTCTCCGAAGTATTCTTCTCCTCTTTGCGTAATCAGCCCATCGTTGCATTTCAGTTGTATTCAGTAAAGGGGTCATCCCAAATGATCATCAATTACAGCAAGTGTACACAGCGTGCCCAATGTGGCAGCCATTAGGTCACAGGTCAATGTGAAAGGTGTGTTTAGATTTTGCTGCAGAGTTTCCACAACACTGGAAATATGAAGTTGCAGCTGCAATGGTTTATGAGATATTAGCTGTAGTAGGTGTAGTGACAGCAGGTTCACTAACTCATACTATAATACAGGCTCTCCTTACAGGGATGCTTCAAAAGACACTAAATCACAGAGGGGTACAGCTCATAAAATTGAATAACACACCCTGAAAAAGAAAATCATCATTCTTGAGAAAAACAACTACTGTTTTTTTTGTAGCTTCCTCTTTACAGAAGGAACCTCTATAAAAAAAGATGTGTTGTTGATTTTGAGTTGTTCAGTATACCGGAAGACTACATAGCCACTGACTTTCAAATAGCCGCTCTAGATCTCGTAGGTTCTTCCTGTGTTAGCTTCATGTTGGTCACCCTCCATTCTGTTACAATCTCACGACAATATAACAAGATGTCTGGTGAAGTTCTCTGCTCCAGTGTCAAGTTCACTCGGAAACCAGGCGACTAAGCAGCTGCTAAACTGTGTGCAGGTGAGCATTGTCTCTGTAAACTTGGTGCTTTATTACATGAAGAACGGGCTCCCTTTAAAATTGTTGCATACATTTTTCTGTGCTTTGCTGACACACTTGACTGGGTCTCAGACTCTGCTGTGTAACTCTCTTTGCCAGTTTGCAGTGGTAAAGAGCTGCTTTGCTGTAACCAGACTCGGGTTTCTAATGTTGGGGAGGTGGGAAGGAGATTTCTGCTCATCCATAACTATTAAACACTCAATAGTGCTACATTTAGAAATCTCTAAAGAAACTTAATAAATTCAGTGACACATGTTTTGACTAGATTGTTTTCTCAATTTCTTTAATGTTTTTCTGCTCAACTTTTCTGCTTTATGTATTGAACTGCACTGGGAGAAATGGTCTCAGTTTAATTGATTTTTAATAAATATGCACATAAATAACACCGTGTAACAAATTTTTTTTTTTTTTTGGTTCCTGGGTAGTAAGTGTTATTTCCTAATTGCTTATGCCTCAAAAGTATAGAAAATGGCTATTATTCCCCACAAACTTTGCTTTTGTGACCAGGACAGTGATATTTTGAAATGTACCTATTTTCCAGAACATTCCAGGTAGATTCAGTGCTGAGTAAACTTGGAGTAACTTCTAGAACTTTCTAGAACTTTCCAGTAATATAAATAGTAGTATAAATACAGGGGCCTTAAGCCCACCAGTTCAGTTTAGTTCCAGCTGCCTAAGTGGATACATATCTGCATTTTTTCTGAGATGGCATCAAGAGGCTGCAATGGTGGCATTCCTGATGGGTCTCCAAGGTGGTTTTACCAAGTTTCCCTGCTATCTTTGCCTTTGGGACAGCAGGGACACCAAAGGCGATACCACAGGCGGGACTGGCCACAGCGGACCCGAGTTCTCTGTGGGAGGAACAACGTCAAGTGGGAGCCACTGGTGGACCCCGAAGGTGCTGATGCCACCACTGCACATCAAATTGGGCCTTATGAAACAATTTGTCAGAGCTCTAGATAAGGAGTCGGCAGCCTTCAAGTACCTTCAAGACTTCTTCCCTAAGCTGTCTGAGGCAAAGGTCAAAGCCGGTGTCTTATTCGGACCACAGATAAAGAAGATCCTGGAGTGCAATGAATTCCCTAAGAAGCTCACTAGTAAGGAGAAAGCGGCTTGGAACAGCTTTGTCGCAGTGGTTCGGGGCTTCCTGGGCAATCCTGGGGCCGAAAACTATGTGGAGCTGGTTGAGACTCTGGTGAAGAACTACGGCACAATGGGCTGTGGGATGTCCCTCAAAGTCCATATCCTTGATGCTCATCTTGATAAATTCAAGGAGAACATGGGAGCGTGCTCGGAGGAGCAAGGCGGCTTTCCACAAGGATATACTGGACTTTGAACGCCGCTACCAAGGACAGTATAACGAGAACATGATGGGAGACTACATTTGGGGGGCTGATTCGTGAAAGTGATTTACAGTATAAATCGTAAATCTCGAAAAACTACTAAGCTCTAAATCTTTTGTAGTCATTTTTGTATTACTTTAGTATAAATACATGTTAATTTGGAGTCATATGTTGTTTTTTTTTTCTGACTTTATGTGAACGAAAAGACAAATTAAGCCCATTTTCTCATTGGAAATAGGTAAATTTCAAAATATCACTGTCTGGTCACAAAAGCAAAGTTTGTGGGAAATAATAGCCATTTTCTATACTTTTGAGACATAAGCAATTAGGAAATAACACTTACTACCCAGGAACAAAAATTGTGTTACATAGTGTAATATTTGTTTAGGGGTGAAAATTATGGGTAGGGCTGGCTAAGCAAACAAATAAACCAGGCCTCATCCTGCACTACTTTTACTAGAACTACTTTTAAAATACTCTGAGAATTGTCTGTAATTGTGACGTGTTTGAAATTGAGCTGTACTATGCATGTGTGTGTCTGTGTGCGCGCATGTGTATGTGTGTGTGTCTTTGTGCTTGTGCATTTGTGTGTGTGGGTGTCTGTGTGTGTGTCCTTGTGTGTGAACTGCTGCTCTGTTAATGAGATGGCATCCTCTCAGAAAGAAACACCACACAGAACAATCCACTGCGAGCAGAGTGTTGCAGGGGGGTTACACTCTGGTGTACCATCTGGACTCTGACATTAGACATGATTCTGAGAGCTCTACTGAGGACGGAGTGGTGCTTTAATGTTATGACTAAGGCTATGATTTTGTCATGGTCACACGGAGGTCAGGGAAATTGTGAAAATCGTGAAATTGAATAAAGTCCATGAAATCTTGGAAATTATGTAAAAACACTCTTGATTAGGTTCTTCCTTTATAAAATGCAATATGTCATGCAATGAAAATACAAATGTGCAAGTATGTGTTGTATATGGACGCTTCATTTACGTGTAGTTGTGTAGGTCAGCGAATGAGATAGCTGAGCGAGCAAAACATGTAAATGGGAGACAGATAAAATACAAAAAAAACAATGTACGTGATCTGTTTACAGAAGAACAAATGCATCGGAGAACAGAATTTTACCAACATACAGAGGCTTCATTTACAACATGCTGTTTCAGAATCGTGGAAAACGAGACCCGACTCCGACCAGAAATTGAAGTATGCACTATTGTACTCTAAATTAACATTTAAACTTGTCAGTAGTCAAGTCTGTATATTATTGCTGTAGTTCTACTATTTAAAAGCTCTTGTGTATGTTGATGTAACTAAAACTACATTATTTGGTGACTTTTCCGTGATTTTTTATTTATTTATTTATTTATTTATTTAATGCTGCACCTCGCCCGTTAAATGTACTAAACATTGCCGTGCCAAAGGTAGGACTAGGCATTGGATTTTTATTTTTGTTTAGTTCTGGGGTTTTTCAGTTTTTTATTATTATTTTTGGTAAAATCAGTTATTTTTTTGTTAGTCAAAATAAACACCACTCAAACACATCCATTTTCAGTTTCTATATGCATTGAATTTACATTTCACTAATACATATACAGAGGTTAACTTACTGTGTTGCAGTGAGGATGTCCACATTTAGGATTAAGGCAATGTTTAACTCTGGATGCATTTTGAATCTGAGAATTGTGAGAAGCAGCAGATTTCATTGCATGCCCCATTACCGCCCGCGTATCTCACACTGTAATGTCGGGGTTCGGGCGTGGTGAAGAAATAACTCTTGTATCAATAATTGTGCTGGATGCAGACAGATTCCACTCTTATATTACTGCAGCTCACACGCTGTACACATTGCCTTCCAACTTCAACTCAACTCAACTCAACTCCTGGTTTATCAATGAAGCTTATTGAATACAAAACCCTTCAATAACATTATACAGACAATTAGAAAACAAACATTACACCACTGCAAAAGCAAGCTTAATGCTAACAGGAGACTTTAAACAACTGACTTATTAGCCTTTTAACAGTATGTATGTTTTTATTTATTATAACTATTATTTTATTAAGTGTAATACTGATGTTGTTTTATTAATTTTGAATATTGTAATATAATGTAAATATAAATGTTAGCCTAACTTTAAAAATTATTGGTCCTGAATTTCTTGGTCCTAAACAGTAACAAAAATAATCTTTTTTTTATTATTATTCAGCCCATCCCAGTCACAAGTCACTAACGAGTGTATTCCATTACGTAGGTCCACAGCAATGTCTGATTGGTCAGTAGCAATGTCTTTGCACACTGCCCGCCTTCTGAAAGCCGAGTAGTGAATGATTGACATCCAGGGGAACGGGACAATGAGGCTCTATGAGATCAAATCACAAATAGCCTTCTTATTACAATCCACTCATTAGACATGTATCCTCTCTCTGCGGTGTTGTGTCAAGAGTACACACTGTCAAAAGATCTGCTCTTCCACTGATAAATAACTCAACCTACACTTGGGAGTGGCACTTTCATTCGATTACAGGAAAATTAACATTATTATTAATGTATTTGTTTAACATGCCACTTCTGTGCTGTGAGATACTGTACACTACACCACTGTACTCTCTCACACTCCCTCAAGCTGGTACAGTGTGGTCTGCACTCAGAGAGAAGTGTGACAGTTTACTGTAAACGATGCACAAGGCGTTACAGTATCGAGAGCCACAGAGCAGTGTGAGCCTGAGTCCACAGTGCTGCACAGAGAGAGAGAGAGAGAGAGAGAGAAAGAGAGAGAGAGAGAGAGAGAGAGAGAGAGCGCTCTGCAGGAAGTGCACTGCACTGTGCAGAGCTGTCACACAGCATACGAATCACACAACTATTCTGGCTCTTCAGTTTTATTCATTACAAATTATAGGCTTTAAATACTTTCTTCCCCCTCATGTAACTTTCTTCTCATTCTTCTGTAGATCAGCTAGTTTTACAGACTTCTTTATTTTCACTTTCTCTAAGAGAATGGATTGTAAAGCCCTGGTTAGCTCTCCTTTAATGGGGAGCAGTGATAATGTTGCTCAGGCTAATAAGCAGTAAGACTAGAGATGAAATTCTGCTGGTACTCACCAGTACTCCATACCGGGTCTTATTTTAATGGCGGTACTGGGTACCGGGATTTATTTCATCTGCTTTTCATCCAACGCGCTTGCATTCCGTTCATTCACACTAGCGCAACGTTTCTCAAATGTGCTTTCATTCAGCACAGTTCATGCTGCTTGCATTCTGTTTCCTAATGCTGCTTCTCTGTCTCTTAGCTGCTATTGGCCACCATTAAAGTCAGTATAATTACTGCATGTTGATTGGCCAAGCTTTCATTCTGATTAGATTTCATTTTGGCATGCGTCACAAATCTCTGCCCATATCGCTTTGTGTCAGTGCTCATTGGTTGATCAACGAGAAAAGACTTTAGCAGGGAGACGAGATAACAGCCGCATGGAGTAATTGTTATTTTCTTAAGTTTGGAGAAACTATTTGAAGGCAAAAATTCACTTTAGTGCCCGCCATTTAATTTAGCTCAAGACATTTGCTTGAGAAAAATGTCTCATGTAAAATGCTTTTTTGGGTTTCCATTCACTCGAGTAAACCAGGCTTTCCACCCGACGTCATGCAAATGAAAGGGAAAGGTGGGGGATGATATGTAAATTAGCTATGCATAATCTACTTGTGCTGTTTTTGAAGATTACTCATGACATTTTGTGAAAATGTGGTTTCCATGCGCAGAGAACTGGTACACGAGTGAATCTAAACTGCTGTAATAAAGCAAAATACCTTGTGTCTGGTTGGTTAATAATGTGTTTTCTGTTCTTGCCCAAATTGTTTTTCAAATGTCAGGTGGGTTGGCATGCCGTTAGTATTGAGTCCGTTTTCAATTGTGATTGTGATTGTGCTGCATCACTCTTTCACAGATCTGCAGTGGATAGAGTCCTTTCACGTCACCAGGGCATTATAGTGGAACTGGTAAAGGAAGATATGCAGCCAAATATAAATTCAATTATGTACGGCCTGCTGTGCCACTGGAAAAAAAGAGTGGCGATTGCTATATAGGCTGGCATCCTCAGCTGAGTACAGGGTAGTTGGCAATGTGTTTGGGGTGCACAAAACCACAGTTCATCGCTGTATTTATAAGTTTGTCAATTCCCTTGTTCAGAGGCACTGCAACACGTATATAGCTATGCTAGATGTAACTGAAGCAAAAAGCATTGCTCTGCGGGACCGTCCTGCTTCTCTCGAACGGCACCTCCTTGCTTGTTCCTGCAGGTAGGACTGTTTCATTTTTTTAAATGTGTCCCTAGCTTGTGGGACTGTGCGCTCTATTCCTCATTCTGAGAGGGCATCACCCACTTGTTGGTACACAAGCTTGTTGCGCTGTTTCGGGCGATCGAGCTGGCTCAACACATCCAAGTCACTAACTATACTTATTAATGCCCGGGTTCCTCCTCGCTCCAGTGATTGTGAGGAGGGAGGACGGACACACGTTGTCTTTGGACATAACTGGGATCAAAAGCAAGGGAATTCAGTTACAGACATTTAGTAAGCCGCTCACTTGCTCTTCGTGTTTAACTTTAGTGAAGTTTTTACAGCAAGGGTATTCTCAAACAGCTGCTTTAATACTATAACAAGGGCATAACGCAGTGCATGGTGGTAAGTGGTTTTATACAGAACTGTAAACATATAATATACAACATGACAGTGCAGACACAGCAAAAAAACACAATAATAAAAAAAGCCGCCCGCATTATCATTAAGATGAACTACACCACTGCTAAAAATAAAACCGCCCATCAGCCACAACTTTCTGCCGTCTTGGAATCCACAGTAACAACTGACCTGCTCCCTTGCAATATTTATGGTCATTAAGGGTAAACATAAGAACATAAGAAAGTTTACAAACGAAAGGAGGCCATTCAGCCCATCTTGCTCGTTTGGTTGTTAGTAGCTTATTGACCCCAGAATCTCATCAAGCAGCTTCTTGAAGGATCCCAGGGTGTCAGCTTCAATAACATTTACACATGAAATGGGTTCCATGTGAAACTGGGCGTGCGTGTTTTTTTGTCATTTACACGAGTAAATGAGATTTACCCTATCCCTCTCTTTGGTCGTTTTTTTCGGCCACAAACCTGATTTACACGAGTAATTCTCCCAAACGTGCACGCGCATCGCCATTTCACGTGTAAATTGACCCGCATGGAAACCCCATGAATGTACCAAGTCCTGTTGTAGGGGAGCACCCAGGGTCTAGTACCTAGTGCCTGATTCATTAAATAGATGGGTATTTCAGCCCATACTGCGCATTGTTTGACCAAGACCTTTTTGTATCATTTGTTCATAGCACAGTTGTTTTCTTTATACACATTTTGTATAACATCCCTACATTTGTTATGATCTCTTGAAACAAAACTCCCTCTCTACAGCAGATACTGCATAGTGTAATATTTCTTATAAAATGTGTTGGGAGATACAAGTCTGGAAAAATTTTTAACCGTGAGTACTACAAGACAGCTCTCTCGGTGCTGCTGAAATTAATACAATTGAAGCCAATAAATTAGAGCGGAATACTGAAAAAGTAACCGCTTGGGCTGAGTCAGTTTTTAATGATTGGTGAGCACAAACAAAAAATAATATGGTAAAATTCAAATAAAGGTAAAACACAACAAAAGTTAAGATTCCTACTGCCTCAGCAGAATTTAAAAATCTAAAATACATCATGTTCTCCTTAAAAACAGATTTTAAACAAAATAAAAGGATCATAAAAATCAATATAAAAACAGTGTTTTTTTTCCCTTGTTGAAAACAGATTAAAGCCAAAATAAAAAACACTGTAAAACAAAAAATTACATAAAATTAGAACAAAAACTGGAGCTCCCCCTCCTCACTCACAGCACACAAGGCGTCTCCCACACACCACCTCTCCTGGAAGTCCTCCAGGTTACTGACCAGTTTAAAATACTCAAACTCTACTCTGATCTGGCTGACCACGAGCACTCTGAACTGAACCACTAAACTGGTCAGTCCAGAACCAAAGAGTTGATTTTTCCTTGTCTTTAAAATAGCCAATTTTGCCTGTCCAATTAAAAATTAATAAGAACACACCTGTTTTCATTTTAAAACTGTACAGAACCCCAAAAATAAAAAAGCTCCTTACTAAAACAACCCCTAAATTATTCAGGATTCCTTGCAGTAAATTAAAAAAAGTGGCCGCAGCCTCTCACACTCACTGTAGGCATGAAAGAGTTTCCTCTGCTGAGCAAAAACACACTGCTCACTGATACTGGGGTCCACTCTATGGAGAAACCTGCCTGTGGACACAATGCAGTGTAGAATCTTCCACTGCAGGTCCCCCCTCTTTGGCGAGAGGCGGCTTGTACAGCACCCTCCACACCGGCCTGTGCCCCTCCTCTACAGCCAAGTAAGCTCTCCACTTGGAGTCTACCAGACCCTTAGCCTACTATACTCTGTGGCTTTAACACACAATTTGTATATATGTTTGCTATTCATTGTGTGAAAGACAATTTCCTCCACATTCTGCAATTTAAGCAAAGTCCCTCCATTCTCTAAACCCCCCTCTCCTTCCTCACCTACTGCTGGTGACACAATCATCCCTGGAAATAAGGAAAGCTGTCTCTGCTCTGTGCCTCTGGACAGCTCCTCCCTCAGGACTGCCTTGAGCCCTTGCGAGGAGAGGCAGCCCCTCAACTCACCCATTAGACTTTCTGCAAGCCTCTCTGTGCCAGCCTAGCTGTGCAGTTAACTGGGAGGCAGTTAGCCAGCAGGAGAGCTCAAGATTTAACAGGTGGACCAACCTGGTTACACCTGCTTTTAAAAAACTGGCACAGAGCGTCATTGACTGGAGGAACTTAACTGGAAAGAGTGGATTAAAAAATAGGGGCTCCTCAAACAGGTCCTGCCCTGTCAAGGACTCCACATCCCTTTCCACCCTCACCAGCTGCCAAGCATTTAAAATACTTTGATAAAAAGGAGGAAGTCCTGCTTTACTAAAATTGGTGTTCTCAATTAAAAACAGGTGTTTTCCTAACCCCAGCCCCCCAACTACTGAGAAGGAAACAGGCTAGCCTCTTCCAATGAGCCTCCTCCTCAGTGTACAGAAGTCTCTGAACCGCCTGCAGTCTGAAGGCTGCCACCCTGCTGAAAATGCTGACTAGCCCCTGCCCCCCCTCATCACTAGGGAGGTAGAGGACTGCCGGCCTCAAACTGTGTCTCCCGCTCCAAAAGAACTCCAGCAGCACTCTCTGGATCTCCTTCACCAGGCCCTGGGGTGGGTCCAGGCATACCAGCTTGTGCCACATGCTAGAGGCCACCAAATTATTAATAACAAGCACCCGGCCCTTGAAGGACAGTTGGGCCAGCAGTCCTTCCACCTCTGCAGCCGCCCCTCACCCTGTCCAACAAACCCTCCCAGTTCTTTTCATGTAGTTCTCTGTTCCGAGGTGCACCCCAGCATTTTAATGCCTGTTCTGTTCCATTCCAGCCCCTCAGGCAGGACAGGAGGAGTGCCCTCATCCCAGCTGCCTGACAGGAAGGTGTCACATTTTTTGCCCAGTTTACTTTGGCAGAAGATGCTCTGAACTCATTCAGAGTCTGCTGCAGTGCTTTGACATCTGCATCCCCACTCACAAACACAGTCACATCGTCTGCGTGGGCAGACACCTTCACTGTGGCAGAGGAGGGTGGAGGGGCGAAGGGGCACTGTCCATCCAGCTAACCTGACCCTCAGCAGGTGCAACAGGGCTCTATAACCAGCGAATACAGCATACCAGACAGGGCGCAGCCCTGCCTTATACCCCTGCACACTGGGAAGGGCTGACTCAGCCCATTGTTGATCTTTAAAATACTAAGAATGTTGGAATATAAAAGCCGAATATAAGAGATAAAACCAGGGCCGAACCGAAGGCCTCCAGTGTTTTAAAGAGGTAGGTGTGGTCGACTCTATCGAAAGCCTTCTCTTGATCCAGGAGACCATTCCTACATTCAAATCACAAATATCACTTACAGTTAAAAAATCTCTAATAAAAAATAAGTTATCAAAAAAAGAGCGACCCGTATACAATATGTTTGATCCATATGTACCACAGTTCCAATAACTGTTTTTAATCTATTAGCGATTGTTTTGGATAAAATCTTTAAATCAGAACATAAAAAGTGACACAGGTCTCCAATTCTTAAGCTGGCAAAGGTCTCCCTTCTTGGGCAGCAGTGTAACCACTGCCCTGGGCAGCTAAGAGGCAGTTCCTTGTGGCTGAGGCTCTCTCTCAGAACCTGGAGCAAATCCTCCCCATTATATCCCAGAAAATATTATAAAATTCTGCTGGCAGTCCATCGATCCCGGGAACCTTTCCGCTGGAGAGCTGCTTGACAGCGGCGGTCATCTCCTGGTGGGTCAGCGGTGCGTCCAGCTGAATCTGCTCCTCCTCACTGAGGCTGGGTAACCCCTGGAGCAGCCGCTCAGTGTCCTCTAGGTTGCACAGTTCTAGATTATAAAGTTCCTTGTAAAAACGCACCGCCTCTCTGCTGATTTCCTCCCGGGTGTGCAGTTCTTTCCCACCAGGAGTCCTGATACAGCACAGCTGTCTACTGTCCGCTCTCATCCTTTCCAGGTTGAAGAAGAAACTGGTGGGGGCATCCATGTCTCTCAACTCCATGAATCTGGAACGCACAATCGCCCCCTTCACTCTTTCCTTCAGCAAGCTCCCCAGCGCAAGTTTCTGCTCTTTTAGGTTCTCCAGGGTCTGTTCTTTAAATTCTGAATTTAAACTTTCCTCTAGGAGGAGGATTTTTGACTCCAGCTCTCTCACGGCTGTGTTCAGTGACCTGGTTGCATTTATAGTATATTGTTGACAAAAACATTTAATTTGTATTTTGCCAATGTCCCACCACTGTCTTAAATCTTTATACTGTGCTTTTTCTTTTTCCAAATTATCCAAAAAAAAAGTTTGAATTGTTGCTTGAATTTTACATCTTGTAATAATTTTACATTGAAATGCCAGTAAGATGTTCTGTGGGGTTCTGATTGAATTATTACTGTAATTAATAGACAGTGGTGGTCAGAGAGACTACTGGGGATGATTCTTGCTTTGATAAATTTATTTAAATAATTTTTAGAAGTATAAAACCCGGTCTAGTCTCTCTCTATATACACAGTTTGTGTGATACTGAGACCAGGTGTATTGTCTTGAACTGGGGTGCAGGCATCTCCATATGTCAACCAGGTCACTGGACTCTAACAATGCAGCCAACTCTCTGGAGGACTGAGGGTGGTTCATCATTATTTCTATCAATATTAAAATTAACAGTACAATTAAAATCTCCTCCTAGTACCACCACATCATTATTATTAATATTAAAAAGAGCTTGCTTTAATTTTTAAAAAATAAAATTCGTTCCCCCCCCCTCTATTGGGGGCATAAATATTAATAAAAACATACACTGTACTGCCCAGCCTAGCTCTTACTTTTAAAATCCTCCCTTTCTCGATTTCCTCCATATCTAATAAAACTGCCCCTAGGCTGGGTTTAAAAAGCACGGCTACTCCTGCACTAGTACTAGCGCCGTGACTCATCACGCACAGCCCCTTCCACTCCGCTCGCCACGCCTCCTCATTCTCCTGATCCGAGTGCGTTTCCTGCAGAAACACCACCCCCGCCTGCTTCTGCTCTAAAAACTCAACTAGCTGCGCCCTCTTAAAAGACTGTCTGCAGCCGTTTAGATTAAAAGAAACAAAAACGCACCTTTCCATCATAGCTAAAAAAACTAACAGACTAAAACAAGTAATAAAAGAAGTTTCATAAAACACAGCCATTTTTAAACAAGAGATTTTGAACCACTGTTAAGATCTTAATTTTCTGAACATTTTTTTTTAAATCTATAACGTTTTGGCTGATCAAATTCTTCTATTGTTGCTTTCCTTGTAATAATGTGAGTAGAGGAGAAATAACCTTAAATCAGGGAAAAACTCCCTATTTCTACTCCCCTTTTCCCTTTTGTTTCTGTCATAAAATCATTTACCTGCTCAAGCGTGTATAACTTTTTCTTAGTGAAGGGTTGGCTGTCAGGGATGTCTGAGATAAGCGAGAGTCAGAGTGCTCCCCTCCATCTCTTCTGCGCTGTCCTCTCGCTGCCCCCGAGAATCCGCTCCTCCGCAGCTCCCTCCGACTCTCGACACCGGGTCTCTGCCTCAGCCGTCACTGTTTCAGGCGGCTGAGATTCAGCCAGCGGAGAATCTTGCACCGCGCCCGCTCACCCTCCACTGTGTTCTCTTCCTCCGCATTGGGAGGGACTGACTCCCCGTCTGGAGCCTGCAGTCTCCCTGTCTGCACAGGTTCGCAGTTCTGCACTGGCTGAGCTCTGCCATCCGGCAGCTCTGCAGCCTTCTGTTGAAATCGTTTCTTTTTAGCTACTACCTTGAATGGTTCTTCACCATTCTCAGTAGTAGCTGTATTATCCTGGGTCTGGGTCTCTTTGTGCGAGGCCGTGGTGTTGGTGGTTCTGCTCTGGTTTCCTTCTGGATCGCTGCCTCCTCGGTCAGCACGGGCTCGCTCTGCGGCTGCGGTGCAGGAGCCAACTTTTCCTCCCGCTCACCCCCAACACCCCCGACTTCCTCCCCGCCAGCATCACCCTGATCCTGCCCTGTTTCTGCTCTAGCCTCCTTTCTCGGGCAGGCTTTCCTCTGGTGTCCCTGTTCTCCACAGTAAAAACACCTCATCATTTCAGAACTGACAAACACCACACAATTCATCCCTTCCACATTAAAATTCCAGGCTACATTAATAACTTGATTAGGATCATTTAGTAAGACAAACGCCTGCCTTCTAAACGACATGACGTGTCTAACACTGTTGTTTTTGCACCTCAGCGGGATTCCCTTAATTGGGGACACCAGTTTACCAAAACGAGCTAAATTCTTTTCTAATGGCTCATTTTTTAAAACGGAGGCACATTAGAAATAATAACTTTCGTTACCGGGGTTACTAGAGGGGAAACCTGAACAAATTCTCCTTTTACTGTAAAGCCTTCCTCTACCAGCTTGTTTACCAGAGACACCTCCACTAAAAAAATTACCAGCGCTTTATTCATCCTTGACGCTGACATAATATTCTCAAACCCCACAACCTCTCCTACTGCCAGCAGACACTCCTCCACCGAAACCCCTGGGTCAGGCAGGCAACGGACCCCGTGTCGGCGGGTGAGAGCCCCCAGCCCGAGAGAGAGAGAGAGAGAGAGAGAGAGAGAGAGAGAGAGAGAGAGAGAGAGAGAGAAGAATCACCATGGCTAGGATCATGGAACAACAACACCACAATTTGATTCTTGAGGAGAGGAAGCTACACTTAGAAATAGAAAAGTTAGAGTTAGAAAAAATTAAACTAAAACGGGAAATAGGAAAAATGTCTGAACAGTAAACTGCAACACATTATAGTACAATGGATCTTTATTTAGATATTTTTTCAGAAAAAAGTACTAAAGTATTAAATGCAAGTTTAATTTTAAATGTCTACATTTGTTTTAAATAAAAAGACCTAATGAGAAATAAATAAAGAAATCGTTACACACTAAGTTTATTATTACTATTATTATTATTACAATTATCAAGGTAATTGAAAGGCTTTTACAGCAAAGCAAACCATTAATAAATTAGCAGCAGATCAAAAGTATATTTTGAGGCCTGCTGCAGGCCAGGACCAGCGTCCCTGAGGGGCTACGGGTTTGTTTTGCACTTGGATTTTATACAACAGATTGTGGTTTTATATTCTCTGGGGGATTTCATGTGACTTTGTAAATACTAAAACATTAATTGGAGAAACAATTCTCCACAATCATTTGGCGAATGTATCTTCCTGAGCCATCTTCATCCACTCCTGCTTGCTCAGGCACTTCCTCCTCTTCATATACAGCCGCACTATTTGGTCCCTCTGGGTCTGGCAGTGCAAGTTCCCTGGTTCCAGTGGTTAAAGAAACGGGCTTGTAACCAGGAGGTCCCCGGTTCAAATCCCACCTCAGCCACTGACTTACTGTGTGACCCTGAGCAAGTCACTTAACCTCCTTGTGCTCTGTCTTTCGGGTGAGATGTAATTGTAAGTGACTCTGCAGCTGATGCATAGTTCACACACCCTAGTCTCTGTAAGTCGCCTTGGATAAAGGAGTCTGCTAAATAAACAAATAATAATCATGTAAATTATATCTTTATATTTATTTCAGTATCTATAAAAGTTAACTTAAGATAAACATAAATATACATTTAAATTGGATTACACCTGTTATGAAGGAGAATTAACATGAAGGCACATTTGCTCTTACCTTGCAATATTATGCAGGACTACAGCAGCACAGATGATATTACAGGCTCGCTCAGGCACCATCCTCAGTTCTCCATGTAGACAGTGGAACCGTCTCTTCAGCACACCAAAACACCTCTCTATTACATTCCTTGATTTTGTGTGAGCGTTGTTATAGCGGGTATGGGCTTCATTGGTTGGGTTGATGAAAGGTGTAAGTAACCATGGTTTCAGCTGATATCCAGTGTCTCCGAGCAGTATACCAGGTATTGCACCACCTTCAAAAGCTTCATGTACAACAGAGTGCCACACAGTTGATGATGCTCAGGTTAGCATCACAGATCATTTGAACATTTATGCTGTGGTATCCCTTTCTGTTGACATACAGGTGTTCATCAGCTGAAGGAGCTTGTATCTTGACATGAGTCCCATCAACTGTTCCCACAACATTAGGAAAACCAGCAACTGAAAAAAGTCACCTTTCATTCTGTTGAGAACAGTGGACTCAACAGGAAACATTGGCAGTCTTGTTGCAAGTTCCTTTGAAACTCTGAAGACTATCCGTGAGGCAGTGGATTTATGCAGCCCTATGAAATCTCCCACAGAATTTAAAAAACAACCTGTTGCGTAAAATCTGAGTGCCAAGCAGACTTGTAACAAAACAGGGACACTATGGTTTCTGCCTGTGGCAGGCCTCAATTTATCCTTTAGATCTTCTGCTAATTTTATAATGGCTTGCCTTGGTAAGCGAAGCCTTTCAATTACCTCAGTATCTGAGTACACTTCCAGTGGATTGTTTCTGTCTTTGAATACTCTTTCTCTCCTCAAAAAGCACGCATATAGCCAGAGATTGTGGTGGGAGGCCATGATTTCTTTCTGACAGTTAATGGTTTCCATGGAAGATAGACTTAAATTCTAAGTTAGCCTGGGTGTGAAGAGGCTAACTTTTTTAGGGCTAAGTCTTAGTCAGTCTTAATTTTTATGCAACTGACTAACTTGCATTAGACTAGTCTAATTGTCAAACTAAGACTAGTCTAATGGTTTAGACTAGTCTAATATAGTTTTATGCAACCGGCCCCTGCTGGAGTTACATCCTCTCTGGAGTACCGTCGTCAACTCGTAGACAAAAGGCACAAACAAACTCCCCATCTCACCAAACAGTGCCACCTACTGGACAATCTTTCCAACTGTGTAACCAGCCATTTAATTTAGAAAATTACATTCCCTGGAAGTCAACTTCATGAGACAAATACTGAAAATATTCTGATCATTTATTTGAATTTATTAAGTTTATTATTAAAAATAATGTGTTATCTATTAAATTCATTGGAACTATGTTTTCTAGCATAGTAATATATTTAGGAAAAAATAAACCTATATCGATTTTGTCTATATCTTTATTTCTATAAACTAGTAAGCAATTTTATTAGCGCAACAAAGACACTCCAAGGTGTTGGTTGTGCTGGAATAAGCACTTCCAGGCCTCGTATCTTACTATGCCCCGGGCACGCGGTTATTCCAGCACAGCCAACACCCTGGAGTGCCTTATTGCTTACTTAATATTTATCGTTTAACTTAAGTGTTGTATTACAGTGCATGAGTGAGTGATACAAGCAGAGGGTGCAAAGCTTTCAGTATTTTCAGCTTCTTTGTTTATTATGAATTGGTTATATTTAGTGTTCCGCATTTTCTGTTATTATCTTTAAAAAAAATCCGGGAGTTTATTTTACATATACTAAAATAGGGATAAAAATCGGTAATAGTTTTAAATCGAAACATTGATAAAAATGGGTGGTGGTGACCCACATCTGACCCACTTCTGATATTTTTGCTTTTTGCATACTTCGAAACATTCGTTTTCTTTTGAATATTCATAAACTGATTAACATTTTCTCCCCATTCCTCATCCACTCAAAATATGATATTTTCGTGTAATTCAATTTAGTTTTCGATCAAGTCAGTAGTTACCGGAATAATCAGACTTTGATTGGCCAACATAATCAGGTGAGAGTGTGTTTGTGAAGTGACAGAAAACCACGTTTGAACGTTATTTGATCCTCTGATGTCTAAACATCCTAGGATACAGTGTAGGGCTGCTTATTATAATGTCAGAGTCAAAGTAAAACAGCATTTTAATCAAATTATTGTGTATTTCCTATCAAATAGTACCAGGATAATATTGAATAATAGACAAAAATTGGGTATAAATCAGAACAAACCGACGTCCTGTTAAAAAAAAAAAATTGTATTCATAAATACATTGTGTACCTGCTGTGCATACGAGTACCTGCACTTTTCTATTGAGAATTTCACCCCTGGGTAAGACAATGGATCCTTGGTTAGCTCTCCTTTAAGGCTGGGCAGTAATAATTTAAAGCCAGTAAGAGGAAAGGGAATGGATTTGATAAAGCCTTGTTTAGCGCTGCTTTAAGTTGAACTTGATTTTAAAGCATTGTTAATAAGAGCCTACTATCTGATGCTCCGCTAGTAAAATGGTCAGATCAGATGTTCACTTCTCCTGTGTTTTGTTTGTCTTCACTCCCAGGAAGGGAAGATGATGTCACCTATGCTACAGTGAAGTTTGCAGAAGCTCCAAGCTCCCAGCAGCAGCAGCAGACAGACCCCAGCCACACAGCGGGTGAGCCCATGAATAGCACTGCTGTCAGTGTCATCATGTTACATTACATTCTCCCTTACCTTTTCATGATGTCTGGAATCATTCAGAGTGCTTCTTATTGTCAATACTCAGCCATGGTTTATTCCCTTTAGTCTGGGTGTTAAGGTGCTTTGACCTGAATTCAGGGCCAGCTCTTCAGTTCTAGCTGCCAGGTTCCCTTTACCCACACAGACTGGATCAGCAGAGTGTCTGTATTGTAGAGAGTGCAATCTAGTGAACACACACTGTGAATCAAGTTTCCTTTTAAAACAACAGCAGAACAGCCTTGCTGTATTTATCCACACACCCTGTTGAAACACCTGTTAACTAGCTCCTGAGCTGCAGCTTTGTGAACAGGGCTCGCAGTGCTGGACTGTTTTAAAGAGCTCCTCAAGTTTGACATTGCTTTTGTAGAAGCTCTGAGCTCCCAGCCTCTAACAGCACAGTGGGTGGGACAATGTTATTAAAATAGCAATGCTGCCCTGTGGCAGAGCAAGAGCTCTGCCTATAAATAGTGTGGTGCTTTGGTGGTGGTTGGCATGGATGGGGTTAATTCCTGTTCCCAAATAGAATGATTGGTGTTAATTGGGAGCAGCCACAACACAAAAAAGGACAGCCCAGGACCCCATTTGAGGAGGAGGGTGTTTGGTGAGTTTTTTGTTTATCAGTTCAGTGAAGGCTCTGCCCAGCCTGAACAGTTTTTGTTTTTTGTTAAAACCGTGTGCCTGTATTTGTTCCTGTTTGTATTTTGGTTTTATTTTGTTTATTAAATGTGCGCTTTGGCGCTCAAACTGCAGCTTCTGAGTCTCTGTCTCGCTGCTATGCTGTCACATGCCCATGTCATCTCACTTCTTTAGTGACAACTGCATGGGCACATCACTATCTGAAAAATATTTTTGTCCTACAGAAACAAACATGGATTTCTGCTGTGAGACTGGCAAGGATTTCATGAAGTCTTTTTTATACCGCAGTGTATCTTGTGACTGAGTGTTTGAAGTTATAACTCCAGAAAGTTTCTTTAGTATACTGTGTACTGTATCCTGAGCTGTGTTCTCTCCTCAGACCCCACCCGCCTGTGAGTACTGCTGGCAAAGCCTCTTCATACAGACAGCCTGCACTGATCCTCCTCATCCTGTGCTGTTTCTTACTGGCTGCTATCATCTCCCTCACTGTCTATCGTGAGTATTCACACACTGCTGTTTGTTAGCAGGGTTTTAAATCGCTTGTGTGGTATTCTCTAACTTAATCATCACCTCACAATGGGACCATTTCACACACAAAAGTTTGATTTTTAAAAGTCCAAGTTGATGAAATAAATAAAGTTCGGTTGATTCAATACATTTTCAAGTCCATGAAACTGCCCTAAACTGATGTTGGCTTCTTCAATGAAACTCAAGGAAAGTGTCATGAATATCAAACTTGTATTCACATAAATGGACTTGTGCAAAAAGCATTCAGATACCAGTTTCCCATGCCCAGTATGTGAAGCATGGACAGCGAATATCACTGCATTTCAGAGTCAGATTTACTGAACTGATTAATCAGCTTTAAACGTGTACAGAACAAGCTGGTTGAGTGCATTCGACTGAACAAAACTGTAATTCACGCTTGTCTATTTGCTTTTCTCAGATTCCAGAACTAAAGAAGACCCTGAGAAATACACCAGCCTGACCACAAATGATTCATCATTACTGAATCAGCTGCAGCACAATAACAGGCTCAATGAAACTCATTCTTAGCTGCAGAGTAACTATAGCAGGCTCAGTGAAACTCATTCTGAGCTGCAGAGTAACTATAGCAAGCTCTCTGGATCTCATTCTGAGCTGCAGAGTAACTATAGTAGGCTCAATGAAACTCATTCTGAGCTGCAGAATAACTATATAGGGAGAGAGAGAGGCAGCATTCACCTATCTACTGTATCTCTCTCTCTCTCTCTCTCTCACTCTATGGATCCAGACGGGTCAGGTTTGACTGGTTTGAAGAGCACAGCATCGACTGGGGGTGGGGCACTCAATGGGGTATCAGTCTTGGCTGTCAGTCCAGTCACCACTGCCACACCCCTAGTTCTGCATTCATGGAACATGAAGAATATTGAAGGAAGCAAGTAAGGGCTCCGAGTAATGAGGTTAAACAGGGGGACAAATAAATCAACCCTCCCATTTACTGATCTGTCCCAGTACTAGTTGGAGTGGAAGGGAGATGCAGTATCCTTCTGATAAAATCATGCTAATGCTAATGCTGAGAATCTAGCCCTGTGTTGTAGGTGCAGCCCCCTTCTTCAGATCACCAGGCGTTTCTGTTTAACATGCACTGCTTCTTTCTCTCATTGTGCAGAGCAGGTTTGTTGTCCAGAGAAGTGGATACAGACCAATGGAAAGTGCTACTACTTCTCAACTGATAAAATGGACTGGAACTCCAGCCGGGCTAGCTGTGTGTCAATGGGAGCAGACCTGGTGATTATAGAGAGCGAGGCAGAGCAGGTACAGTTTGACCATCATCTTTACAGAGCTCTGTTTCTAAAGCTCATGAAACACCAGGCAGCTTTCAGGAAACTGCTTTTCTGGCAGCTGTTGAAGCCTCTAGTTGACTGTGACATTTTTCAAACAATTTCAAACCAAGCTGCTTAAATCAAATTGCTTGGAAACGTCTCCTCTCCTCCAAGTAGCTGCTGGAAAATGGCTGGACGTTGCCTTGCGTTTCCTGGGTTAAGACTTCTACCCCCTGGGCTTCTAGGGTTCTGCTGGCCATTCAGCCTCCATAGCCTCTAGACTAGAGATTCTCAAACTGCACAGCGGTATAGTAAATACTGAATGTATATTATTCTGTATCAAGGCCTGTCTGTCACCTCAGCAGTGAAAGTGAATTTTCTGGGGAGCCCTTGGGTCACCTCTGCGGACCTCCCGGGGTCCCTGTACCCCAGTTTGAGAAGCACTGGCGCCCTGCCCCTTCAATCCCGGGGTGTGCATTTAGAGTCTGTGATTGTCACTGGTCTATCACCAAACATTTCAACTGAATCAGATCACACCTGACCTGCAGGAAACTATTTGACAGCAATTTACTGCAGAACATTTTGATGTGTATAAAAGAAATCCCTGTTCATACAGTTGTTTGTGTTTTGAGTGTAATAAATAACCCTGGGGTGTTGCCCCTCTGGTACACAATAGTGCCCTCCCACCCAAACCCTGCCCTCCTTCAATCCTGCAGAGAACACTGAGTTCACACACTGACATCATGAACACAAGACAATGTGAGCTTTATGAAACCCCCACTGCCACAGACAGGCTCTCATATAATTAGGGGTCTACTTAAATCGCGGTAAATTTACGTATTTTTCACGGGTATGTTGCGGAATAAAATTAGGATTTCGCGGACATGTTTAAACATTAAATAAACCTAAGTAGACAGTATTTCAGAACACTATAAAGCCTAAAAATAGTGGTACTTGCTTCCTTACTAAAACAGAGTGCTGGCATTTGTTAAAGGCAAGTATGCAGCATCCCCTTGCAGTTGACTTGTCTATACATTGAGACTGCACGTCTGCATCCACTGAATTGGTTGGAAGTTAAGGCAAAGCTTTGCCAAGTTATACAGATGTGGAAATCGATTAGAAACAGCCCAAAAACTCGGTTACACAAGGGCATCAGGCATACTTTAATGAAGTCAATGTATGCAGCACGTTCGTTGTCATGTTATTTGTCCCATCCAATAATTTATTTTATTAGTACCGAGTCAAAACAAAGAAGACGTGGCTATTCGGGTCGAAAATTCCAACTAACAGCAGGTTGAAGCGAGGTGGCTGTGCTGGATCGTTTTAGTACTGATTTAACTTGCAGACAGGAATACTTTTTGTCTGGGCTGACTTTGCAGTTTGGTTTCTGAAAGCTGTTTATTTTACGTTCTGTTCAGCAGCCTCTGAAGTAGCCTTTTGTTTAATGTGTGATTCTGAAGCTAAATAGCGATCGATCGTATTTTCTCCAAATACACATTAAGATATGGAAAACAATTACCTCAGTCTGCATGTAGTTTATTTGGGAAATATCTTGAAACGATCATCAGCCGAAATATAGTTTGCTTTCTTTGTCGTCCATTTCTACTATTTTACCTCCAATACTGAAAACAACTAGATTTTAGCAACCTAAATGAAAACAATGCAGCACCACAGCACCCGCCCCTCCTGCACAGTACCGGTCACATAAAAGCAGTAAAGACGCAATGATAGGCTGATTAAAACGTTGTCATTTGAATAGTAAACAAGAACGTTAACTGCTTTGGAGAATTTATTTTGTAAATTTTGGACATTTTTTGTTTGTTTTTTGCTTAAGTGCAGTGCACACGGGACGGCGAAGGAATAAAAATGGGCTATCTACGGAAGGAAGATACGTAGTTTGCGTCACTTGCGTTGTGCAGTAGTTCATTTAAACAAGTTTTTTTTTTTTTTCCCTCTCTGTACTTGTTTGTATGCATTGGCCCCTAAGAGGTGAATTTCGCGGTGACCCCTCAATTTCGAATTCAGTTGAAAGCTACTCACCCCCCTTGCTGTCATTTAAAGGAAGGTTTGCTCTTTCTTCAAAGGGAGAGTGCTCTTATATTTCCACTAGGGGGCAGCTGACTGGTAGATCTCTACTAGAACTGATAGGAGTATTTTCTGTTTAGAGATTCTTAATGAATGCAGCTAAAGCCCATGCAGGGAATCGCTACTGGATTGGCCTGACTGATGCTGTTACTGAAGGAGCCTGGCTCTGGGTGGACGGCACTCCTCTCAATGACAAGGCACAGTAAGAGCTTCAATCTCATTCTGAAATCACTGCTGAGGATTAAAAGGATACAGCAGCAAATAACCTAGTCATTTACTACTGACATTGTGTGATATTGACTGGCATTGCTCCTCATCTCTTTCAGGTACTGGTACGGTAAGGAGCCTGATGACTGGAAGGAAGGTGGGGACTCGTCCGGGCAGGATTGTGCAGACCTTCTGTACATGTCAGATACCCTCGAAGCCTGGACTGATCAATTGTGCACACAGCAACCCAATAGAAGGATTTGTGAAACCATGGCAGTGATAATCAATATATAAAACCAATGTGGGTCTGTTTCACTTTCTCTCTATTTAGATAGCAAACAGGCTAAAATATGAATCCCACAAGTTACTTACATTTCACTTTATTAAACTGTGGTATCCAAGTGTTTATGAAATATATAAAACAAATACACATTTAAAAAAATCAAACCAGAGCTTTATAAAGAGTTTGTGATTCAATTGCCATTGCGATTGTTTTTATATTTCCCCTGACGTTTGCAATCATTTATAAAAACAGATCTAGTGAACAATGATAATAACTCAGTATTGGAGGAACAGAACAATTACAGACATCCCTTCGAAACGCTTCCCATAGTAAAAGCACAGCAAAGTGTAAGCATGGGAACGCATAGGCAAGCATTGTAAAGCACAGAGAGGTATGCTAAAGCATATTAAACATGGCAAGCCAGGGTAAGCTCTGGTAAATGCTTGTATAACCATGGGAAAAGTGCAGTAAGACCCTTAAAGTGAATATTGATAGGGTTTTCTCGGATGTATTGTTCAGTTTCTTTTTGGCTGTTTCAACATACTGTAACTCTCGATATTCACTTTAACTTCTGTGTATGTCTTTATGAAGACCTTTGGTACTAAACAAAAAAGTGTGTTTTATTATTGTGTTGCCCCTGTTCCACCCCATTACTCAGACCCCTTGCTTGTATCCTTGCTTTCTCACTAAATATATTGCTATCCCTGATTAGATAATTGCTACAGCATGTTTAATCTTAATCTGATATTCAAGAGGGACTCCAGCCACTGACTGGACTGGAAATCATCTAGTGGTGACTGGCTCCCTCTTGTGGCTGGTAGTGGCATTGCCATAGTAACAGAGGCACCAGATAGTATTCCTGCTGTAGAGTTCATCATCTCTAACCTGTGTTTCAGGGGGTCTGTGCTACAATGGAGCAACACACTGAGAGGAAACAGTTTGAACTCTCTGTTTTGTCCCATGTTAATCATGGTAGAGTGTATTATTATTATTATTATTATTATTATTATTTTTTACAATAATTTTAAGGTTTGTTATTGTCCAATACATTATTATTAGTTCCTTGATCATTTGCTATTTTTTGTATTAAAGTATATTCTGTGTGCGTGTGTGCGTGCATGCGTGTGTGTGTGTGTGTGTGCATGTGTGTGTGCGTGTGCGCGTGTGTGTGTGTGTGCATGTGTGCATGTGTGTGTGTGTGCGCATGTGTGTGTGTGTGTGTGATGCAGTTTAAGGATATTCAGATATAGACCTCTAATACATTTACTGATATCTTTTTATTTATATATAAACTTAATTCCTGTTGAACATTCCCACTGATTGGACAACGTTCATTTTATCAAATACTAAGCAAAAAAAAGGCATTTTAAGAATTGAATACCAGAAAATGTCTTCTACCAGCATAATGTCAAATAAAATAAATGTTGAAAGTTGAACTAACTAGTGACTGATAAAGCAATTGATTTGACACAGTATTCATAAGGGCTCACCAGTAAGTGTCAGGGTGCAGCTGTTAAAAAGGGTCTCCTTCTCTTCATTTGTAATCTCTTGCATGAGGGAGCTGGATAGGGAACAACAAATGAGAAATTTAGAGGCACCCTTTTTTACACAAAACAAACAAATACAGTATGGTTCATTTATATTTACTGTTAAATTGTGCTTTAAAGGCTCTACACAATTGCAGCCAGAACTTCAATTAATGTAACCTGGAAATATTATTAAGTATAAAGTTGTGATTTGTATTATTATTCGACTTAGCTATTGCAGAATTGTCAATATTTGTTTTAAACTTTGTTCTGAAATAAAAACTCTTAAACAATATACACCATCTGGACCATTTCAATTGCTTTTCCAATACACTGAACACGATGCAACACACAGGGTAGCTGGTGTAGTCCCCCTACTGGCACTAAATAGGACTAAATTTACAGTCCTTTTTGACCGGTTTTTCGTTAAATTAGTTAAGGCCCAGTCCTTGTTGGCACCCCTATTTGTTTAGGGGTGCTAAACTGAATTTTTTCTCCACTGGGCAGTTGGTGTAGTCCGCCCACCGGGCCTTAAATAGGACTACTACGACTACGACTGATAATAATAACAATACAATGCTATTGCTTACCATTTATATGTAAGTCATGAGTAATATCATTTGTAAGTCATGAGTAATATCATTTGCTTCATTCGAGCAGCCAGGAGGATTGTCTTCCTCTTGTGTTTGTGATGGGAGGCACCATTTTTCCCCTTCCTTGACGACAAGACCACCTTCTCCTTGTATGTTTTGGGGAATTGCACCCTCCTCAACCTCTGTGCCATCTACTGACCCTAAAATGATAAAAATGGCAATAAAGTGTTTTAAGCAATTTATATTATTAACAATAATAATAATAATAATAATAATAATAATAATAATAATAAATGTATATTAAATCCAACCTCTCTCCACCAAATTGATTGTCAACACATTGATCGATTTCAATAATAACATTAGAAGTCTAATTAGTACATTTAGAAATAAATTGCTTACCTTTTTATAATATTTTACAAACTGTTGATCCAGAGACCATTTTGATTTGTTTTCAGATCCCAAACTTTAAAGACTGGCATGCTCCTTTATAAAATAAGAATAATCTTTGCTTAACCAAAAAGGCTTTATTAAAAACAGGAACTTATCAGACAATATAAGAAAAACCCTATATAATAGATAAGGCCAGGAAAGACCCTGCCTTTGATCGACTCAATCTGGTGCTTTTAAAATAAACAAGAAGTGGTGCAACATTTCAGAACAATTGGCTATATTGAGAGGAACGGTAGTTCCTCGTACAAGTTAGAAAAACGTGTTTCAAACTACCGAGAGTCTCTATACAGTTCAAAGAGTTTAGCTGTTTTTACCATGTTGCAGCGGTAAAACTAAATCACTTAGAATTACCATCGGTACCAGTATCAAAAGTCTGAAACTTTCTTACCTCAAATGTGAAGAAAAACGTACATACCTCTTATACACAATGAGATATAAGTCGTCAAACTAAAGTAAAATTATTCTTCTTCTTCCGTCTACTTTTTAAGGGTGTGTAGCGACTATTCCAAAAAAAAAGCTAAATATCTGGACATCTACCAATCATGTGATTCCACATGTTGGTCAACGTCAAAACAAACCAGGGTGTGCAAGCAGTTTGATATCCACACCATTTATATTAAACAAATTATTTATGTTTTAAAACAGCACATATCGCAGGAAAAAAAATGCCGTGGTTTGAACTTGCAACATGACGTTCTTGAAGAGCACACGACCTTAGCCCGCTGCGCCACTGCGCAGTTGTTGAAATGTGTTTATTTTTTAAGCTTAAATCCATGCCTGACCAGCTTTCACTCAAAACCCGAAGGTGCTGCTCGATTCTAGAAATGTTCGATTTCCTGTTTGAAAATTTCTAGTTTCCTGTTTGTTTGGTAGATACCATAGAATGGAATTGCACACAAGAGTGGCATGTAGCTTCCTTGTCTAAATCTCTGATCTCTGTCATTGGTGCTCATGCAATCACCATTCACAAATGTCAGGGGATGACTCTAAAAACAGTTATGATGGATCGTGGTAACTCCATTTTCTCCTATGGACAAAGTTTTGTTGCACTTTCCACAGTTACTTCCTTAAGCGGTATCCATCTTATCAACTTTGACCCCACCTGCATCTACACATGTCAAACTGCAGTTGAAGAGTACCATCGGCTCAGAGGGATTTATTGTCCCTTTATTAGATTTATTGAAAAGCTTGAAGGAGACTAACACACACAAGGGACACAAGGTAAAAGATCATGCGCATTTCATTCACCTAGCCATCATTAATGTTCAGGAACAGCAAAAGCCTCAGTCTTCTAAGAGAACATTGCACTTACACATCCATTCAGAGGCTTGACAACCCCAATTTCACCTCATGCTATGCAAATGCAACATTGCAGTGCCTTCTTCACTTGCAACCTCTGAAGGATTCATTAAAACACAGTCAACAAGAGGCTATCAGGAGCTTTGTTCACAAATAGGATCACTTGCCATCCACTGCGTCTCTAACTACTGTGGATATTTGTCACTTCTTAGGAGAACCTTTCAATAGAGGAGAGCAGCAACATGTTGCAGAGTTTCTAACCAAATTGTCTGAAATTTGTCCTGAAGTATCTTGCATGGTTTCAGTCACAATAAGTCATGACATTCTATGTACTACATGTAACTACTGTTCATCAAACCGAGAGGTGTTGCATATTTATCCTCTACATGTACCTGCTGGTACAGATTCCATGTGTTTGGAAGAACTCATTTATAGAAATGACAAATGGGCAATGATTCCTGGTAGCAAATGTAGGCAATGCAAAATTTATCCAATCATGAAACGTGAACTTATTCAGTCAGCACAGAGACTGATTGCAGTCGAACTTATGCTTTGGGAAACCAAACTAGACGGGACCGTTACAAAGTGACACAATGCTAAGTTTACTGCTGTGCAGAAGAGCAGTTTAAAGGGGTGATATCAAACACAAAAGTCCAAGTTAGGAGAAGCAATTAGGCCAATCTTGTCAAGCATCAAGCAAATAGGCACAATTGGAAAGGTGCTGGGGCCCAAGATTCACACAATTCTTGCTTCTAACTTGGCTCCACTTGAAATGCGCAGTGGCGCAGCGGGCTAAGGTCGTGTGCTCTTCAAGAACGTCATGTTGCTAGTAATGATATTCTTAGTTATAGTTAGCCTCTTAAATTAGGCTCCACCTACATATAGTGAAAGATTTCACTTGTTTTCACTTGCTGTGGAAGGGTGGCGGTATTCACTGACACAGGAGACAGAAGGTTTTATTTGTAACCACCGCACAGGTACCCAGATTTATTTATTTTCCTTATTTATTATTTTATTTAGTTTAGCCCGCAGAGGGCGCTGTTGTCCGTGGTTTGGATACTGCCGACAGTAAACCAGGACCACGGGGTTACCAACACAGGTATCCCAGTCCGTGCACCTTCAAGTGCTCAAAAATAATAATGAAAACAGAAGCGAAAGAAAAGGGAAAATAAAAAACACAGTAATAAAACTACAAACAAAAGTGCTGCTATGCAGTGCCCCCACTGCCGCTAAACCCGATCAGCACGGGTCTCCGTCCCCACACTGGCTATGCCTATACGCGGGGGTTGGCCAGGGTTCCCCGTGCTTCTACTACGCCCCCTCGGTACGTGTCTATTTATATTGCTCTGTGCAAATTAGTTTTGGGTTTTTATGAACGGCTGCCCCTCAGCCGGGCTCGCCTGCTCCTTGTTTCACCTGGCCTTTTCTGCCAGCAACACTGTATTTCCCCCAACACGGCCACCCGAGCGCATAACCAAGCCAGTTCTTATGGGCCGAGCAGTCTCCCAAGGCCCGCCCCTCAGCCACTCGGAGAGGAAAGCACACACCCTCTTCCCCCCCTCTCCGTGTCATCGCCATGACTGACAGGCAGATCCGAAGAGACTGCTGCCCTCTACCTGCAGTAATGAAATGTGCCAGACAGTCAGTCCAGATCTCCCCTGTTACACTTGCCAACACACTTTAAGAGGTTCGTTTACCCTTTAAAACACTTGACACAGGAAATGAAAGTTCAGCGCTGGTGCGCACTTTTATTTTTCAAATCAAAATAAACAAACAAAAATCTAGCTGTGTTTGAGCACTAACTAAAACATACAGGAACGCCCCTCCTAGCACGGGACGGATACCCCGTTTACCCGTAACAAGCAAAACACACGCTTTACAGAACTAAACACAGCACAGTACTTACAATGTAACTGCTCAGACACAGAGTTCTCCTTCCCATGTCCTTCTACTCAGCAGCCCTGACTAGACTGACTGCTGCCTTTTTATTTCTGTCAGCTGGCTTCAATTTACAATAATTGCCAGCTGAAATTAATTAACAAATAATAAAACAATTAACACATACTCATAACACATAAGGTCGTGTGCTCTTCAAGAACGTCATGTTGCAAGTTCAAACCACTTGAAATGCTCTTTGTATGACTTGAAGTGACTGAGACACACACTCACACACTGAGACTGTGTGTGTTGTAGTGTGTGTTTCTCAGTGTATGTGTGTTTCGGTGTGTGTGTGTCAGTGTGTGTAAGTCTGTGTGTGTCTCAGAGTGTTTGTGTCTCAGTGTGTGTGTATGTCAGTTTATGTGTGTGTGCCTCAGTGTGTGTGTGTGTCTTAGTGTGTGTGTGTGTCTCAGTGTGTGTGTATGTCTCAGTGTGTGTCTCAGAGTGTGTGTGTGTCAGTGTGTGTGTGTGTGTGTCTCAGTGTGTGTGTGTGTGTCAGTGTGTGTCTCAGAGTGTGTGTGTGTGTCAGTGTGTGTGTGTGTGTGTGTCTCAGTGTGTGTGTATGTCTCAGTGTGTGTCTCAGAGTGTGTGTGTCGTCAGTGTGTGTGTGTGTATGTCTCAGTGTGTGTCTCAGAGTGTGTGTGTCAGTGTGTGTGTATATCAGTGTGTGTCTCAGTGTTGTGTGTGTGTGTGTGTCTCAGTGTGTGAGTGTGTCTCAGTGTGTGAGTGTGTGTCTCAGTCACTTCAATTCATACAAAGAGCATTTCAAGTGGAGCGATAAAGTGGAGCGAAGCGATCAAAAAAAGGAGCCAAGTTAGAAGCAAGAATTGTGTGAATCTTGGGCCCCAGCACCTTTCCAATTGTGCCTATTTGCTTGATGCTTGACAAGATTGGCCTAATTGCTTCTCCTAACTTGGACTTTTGTGTTTGATATCACCCCTTTAAACGGCTGTTGCGTTTTTCTAACTTGTTTTTTTACATTGACAATGTTTTTGTTATAGATATTATATACAAAGACACAACAGCACAGGTAAAGGTGAATGGAAATCTCTACAGACATATCGAGGGGCACTAAAGCAGGGTAGCCCATTGAGTCCAGCTTATTTTAAACTTTATATAGAACCAGGATTTCTTTCACGATACCAAATAAGGGCACATCAGCCAAGTAGCCAATCCTTAAACAGCAGTCAGGGTTAAACTGCTGGCCATGTATCTGGACAGATTTTACTTGATTCAGAGACTCTACGGCTGGGATTCTTAAGGCTTGGCAGAGCTAATCAGTGAGGTCAGGGTACTCCTGTTATGTTTTCCCCTTCTTTTACCAGGGCACCCTCGTAAGAAGGTTTTCATATTTTCCCTGCATAGCACTCAATGGAAGATTTTTGAAACAGTGTCATTTATCAGTAGAGCAAGATGGGCTGAATGGCCTCCTCTTGTTTGTAAATTTTCTTATGTTCTTATGTTCTTATTTGTTTATAAATCATTTTTATCACTCAGGAAATCTGGTAACACTAAAATGACCCAAATGTATTATATTATGTATTATTTGTATTATATATGGATTTTATAATATATTAGTTGCCATATATATATATATATATATACAGTGCCGTGAAAAAGTATTTGCCCCCTGTCTGATTGCATTTTTGCACATTTTTCACATTGTATTTGGTCAGATTTTTTTGTGGGTTGTAGTAGTATATAAAGGGAATCAGAGAAAAAATGAATGACACCAAAGTTTGGTGCTTCTTTCATATGTTTGGTGTGCAAGGTAATCAAACATGCAATCTTCAAGTGTGAAAAAGTTATTGCCCCCCCCCCCAGTTAACTCAACCTAATTAAAGGGATAATTAGGGTCAGCTGTTTGAGTACTTTGGTTAACAACCAGGCCTGATTTGGGCCAGCCCTGCCCAATATAAATCTGACTAACTTTGGCCCTTACCATCAGAATGAAGTCAGCACACAGGTTCTAGAGGCACATCATGCCACGAACAAAACAAATTCCTGAAGACCTCCGAAAAAAAGTTGTTGATGCCTATCAGTCTGGAAAGGGTTACAAAGCCATTTCTAACGCTCTGAGGCTCCACCAAACCACAGTCAGAGCCATATTGTCCAAATGAAGAAAGTTTGGGACAGTAGCGAATCTTCCCAGGAGTGACCGTCCTGCCAAAATCTCTCCAAGAGCAAGGCGTAAAATCGTCCAGGAAATCACAAAGAACCTTAGAACAACATCTAGGGATCTGCAGGCCTCTCTCTCGCCTCGGCTAAGGTCAGTGTTCATGACTCCACCATCAGAAAGACACTGGGTAAAAATGGGATTCATGGCAGAGTAGCAAGCATGGAAACCATTGCTCACTTAGAAGAACATGAATGCTCGCCCAAGTTTGCCAAAAAAGAACCTGGATGATCCTCAAGAGTTCTGGAACAATGTACTATCGACATGGGTCCTGTTATGTCTGGCGAAAACCAAACACTGCATTGCACAGTAAGAACCTCATACCAACGGGTCAAGTATGGTGGGGTAGAGTCATGGTTTGGGGTGCTTTGCTGCATCAGGACCTGGACGCCTTGCCATCATTGAAGAAACCATGAATTCTGCTCTGTATCAGAGAATTCTACAGGAGAATGTCAGGCCATCCATCCGTGAGCTGAAGCTGAAACGCAGCTGGGTAATGCAGCAAGAAAATGATCCGAAACACACAAGCAAGTCTACATCAGAATGGTTGAAGAACAAGAAATTTAAAGTTTTGAATGGCCTAGTCAAAGTTCAGACCTAAACCCCATTGAGATGTTGTGGGGACCTGAAACGAGCAGTTCATGCTCGAAAACCCACAAATGTCACTGAGTTGAAGCAGTTCTGCATGGAGGAGGGGGGCCAAAATTCCTCCACGGCGCTGGAGACTAATCAATAACTACAGGAAGCGTTTGGTTGCAGTTATTGCTGCTAAAGGTATGTAACCAGTTATTGAGTCTAAGGGGTGATTACTTTTTCACAAGGGGCATTGGATGTTGCATAACTTTCTTTAATAAATAAATGAATTTTGTATCAAATTTTTGTGTTATTTGTTCACTCAGGGTCCCTTTTATCTAATATTAGGTTTTGGTTGAAGATCTGATAACATTCAGTGTCAAAAATATGCAAAAATGCAGAAAATCAGACAGGGGGCAAATACTTTTTCACGGCACTGTATATATATATTGTAACGGCCCGGCACTCACTCGGGTTCGTTGCCCCTTTAAAATTACGACCCAGCACACAGGAAATGGAGTTTTAAAGCGCTGACGCGCTAATTTTTAATAAACACAAAAATAAACAAAATACAAACAAACACCTAACTCCCACTGGAGCGCTGACTAAACAGGTTTTTCCCTCACTACCTTGCAGGACGGCTAAGCCGTTTACCTGCTAACACAAACGCACATAAACTGCACACAGCACTTACTCAGGACTGCTCGGAAACAGAGCACGTCTTCTGTCTCCTTCTACTCAGCAGCCTCCTACAGACAGGCTGCACGTAAATACCCCGCTACTGGCATTATTTACAATACCGCTCAGGTGCGGGTGATAATTAACCAATAAACAATTAAACAAAATAATAAAACAATTAAACAAAATGTGCATTCCGCACATGATTCTCGCGCAGGGAGGTTTTAACCCCCTCCCTGCTGTTTCTCATAACCCGCTACTTCACAATATATATATATATACAATGTATTATAGTATTTGTATTATATGTGTTATGTATATTATATAATATGTATTTGTTGTATTATATATATGCTGTATTATATGTATTTTTGTAATGTAATTATATACCAGTAATTCATTATGTACTATTGTAACATTGTAATTGTAATGTATACGCTGTAAATGAATACTGGAAAGCCTTATAGGTTTATACAATGGACACCTTCATTTATTGCCATTATTGTTCCGGTTTTAGATAGAGCATTCGCTGTTTTATTGAAATCGTTCAGAAGTGGTCCTGGGCCTGTTACGTTTAGATCTGAGGTTTTGGCAACACCAAGAAGCTGTATTGTGAAAGGTGTGATCTGTATGTAGGTGGCATGTTAGCTAGGGTCCAGTAAAACAATGTTAATGTGAGTGTCTTGGCGTGTGATCCAATAGAATTGACAATTTCTATGTCATCACAGGATTTTTTCTAAAAAGGGGATGAGACTGAACAAACTCCCCATCACAGATGTCATTCATCATATCAGATGTGCTTGTGTGGGGGTGTTCGCCATCGCTCGGGGATGCCAGCCTCCCGAGGGTCCGCTGTTGCTGCCGTCGCCTCCCGAGGGTCCGCTGCTGCTGCCGTCGCCTCCCGAGGGTCCGCTGCTGCTGCCGTCGCCTGGGGTCGTCGAGGATCCTGCTTCACCTGGGGTCGTCGAGGGTCCTGCTTCGCCTGGGGTCGCCGAGGGTCCTGCTCGCCGGTGTTCGCCGAGGTCCTGCTTCCCTTGGGGTCGCCGAGGATCCTGCTTCGCCTGGGGTCGCCGAGGTCCCGCTTCGCCTGGGGTCGTCGAGGGTCCTGCTTCGCCTGGGGTCGTCGAGGGTCCTGCTTCGCCGGTGGTCGTCGAGGGTCCTGCTTCGCCTGGGGTCGTCGAGGGTCCTGCTTCGCCTGGGGTCGTCGAGGGTCCTGCTTCGCCTGGGGTCGTCGAGGGTCCTGCTTCGCCTGGGATCGCCGGGGGCTCTGCTTCACCTGGGGTCGCCGGGGGCTTTGCTTCGCCTGGGTCGCTGGGATCCTGCCCACTGGGGTCGCTATACTGTGGCCGGAGCCCCATGAAGGGGAGCTGCCGGCCATGAAGAAGGGGGGGAGGTCAGGAGACCAGCTCCACCAGCCGCATTTTCGCGGCAGGAAACACTGGGGCCAGAGCCCCACGGAGGGGAGCTGCCGGCCACAAAGAAGGGGGGGGGAGGTTAGGAGAACAGCTCCCCCCGCAGCAGTTTTGCTGCCAGAGATCGTGTGGTCGGAGCCCCACGGAGGTTATTATTTAGTAACGTGGATGGGAAGCCCCATCCACATGGTATTTTAAAAAACTCGTGCAGAAGGTGGCCATCTCCGGATTAATTAGGTGATTTAATTTGTTGCTAATCGGGAGATGGTCACCTGTTATAAAAGCCTGCAGCTCTCGGCACTCGAGGTGTGTGTTGGAAGGAGAGAGTGAGCGAGAGGATTAAAACGAAACTAAAATTAAACTCCAGGAACAGTGAAGGCATTTGCTCAGCCTGACCTGGGTTTTGTTTATTACTTGGGTTTGTGATTTTGTTCTGTTTAACTATTTATTTTGCTCTGTGAGCACAGTTTTGTTTAAACTTTTGATTTATTTTTGTATTTGTTAATAAAAACGGCAGCCAGCCGCGTCTTACTTTAAAACTGCAGTCCCTGGTGTCAGTATTTTTCCCGTCCCTGCTTCTGTCTGACGTCACCGCCCAGTCACCCAGTCACAAAATACTAGATCTTTGCTTGCTTTTTAATTAGACTTTTATATTTACTAAAGTTGCACAAAGACTAACTGGCTCAGGTTGTAAGAGTTTGAATTCTGTTTCTGTTTATGTGTTTTCAGTCCTTCAAACATGTTATTTGGCATACAATTTTGGAATAAATTCAAATCAGTTCCATGCCCCTGTATCTTAGTTCTTCCTATAGTTGTTTGGAAAATGGCTGCAATGTAGATTCTAAGAACTGTGTTTCTCCTATCACATCAGCTCCAGCCCTTTCAGTCATATTATACTAGCTAATGCATATTTGCCCCCAATAATATTGACATCAACTTTAGTGCTTAACTGCAAATCATGGGAACTATTTGCTCCTTGTCCTTGGTTACCTACTGAATGGATGTGTTCTCTAAATGCCAAATATTCGATTGCATTGTCTTGCACTCACACATCTTCAGCACAGTGGATGTTCTTCAAAGTAATCCACAATTGCTTCCTTTAAAACAAACATTTTCTCCTGATTGTCAACCAGGATGTCGTCCACCATGCCAAATAAGGGCATATCAATGAAACTTTAAGTCGCTGTTTTAGTTGAGACAGCCTGAACCCCGCCCCTGCCTAGCAACCACAGTGATGTCTGCATTCTGACTGGCAACAGGCCACACCCACACGCCGTGGTCGAGGCTGACGGACCCAGGACTCGAATCAAAAGGAAACCACAGAGGTGTTACTTCATTTGCTTCGCTTGCGTTTGTATTACTTAATTTAAATCATAGGTTTATATTTGCTCTGCTCTGTTCGCCTCCGGTTTACATTGGCCTTTAGTTTCAATATGTTTAAAGTAAATTAAACTTGAATTGGTGTGGTACTGGGTCTCATTATTAAAACGTGTCTACTTTAAATAGAGAAGCACGTTCAATGAAAGCTTCCTTTGCCTAAGATGCCAACTGTCCCTGGTTCATTTCGAAATATTTATTTGAAGCAGGCATCATTTGTAAATGTAACCAGCACACAGTTTCGATGCATTGTTCATTTGTTAAAATGCATGAGTCAGAATTATGCCATAATGTCCTATTGTAAGTGACTCTGCATATAATGCACAGTTCACAGCCTACCTCTGTAAAGCGCTTTGTGATGGTGATCCACTATGAAAGGTGCTATATAAAAATAAAGATATTATTATTATTATTATTATAATTCACAGTTTCTGATCTAAACTAAGACCTACACCTGTATATATATATATATATATATATATATATATATATATATATATATATATATATAGGGAGGGGGTTAAAAATCCTCCCTGCTAAAAACCAGTATGTGTTAATTGTTTTATTATTTGTTAATTAATTTCAGGTGGCAATTATTGTAAATTGAAGCCAGATGACAGTAATAAAAAGGCAGCAGTCAGTCTAGTCAGGGCTGCTGGTAGAAGGACATGGAAAGGAGTACTCTGTGTCTGAGCAGTTACATTGTAAGTACTGTGCTGGGTTTAGTTTTGTAAAGCGTGTGTTTTGCTTGTTACGGGTAAACGGGGTATCCATCCCGTGCTAGGAGGGGCGTTCCTGTATGTTTTAGTTAGCGCTCAAACACAGCTAGATTTTTGTTTGTTTATTTTGATTTGAAAAATAAAAGTGCGCACCAGCGCTGAACTTTCATTTCCTGTGTCAAGTGTTTTAAAGAGTCAACGAACCTCTTAAAGTGTGTTGGCAAGTGAAAACAAGTGAAATCTTTCACTATATATAGGTGGAGCCTAATTTAAGAGGCTAACTATAACTAAGAATATCATTACTATCAAGCCATTTTATATGTAAGATACATCTGACATATTATGAAACCTGAAGTAGTCTACTTTAACAAGAGAGACAAGTGAATTAACCTACCTCAAGTATTGAATGTTCTTGTGGTACCAACAAACAAATCTTGTAAAATACTGATCAACTCTGCAGTAAAACAAATGAATACATAAGACTGCCATGTCTCTTTTTATTTTTAAATATAAGAACATTAATTTAATATTATCTTAAGAGGAGATATAGGCCTCACACAGACAAGAGATGACTTTACCTCAGGAAAACACTAGCTCTTACCAGCTAGCGTGAGCTGGGGCTGGAGCCAGAGAAGAGATGATCAGCAAAGAGCTGACCAGCTGGGGCTGGAGCCAGAGAAGAAAGAGCTGACCAGCAAAGAGATGACCAGCAAAGAGCTGACCAACTGGAGCCGGAGAAGAGATGACCAACAAAGAGCTGACCAGCTGGGGCTGGAGCCAGAAAGAGATGAACAGGTGGGGCTGGAGCCAGAGAAGAGCTTCTATTCTCTGAAGGGGGTGTTAGTATTGGCAGCCAACATGAAAACTGTTAACTGTGTGGTTATATTTGTTTATAACCAAATGGGGGGCTGAAGGGTATAAAATTGTGGTACTGCATTATAATATGGTATAAGAATATGCTATCAGGAAAATATATGCTTCAGCTAACTTGTCTTTGCAAAAGCTATGCTAAGTTAAAAACAGGTTGTGAAACTGTGAGCAACAGCATGTAACCGCAAGCTACAGGATGTATGTTAATAGCACAAATGTGTTATCAGGACTTCAAAATGCGTACATGACTAACAGCTATACCTAGTACATTGGGTAATGTGGCAGCGCATGAGCAGACTTGGTTTAAGGGTGCATCTCTCTGTGCTATGGGTGTATTTCCCTGCAGCAGGGGGGTGGACATAACCAATAGAGACGAGAGATAAGGACGCTGTCTCATCACCACTGGCTAGCTCAAAGGATATAGCGCAATTTCATGCAACTATATAAACAACTGTAAAAGCAGAAGTGTTCAGAGGGAGGTTTAACACCTCTCCAGAGTGCTGTGTGTGTGGCAATGTGCCCCCTGTGTGTGTTTTGTATGTTATATGTTGTGTGTGGTGTGTTAATGTTGGTGTATAGATATTGGTACACAGGATATAAATGGGTCTGTGTAGCACGAGTGATTTAAAATATATAGTTGTATTTTCACTATTTCACTCGCAGTGCTGTGTGTTCATTTCTGGTCTTTAGTCACCACTAAAGCCAGCTTGTCACACCAGATACACTGCTTGTTTGAATTTTGATCTTTTAATAAAGTGATCTCTGGTGTTTGGAAACCGGACCCGCATCTCCGACTGCTGATTGATTTTCCTCCCTACATTAATGAACACATTTCTCGTTAAAAAGCTTAATTATCGCAGGTCATGTACATCACTTCCTCTCTCAACGACTGGATAAGAGGAACACGTAAAATCAAAATGCATGGTAACGAGATCAAGAAAAATGAGTGAAAGCATAAATCGCTGCCCTCATCTCTTTCTCCACTGTTCTCCTCCATGTTTCCTATGGATCCACCCCTTTCCGCTTTCCATCTGGTGTCCATCATAAGGCAGTTCTGGGTAGTGCTTCTGGTGTCATTCGACACATGCCCGAGCCACCTCCATCTTCTTCTCTTAACAGCTAAGGCTAGAGGCCTTGTATTTGTTTTTTGGAGGAGGTCTTGATTTGAAAATTCTGATGATCTTCCGCAGACATTTGTTTGGAAGGTGTTCAGCTTGTGGGTTATTCTTGATGTGATTTTCCAGCACTCTGCTCCATATAACAGCACACTGAGGACATTGCTGTTAAAGAGCTTCAGTTTTGTTTTTTGTACCCACTTGTTTTGACTTCCTGGTGTTGTTTAGCATAGAGAATGCTAGGTTGGCTTTACTTATTCTTGTGTTAACGTCCCTCTGTGTCCCCATCTATTGCTGCACTACTCCCCAGGTAGGGGAACTCACTCACTTCCTCTATGGCCTTGTTGTTAATGGTGATGGAATTGCTTTTCTTTGGGTTCATTCACATCAGTTTGATTTGTTGATGTTTATTTGTAGTCCAAGCTTTTTGGGCTGTCTCAGTCATTCTGCTGGTCTTCTCCTGCATGTCTTTATGTCGACTTGAGAGCAGGCTGATGTCATCTGCGTAATCCAGATCTTCAAGACAGGTGGTGAGTGTCCATCGGATTCCCCTTCTATTTTCTGCTGTAATTTCTTTCATAAGCCAGTCCATGGAGAGAATGAAAAGAAATGGAGACAGAACACATCCCTGCTTTAACCCTGTGGTAACCTTGAAACAGTCTGTGAGGTGATTATTACATATAACCCTACACTAAAAGTCTCTGTATAGGAGTTTTATGATTTTCACCATCTTTTGGGGAATTCCAGTATTTTCCACAGAGATTCTCAGTGAAGGCTGTCAAAAGCCTTTTCGAAATCTATGAAGTTGACATATAGAGTGCTGTTCCATTCAGCTGACACAGCTCTTTCCTTGTCTGAACCCAGCTTGTTCTTGCGTATGATTTCGTCAGCTACAGCTGCAATTCTCTTGAGGATGATTTTGCTGAAAACCTTGCCTGTGATAGATAGTAAAGTGATCCCTCTCCAGTTACTGCAATTTCCTGGGTCGTCCTTCTTTGGAAGTTTTATAATAATGCCAGTTTTCCATTCTTCTGGGGTTTCTTCAGTATCCCATATCACCTGAAAGATCTTATGCATCACAAATCACCTGCACGCTTAGTGAATGGAACCCCTTTGTTCACATATGTATGCATTTGAGGGCAGCGTGTGTGCAATCGATGGCTCCCATTACTCTGGGAAATCCAGCAATGTCATACAACTCCATTTTAATATTTTGTAAATTCTCCTGATTAAGTGGGATACTGATATTGTGGCAAATGCCACACAATGTGCTGCAAGAAGTGCATCACCTGCGCATTCTTAAATGAATGCCAGTAAGCCTGGCCAGGCGATCTAGTTCACTGTCACTATCTTTTAGCTCCATATTTAATTTTTTGTTGCCTTTGGCATCTGATATAATTTATTTCTTGCTACGCTTTTATATTAGGGTTATTACGGTAATTTTCTGACTGTGCATGTTTGTATTTGGCCCTGTCTGCTATCTGTCGTTGGGGGTGGAGTTTCTTTATACTGGTAAAACCACAAAAAAGCCAGGTATGGGGCTGGCTGTTCCTTCTATGGGAAAAGAAAGAAAACGTAATTAGTTTCCAAAAACTTATAAAAGTGTTACTCTGTGTTTTGCGTGCAGCTATTTTTGGTGTTTAGTCAGACACATGTATTTTTTTTTCCCTTACCGGTTCAGTATGTGTTGGGACTAAGAATAGAGCTGCAAACATACGGTTATATTAACACGCAGCTCTTTTGTTTTTGAAGTGTTTCACGTGCGGTTCTAACAAGCCATCGGTTTGATTGATTTATTTTGCTACTTTGGAACACTGTTAAAATGTTATGGACCAAGAATAAGTTTGAAACTCATGAGAGTTCCAGCGGGATATGAATTGAAGGACATACACAGCGGATTCACTATGACCGGGTGAGATGAATCCTTTTTTATTTCCTGCTGGATTGCTGTCTATTGGATTACAAATTTATATTTTTGAATGGCCATTCAGTTTTTGTTTGAGGAACGTTTTTTATTTTATTGGATATCTTTATTTTTTTGGGAACTATTTTGGACATTTTTTTTTTTTTTTTTTTTTTTTTTTGCTATGAGACTGGGACTACATTGATGTGCAACTATTTCTGTATAAATGTAATGTGCAGCCGTGTAGATTTTTGAATAAACAGTCTTATTATTTAGAGGCATATCTTTTAGTTTGCTTCTGTTTTCTTTCATCTTCTTAAATCTATTCAGCAGTGTTCTCTAATAATGGGTTACAATTAATGGTCTTTCTAAATGGTATGTATGTAGATATTAAAACACATGATATATAAATTTCTCTTTTCTACCAGCTGCAATGGTTGGTTTTATTTAACATTGAAAGGGTGGTTTTGTAGTTTTCTGATACTGTTTAAGTCCTACTACACTGATTTCTCCATGTACACACATTTCATTACTGCTGTAGTTGCTAATAGTAGTATATAATAAACAGATCCTGTTGGTTTACTCTCTTGGTTCTTGTGAAGTCCTTGTTTTATGCTGTACTGATTTTACTTGCTGGGGCCGCAGTATTTGATGTTTTATGCTTGGTGTCAGTATACACCTATGACCAAGGTGTTCAGTTATTTTATACAAGGTACGTTTGTTACAATATAATCGTTACCCTCTTTATCAAGTGACCGGGACCCTTTAAACACCGAAGCACACTGCTGCCAGCACCTTGATATGCGGGGGTACCACACGGCCCCCTTTCGTAGGCAATTCAAGGGGTCGACAATAGCTGCCCTATCCAGACGCAATCGAGTTTTTAGATCGTCATCTGTTAAATCTAAGAAATAAACGCTGGTCCTGTAAACCCTCTCCCTGCCGTCAGCGTGGTTGGCAGGGATGGGGTTAATGTGAGAATGTGGCTGGTTTCAAACGAGGTAATTGGTGTTAATTGGGAACAGCCACACAGAATAAAAAGAGAGTTTGAAGCTCCATTAAGGAGCACCAGGGAGCTGGGAACAGAGTAGTGCTGCGTGAAAAAGGAAACCGTTTTTCCACTTTGTAAACTATCTGATACAAGTGTTGTGTTCAACTGGTAAATAGCTTAGCTGTCCACTTTTTAGTTAATACTGGAAGAATAGTCCTAGTTTAGTACTCCCATGTGCGAGTCAGGTTTTGTGTTTTGTAAATAATAAAAAAGTACATGAACGTGCTTGAAGTTAAATCTTTATCTATCTATCTAATATATATATATATATATATATATATATATATATATATATATAAAACTACACAACATGCAATATATACACAAATACTATGGATTTCCTTACATTAGAATTGTAGTGATTCAAAATATCCCCTCCCCAAGTTCTTTTTTGAATGTAAATATCAATCTCTTTCCTACTTTCACCTGAACACGAGACCTTTAGAGGCCTGAAAGCTTGTGATTATTTATTGTCTGGTTAGTACAGTAAAAGGGATCACATCTCCTTCTCTTTGTCTGTCATCTCTGGACTAACATGGCTCCCATCTCATCTGTCAACGTCCACATCTCCTGAAACACACTGCTGTTTTGATTGCTCCACCTTTATATCTTTCAACCCCACCTATCCATTGACTGAAATCCTGACATGACGTAAAGTGTCATTTGCATCATTAACATATCCTTACTCAGCTCAGTCCAGACGCACTGTGGCTGATCCCTGGAGCCTGCATTACACTTCAGCCATCAACACCAGGCAGAAGGATATCTACATCATCAGAAGGAAGGAAACGCAGATGGATCACATTAGTTTACAGTAAAAGAAGCTATGTCTTAATTGGTGCTTGAAGTTTTAACACATATTCTCATGTAATGGAAATCAGGTTTCTCATTTAAATACTGAATAGCTATTCCACCACTTTTATATTCTTGATATTCAGGGCCATTGTTTCAAGCAAAACGAACCAGACTAAGTCCATTTGAATTGGATCCAGTGTGAATGCAAAAATCAATTCCTGATCATTAACACACAATTGCCAAGTTTTATTATTATTATTATTATTATTATTATTATTATTATTATTGATGATGTTTGTTAACTGCCTGTTTTGAGCCGGGCAGTGTTCTAAATAGAGCTGATAGAACAATAGCTTCTTCCCTGCACTGGTGTTTCCTACATTTGTGTCTCAGATCATAGATCATAGATCATCTAAAGAACACAATGCGCTGTAGGGAAATTGTTCTATGGAGTTGGATCGGCTCAAGATTGAGAACCAGAACTTGAGCAGAAACGGCGACCTACAGGGCAGCTTCAACAGACTCCATGCAGAGTAATCTGTATGCAAGGATCAGAACAACAGACTCCATGCAGAGTAATCTGTATGCAAGGATCAGAACAACAGACTCCATGCAGAGTAATCTGTATGCAAGGATCAGAACAACAGACTCCAGTCACAGCGTTCAGAATGGGAACAGAAGTATTACTAGCATTAGATCAATATTGTCTTGTCACAGATACATCTTCAAAGAGTGAGTTGTGTTCCATGGCGTTTTATTATTATTAATGTTTAGGAGCTTTTGTCAGATCTATAACCACTGCTTCTTTCTCTCATTGTGCAGAGCGGGTTTGTTGTCCAGAGAAGTGGGTGCAGTTCAATGGAAAGTGCTACTACTTCTCAACTGATACAATGGACTGGAACTCCAGCCGGGCTAGCTGTGTGTCAATGGGAGCAGACCTGGTGATTATAGAGAGCAAGGCAGAGCAGGTATGAATCTGATAAGTTTAATCCAGGGGTTTTCAACTTGCATGTAGCCCAAAACTGTGAACCATGCAACTCTGCACTTAGACATTCCACACCTAAGCTGATTCAACCAAGATGCTCTGTTTCCTCTTTTCTATTGTAAAACCACAATTCTGTGTAGTAAAAACAAGATATGTGACTTCTGCTGTCTGTGCTGGGTCTTGCATATGGAAAGGGCACTAAAGACCAAATATGGTATAGATGTTGCGTTAGCTAGCTGTATATTAATGTCTGTAACTATTGTTTTGAGACCTGTGAGTTTGCTTGCGTCAGCTCTTTTTGGGCAGCTCATACTGTCTCTGATGCCATGAGGGCGCAGACATACCACCTCTGTGCCAGGGCCGCTCAGAACACCATCAACTGAGGCCTGTGTGCAGATCACTGATGTATCCCATTTGATTTGCTTTGTTCCTCAATACAACTCTTTTGATGGAAATTACCTGAAGAAGACTGTCGTATTACTTTTAAGAAGAAATTAAACCTTACACCACTGTGCATACATATTTCATTTTTGTTTAGCAGCTCAAAGTTTACAGTCTGATTTATAGTTTCAAGATGCTCATCCACCTGTACGCATGCGTGATTTCCGTTGAGTTGAATTCCACTCTGATATTAGGGTGGGTGAAGCAGCGTCTGGGGATTCTGTCTCGGGAGAGCTCTGCTCAGAGTGCTCTGTGCTGCTCATGAACTTTGCAGTTTTTAACTCGTTGTATAATTGAATACTAATCAGTGAAGCGCAATCATTCTGCATTTTTTAGAAGTATAAATGCTCCGGTGAACATAAATAATAATCACAATACTCATACTTTGACGGTTTTTGTTTTATTTATTAGGAGCAGCTGCATTTTAGTAACAGCATTAGCAGCTGGTTGAATTGTTTTCGGTGTTTGATAGAGTACAAAATGCAAAAGAGTCTACAGAAAGTTTTGTGACAAATTACATATTTAATAAACAGGAATTTTTTTTTTTTTTTTGTATTTGTCAATCAGATTATTCTGGTTTTATAGCCACTGTGGTACCATTCAGTAGAGTGGATATTGTAAAGAGGTACTGGAGCTGAAACCTTTAGACAGAAGGGGTGCAGTTTTATAAAAAGGTTGAGAACCACTGGTTTAATTCATTCTCATACAACTCTTTATTAATGTGTAATGTGACCAAGGCTTTACATGAACTCACCCTCCTGAGCACAACACTCTCCCAGGACCCTTCTTGTTTTGCTGTTTTTGTTTTGTTTTCCAGACTTCTTTAGTTTCAAGTTTGATGAGTGTGACTCAGACACCTTATTGGGTCTACCCTGGAATCCAATTTAGATTTGAATTAAACACTAAAACTATGTCAGGGATGAGTCCAGCTGACTGAGGTTGTGGTTTGTTTAGGAGTTCATACAGAGCCAGGTGAGACGAATCAGAGATTTCTTTTGGATTGGACTCTCTGATGAGGTCACAGAGGGAGAGTTTCTCTGGGTAGACAACACACCTCTGAGTACAACGTGAGAACATGACACTCTATACTGTAGTGCACTGCATTCAAACCTGGTGACACTCATTGTTTTGTGGCACAGTGCAGTGCAATAACATCCTAATGAACAATCTGAACTGTACTTATGAATTTCTCAATGTATTCATTTAAATGTTTCAATGTGATTTCCTGTGCCACCTCGTTCTGAATTGAGGGCTCCAGTCCCAGTGTTCAGAAAGTGAAAAGACTGGAACCCAGGCCTCCTCTAGAGGAAGGTGAAAGGCATGAATGAGAGGCTGTTGAACTGGCCCGCTGTCTGTCCATTTGAAAGCAGGCAGAGGCACTGGTCCCACACCCCCAGATTGTGATCATCTCAATAACTTGTGCTAAAGAATGTCCTGATCAAGTTTCATTACAACTGAGTTGTTCCCACAATCCTGTTCACATACAGTATAATTCCCTGGTGTGTGTTTACTACACTGTTCCACACACACACACACACACACACACACACACTCGGGTGAAATCGGGTATCATACTCTGAATGTTATATTTTAATACAGAGCTAACCAATACTTTCCAATCCATCTTCTTACTTTTGTATTCGCGTTATTAAAAAGTGACAAACACATATGCATATATATTAAATATTTTTTCTTTAATGCTTGTGAGGCCGGAGTGATCTGGTCTACACTCTTTTAATGTAACTGCCATCAACATTGCTGTGTTTTATATAATAATAAAGTGTGGATCCCTTTAAAGGTTTCCTGCTTGTTTTATTACAGTCCTTCCTCAATGTGTGAGTGTGTGGATTGTTTCTCAATTATATCGGGTTCAAGCACTGTACAAGCAGCAAGACCACAATGTTATATCAATGGGGCCCCTTGTGATGTTTGTTTATCCAAACTGTACTGTGTCCTGTTAGAATCGCAGGATAAGAGAGAGAGGATAAGAGGGGATTTGGATCCCCTATTGAAAGTGAATGGAACAGATTCCATTTGTAATACCTTTTTAAACCCCTATCCGAGTCCTCTGTAGCTCACTCCTCATACAGCACAATAGCTACAGAGATGGGCAGCAGTAACAGATGTAAGTGTGAAACCCCACTTCCTCTAGCCTCTGTCCAGTCCTTCAGAGTTTGCACTGTTAATATAAGTCAGAACTTCCTCTCTAGCTCACTTCTCTACAGCACTAGCGATGGAGATGGACAGCATTTACAATGTGCTGCAGAATCCCTCGGAGGATGTCTACTCCACAATAAACCAACCCCAGGGCAAGAGAGCAGGTGCACAACAAGGAGGTAAGTACCAGGGGTCACATTTAAACGTGTCCCACTTCACTTTACTACTGCTAAAAAAAAACTTAACCATTCACTGAAAGGGGTGTGTTTTTTGTTTTTTTTGTACAAATAACAGAAACTATTGAAAAACATTTTGCTTCACATGTGCTTTATTTATTCCAGTACTTTCAGCAACTTAATCTGGCTGGAAAATATAGCAGGAGGGATACTTTATCATCTACATTTTTATAATGTTTTATTTTTTTTATGTGATGAAAACATGACAAACCAGAGTAAGCCATGGTGAATGCATAGTATAACCATGGGAAAACTGCACAAAACCCTTGCAAATGTACCATGGTAAACTTTTATAAGGGAATATCCTATTATGTGTGTTCTTCATCATTCTCTATTTAGATCATTTAGAACAGGGGTCTCCACCCAGTCGATCTCTGAGCCTTTGAAAGTCAATCTCACAGGTTTACTGATTGTTTTGTATTCACCGCAGTTTAAAGAATAATGTTTATTTTTATTTTGAGATGCATGAAATACTTCGTTTTCAATTGCACTAAATAACTCTGCAGTTCTATCACTGTGTCCTCTTGTCTTTATTGGTCATGCGTGAGAGGGACACCAGCGTTTAGTCTTTAGTTTCTGCAGTAAGATTCCAAGCTTGATGAGTTGTTTGATTTCTGTTGGAAAGTGTTACAGGAGTAGCTTTGATTTTGACTGATTTTTGTTCATATATATTATAAAAAATGAGCGAGGCAGCTGGGCACAGTGAAGGATAAGTGCGTATGTCTTACGCCATGCAAATATATATCAACAAGTAAAGAGGCATTTAGAAAGACATCACTCTACCATGCAAGTAAATTAACAGGATTTTCTATTATAAGCTCTCTTCAAACAAAGAAAGTAGGTGACTTGAAAGTAATTATACAGGCTCCCCTTACAGGGATGATTCAAAAGGTACAAAATCACACCCTGAAAAAAAAAAATATTTAATTCTTCTTAAAAAAAAAAAAAGTGCTGAATTTGCAATTTTGCATGGTTTTTTGTAGCTTCCTCTTTCCAGAAATAACCTATGGAAGAAAGCTGAGGAAACAGCATTTAAATTAAGCAAAGCTCTTTTATTAAATGAAACACACAGGACTGGAACAGACGACACTGACTCAACCAGGCCACCATACTTTCTAAATACAGTCCTAGTGGACTTGACTGCAGACAGACAAACTCAAACGTTATGATACATTTATTCAAATTAGGGCATTGAAAGGAAACTGACATGAAACAGACAGAAACCAACAAATAAGCACATAAACCGCACAGGCACACACACCGCACGCACGCACGCACATACACTGAAACACACACAACACACATACACTGAAACACACAGGCATGCACGTATGCGCACGCACACTGACATACACACGTAAACACACTGACCTGCACACATGTGTGCACAGAGACCTGTTGGGGACCAGCAAGCATAAAATCATAAACATTGTGATACATTTCTTTAAATGAAGGCATTGAAAGGAAACCGATCAATAAGCACGGATGCACAGAGTCCAGGAACCACGCCCCCTGCTGCTTGCTGCAGCTCTGTCTCTGCTCAGCTGTGTCCCGCAGCCACTCCGTTACAATATTCTATATCCGCAATAAGACTCTCCACAGCGGGCATTACCAGGGATTATGGACTGTTTGGGTAATCTGGCCGACAAAGTTGTTTGAAGCACAATTATTTTTATTTATTTTAACTATTGAGGGTACAAAACAGCGTGTTTAAACTAACTTTTGCCATTGTGACAGATTTCTTTTTTTCATAATCGCTTGCAAGTGTTTTTTTTTCAGATTTAGCTTTTAATACATACATGTTAAAATATTCTTACAATTCATCATTTAAAATCAATATGGTAATTAAATCTGGAAAAAATGCTTCTGTCTTTTTTTTTTTTTTTAAGAAGCTGCTTGATGAGACTTGTGTGTGTTTTGTTTATGTAGACGTCTGTTACTGTATTGATGGGTTTTGTTTTGTGTTTATAAATGTTTATCGGAAGGGAGGGGGTCAGTTTATTCCTCCCTGACAAAATATGTGGGAATCTGGCTGGAGCCTGAATGAGGTAATGATATAATTAATGGTTAATTAGGACTCCAACCACATAATATAAGAGAGCTCAGACTCACCTGTGAGAGGGTTGGAGGAGAGAGAAAGAAAGCAAAGAGACGATTGCTACGGGTGTCAGTATTGCTGAAGGTATTCGTTTGTCCAGTTTATTTGTGTCTTGGTTTTGTTTGGCCCACGTGCCTTTTCATTTTGTGTTTAAGAGTCTGTTTGGTTTGTTTTGCTATGATTCTTCTTTAATAAATACACTGCTACGGCAGTTTAAGCCCCTGCGCCTGCCTGTGTGTCTGTACTGCCTCCTGACCCGTGACATCACCACGACAGCCATCATTGTCACAACTTGGAATCAACATTTAGCTAACAGATAAATCCGAAATACATCTTTTGTCATTGGCAATTAAATCTGGAAAAGTAAATCTTTATATTTCGAGCTCAATGTGAAGCTAACATGCAGATGAGTCCCCGCCCACTGAAGCATTTGACATAGGAATTCTACACATAGAGGAGGCGTGGAAGCGTGGTTAGCACTCCTTTGATGGTGAACTTGAAGTTATAGCTCCAGAAAGTTTCTTTAGTATACTATGTACTGTATCCTGAGCTGTGTTCTCTCTCCTCAGACCCCACCCTGCCTGTGAGTGCTGCTGGCAAAGCCTCTTCATACAGACAGCCTACACTGGTTCTCCTCATCCTGTGCTGTCTCTTACTGGCTGCCATCATCTCCCTCACTGTCTATCGTGAGTATTCACACACTGCTGTTTGTGTCGCTAACATTATGCATTGAGAGTGGTTATGTTTAATTGCAAATACTTTGTTGTATGTTATAATCTAGCTGGAATCAAATTTAGTAACGATAGCAAGCTACCAAGCTAGTCAACTCGTTGTTGGGGTGAGAGATGGTGTGTGAGTGTGATCCTGATACTGTGGTAATCATTTCTCAGAAACGTAGGCTACTGGTAGCTAGCTAATCTTATTGTTGGGAAACAATATGCAACATGAAAGTAGCTGTTGTTCAGTGCTTCCTCATTGATGGATTCATGCTCACTTCGGGTAATGCATTGAGAATGAGAGCGGACTTGCAGTCATGCGTGCGTGCGTGTGTGTGTGTGCACGCACAACGTGTGTCAGCATGTGTGAAGTCTCTTATCAAAAACTCAACTCTGTGTGAATGCACCTATGAGTGTCTGTGCACTGTGCTTGTGTTACTGTATTTGTGTGTGTGTGTGTGTGCGTGCATAACGTGTATCTGTGTAGTCTCTTTTCAAAAACTCAAACCTCTGTGTGAATGCACCTATGAGTGCTTGTACTGTCTTTGTGTGCGTGTGTGCGCACCCAACGTGTATCTCCATGTAGTCTCTTATCAAAAACTCCAAACTCTGTGTGAATGCACCTTTGAGTGTTTGTGCACTGTACTTGTGTATATTGTATGTGTGTGTGCGTGCATGTCGCACGCATAACATGTATCTCCATGTGTAGTCTCTTATCAAAAAATCCAAAATCTGTGTGACTGCACCTATGAGTGCTTACTGTCTTTGTGTGTGTGTGCACACTTTTGGTGTTGTGTGTGGATCTCCATAGGTAGGCTGGTCTCTTCTCAGTATTTTCTCAGTGACTGGAGGGTGTGTGCACGTGCAGCTGACTCCTCCTGACATTGACTATGTAGTTCAATGAAGCTAGAACCTAAACCCTCATTTGATATGATAGCTTGAGTAATAAAAATCCCTCAGTAGGCAACTTTGTGTATGCGTTATAATTTTCATTGGTTTGATATCATACAGAGCAAAATCATACAGAGCTGTCACTCCCAAGTTGGAATGAATTTAGAGCTCTATATCTATGGTGGCTCTTTGCTAATCGTTACATTCATTAGACACTTTTCAATCTCATTTGCAAAAGTGACTTAATGCTTTGCTGTGTTTTATTATTAAAGGAGTGAGTGAGGAGGTCAGGAAGGCAGTGCAAGTTTAAAGTGGAGTGGAAAGAAGAGCCTCTGTTCAGGGACTGAATAGGGGAAGTATCAGGAGATGTGCACAGGGCATATTGCAAGTTTTGTAGGAAGTCCTTTGATGTCGGTAACATGGGTATCTCAGCACTCGAGCCATGCACGAGGCCAAGGACATCTGAAAGTAGCAGGACAGTTACAAAATGAGCCTCGCATGACACATTTTATGAGAAGGCCATCTGAGACAGCAGTTGAGGCAAGTGGCAGTCAGTGAGGAAGCACAGGACCACAAATGGCTAATGCAGAGGAGGAAAGTTTCAGTCAGGGAGGAAGCCGAGCAGGACTACAAACATAAATTGCAGGTGCCGGTGAGGGAACAAGCTCAGGACCACAACAGTCTTCCTCAGTTTGAACTTTTTTTTTTTTTTTTTTAACAAAGCTGTACTTGAAGCAGAGATCCGCTGGGTTATCAAAATGGTGATGTCACACTACTCTTTCAATTCATGCACAGATGTGGCTGACAATTTTGGAAAAATGTTTCCAGACAGTGAAATTGCAAGGAAATTTTTGTGTGGTGCAACGAAAGCAGCCTACCTTGTATGTTTTTTGGTTTGTCACCGTATTTCAAAGAGAAGCTAATCAAGGACATAATAATGTCAAAGTGCTACGTTATCTCTTTTGATGAATGCCTAAACAAAGTAACACAGACAGAACAGATGGATGTGGTCGTTCGATACTGGAGTGAGGATGAGTGTAAGGTTGTGGTGCATTATCTTGACTCCGTTTTTGGGACACACTCATACGGCTCCTTGAAGATCAAAATAAGTTTATCTCCTCTTGATCCCAAGAAGCTCCTTCAAATCTCCATGGATGGCCCAAAGGTGAACTGGAAGTTTCTGCAAATATTTGAAGAGGAGAGAAGACAAATTGACCCAAATCTACCACATCTGCTCAACCTGGGAAGCTGTGGTCTGCATGTTGTTCATGGCAGTTTTCAACAGGGTGAGAAACACTGAGAGCCCTGTGGCAGCTCTTTCACGACACACCAGCCAGAAGAGACGATTTTGCTGACTTGATGAAAACAACAACATTTCCTCTGAAGTTTTGTGCCCACAGATGGGTGGAAGATCTGCAAGTTGCAGAGCGTGCAATTGAGATATGGCCAGCTGTACTCAAGTATATTGACAGCCACAAGAAACTTCCTAAAAGCAAAGTTCCAACCGCAGTGTCCTACACTTTGGTGAAAGAGGCAGCTGCTGACCCACTCTGAGGCAAAACTGCATTTGTTGCAAGACAGCTGAAACCATTTCTGAAACCTTTCAGACAGATGCACCAATGGTGCCCTTTTTGCAGGAGAGCTGCAGTCTACTCTGATGAGCCTGCTGTCTTGCTTCATCAAGAGAGACGTCCTGGAGAACACAAAGACAGTCCTCCAGATGCTCAAACTTGACCCACTGGACAAAACACTGCATGTACCACTCAAACAGCTTGACATCGGCTTTGCCACCAAACAAGCTCTGGATAAAGCATCACAGAAACTTCAAGCAAATGCACTGAGGGGACAAGAGTTCAAGAAGGAATACATCAAGGAATACATCCCTTCCTTAACGACAACCAGCAAAAGGCTGCTGGAGAGAAGCCCTCTGATGTATCCTGCGGTAAGACTCCTGAGCTGCCTTTACCCAGTGGCCATGGTAACAGAGGAGAAAAGTTCAATATTCAAATTTGAAAAACTTCTCAATGCAAAATGGTGCACCGCTCCACAATGTGACCAGCTCCTCTCGGAGTACAAACACTTCCTCTTACAGATGATCCAGCACAACAAGGCTGAATTTCTGGATTTTGTCCACAAAGGTGATTCCTGCAGGGTTGATGAATTCCTTGGGAGATTTGTAAGTGGCAGAGTATGAGAATCTCTGGGATTTGCTGAAGTGCCTTTTCACTCTCTCACATGGGCAAGCAGTAGTGAAAGAGGATACTCTGGTAACAAAGACATGCTGGTTGAGAACCTAAAGGAGAGGATTCTCTGGCTGGACGTCTCATGGAAGATGCCTTTCCAAAGGCCCTTGTTCAACATGCCAAGGCGGCAAGGATGAGATATGTACAGTACCTAGAGAATGAGAAGAAGAAAAAAGTTGCAACAGATAATGACAGGAAAATAAAGGAGCTAATGTCTGACATCGCACACCAGACAGCGAAGAGGCAGAAGATTATCAACAGCATTGAAGTAATGCAGAGTGGCGGATGAAATGGCAGAAAAGGCAAAGAAGCAAGATTTCACACTACTCTCGAAGTCAAATGCCTACCGGAATAGAGAAGTCAGAGGTGACAGCTCTGGACCAGAGTCTTGCACAGTTAAAACAGAAAGTGAAACAATTGAAGTAAAGAGACTAAAAGGTGTTTGTTTTTTGTTTTTGACAGAGAAATAGTTGTGTAAATATGTTATATTGAGTGACTGAAAGTGATTAAGGTATTCCTTATCTGTCCTAAAGTACTTATGTTGGTTGTTTCATTTCAGTTCAAGTTGTGACATTGGATGTGCTTTTCATGTTTCTGCTATTCTCCACTCCTTGTTCTGGAGAGGTGCAGTGTGTGCAAGATTTTGTCTCGGTGACAAAGGTCATCTTGCTGATCTAACTGATCAGGTGTGTTAATGGTGGGCTGTATAGAGAGCCTGCACACACTGCAGCTCTTCAAGACATGAAGTGAAGAATACTAACCTAATGAAAAGTCTGGGTGGAAGATATTAAAGTAGCCTGATAAAGAAACAAGATATTGAAGTTTAAAAACATGAAGAACACAAGCCTATTAGTAAATCTTTAGATATTAAAGTAGTAAAGGAAAAGGTAGGGTCAATATTGCTGTTTGAAAATGGGTTCATTGATATGTTTAGAGATTGATTAGCACCAACTTGGTGCTGGTGTGTGTAGGGACAGTCCATAGCCTGGAGCTGTTCCCTTAGTAGGCAAGCACCAGGGTCTTGAATCTGATGCACCCTGCCACTGGAGGCCAGTGGAGAGTGCAGAGGAGAGGTGTGACATGACAATGTTTTTACACATGAGGTACCTACTGAGGCTGTGTGGCAGCCCAATCATTGATAGTAATTGCGTGTTTCGCCATATCTCCCTATTACTTATTGTAAAATGTCATTGAAAATGTCCTGGAAATGTCCCAGAAAATTATTTATTGAAAAGAGTGGGAACCCTGTTTAAAAGTCTAAAGTTTGACATTCAGTTTTATTCTCCTTTGGTTGATTCAATACATTTTAAAGTCCATGAAACTGTTCTATACTGATGTTGGCTTCTTCAATGAAACTCAAATGAATATCCAACTTTGGACTCCCGAGTGGTGCATTCAGTAAAGACACTCTGCCCGGAGTGCAGGATGCGCCTGATATCTTGGAGGTCGCCGGTTTGAATCCAAGCTATGCCACTGCCGACGGTGGACGGGAGATCCCAGGGGGCGGCACACAATTGGCCAAGCGCTGCCCAGACTAGGTAGGGGTTAGGTCAGATGGGGAGTCCTTGGCTCACCGCACACTAGCAACACCTGTGGCTGGCCGGGCACCTGCAGGCCAGCCAGCCTGTACGCAATTCAGAACTGCGTGGTCCTCCGACGCTGTAAGTTCTGAGATGGCTGCACGGCGGGCTTGCAGAGACAAAAAGCGGACAGCTGATGGCACTCATTTTGGAGGACGCGGGTGCTTATCTTCATTTCTCCCGCGTTAGTTTGGGGGTTGTAGCGATGAGCCAGGTTGAATAATAATTGGACATTCCAAAATTGGGAGAAAATTTGAAAATGAATAGAAATAATTATTTTAAAAAAATAATTAATATCCAACTTTTATTCACATAAATGGACTTGTGAAAAGTGCATTCAGATACCAGTTTCCCATGACCAGTATATGAAGCATTGGTTGTTTGTTTTTTCTCAGATTTCAGAACTAAAGATCCTGAGAAATACACCAGCCTGTCCACAAATCATTCATCATTACTGGAACAGCTACTCCAAAAAGAAAATTCAGAATTGAAAAAGAACAATACTGAGCTTTCTATGAAATCATCAATCTTGGAAAAATACTGTCCTTTCAAAGAAGGCTCTTCAAAGGGTGAGTTGTGAATGATATACAATCCCATCATTATTATTATTATCAATAACAGGAGAGAGAGAGACTTTTAAGATTCTTTATTAATCATTCCAATTAAAATCCATTCAAATAAAGCACAACAAAATTAAGATTATTGTTACCTCAGCAACATTAAAATCCTTAAACAGATTTTAAACCAATAAAATTATCATAAAATATCAGTAAACACAAAATATGTATAAAAATTGTGGTTTCTTTCTGTTAAAAACAGATTAATGCCAAATTAATAAAAACACTAAACAATAAAAAGACAATTCAAAGTAGAACATAAACTGGAGCTCCCCCTCCTCACTCACAGCACACAAGGCATCTCCCACACACCATCTCTCCTGGAAGTCCTCTGGGTTATTTAAAAAAATTCAAAATCCATTCTTATCCAGCTGACCACCAACACCCTGAACTGCACCATGACATCAGACAGCCGGCCTCAGAGATCCTGTTCTTTTTGGATTTTGAAACTGAAGGGAACCCTAAAGATAAATAGCTCTTTAGTGAACTCTTCGCCTAGGCCCAGCAGGAGCAGCTGTAGGAGATGAGTGGTCCTAGCCTGACACACTTGCTGTACACTTGGAACACTGTCTCCTCCATGGAGCAGAAACGGCACTCTGAGCTAATGCTAGAATGAACTCTGTGCAGAAACCTGCTGGTGGACATAACAATGCAGGATTGGCAATTTATACAGCACCCTCCACACGGGCCTATGCCCCTCCTCTACCTCCAGACCAGTGGCGTTTTTGTGTTTTGTTTTTTCTTTTATTCTATTTTTGTCTGCTTGTTCCATCTTTTGCAGCAAATGCAATATCTTTGTTTAGAAGTACCTAAGAATGCAGTGAAAACGAAAGCAGCCATATTGAGCTGGAAACAAGGTATTCTCAGCAAAGCTGAGATTTTAGTTTTGGTTTGAAGGCAGCAGGAGCTTAGCATGATTTTTAATTTTTGCTTCAGGGCAACTTACAGAGGTAAGAAGTTATTACAGTATAGCTAAGATTACAATACAGCTAAGAAAAAAAACAATACAGTTTTTTGTTTGGGGATTTTTCAGTTTCTGTTTACAATGTAAGCGGTAATGTAAGCGGTCATGCCAACTGCCCGACAGGTAGGTGGCACACTATGCCCAGTTAACTCTTGCCTTAGACACTCTCTGAAAAGTGTGCAGGCTCTTCTGTAGCACATTGATGTCTCCATCACTGCACATATTATCGCCATGTGCATATGCAGACACCTTCACTGCAACAGGGTAGGGTGAGGATGGCACTGCCCAGCCAACAAGCTGGTCCCTCAGCAGGTGCAGCAGGGCCTCTTTGGCCAGCGAATAAAGCATGCCAGACAGGGAGCAGCCCTGCCTAATACCCCTGCACACTGGGAAGGGCTGACTTAGCCCATAGGAGGCTGTGTGGTCCAGTGGTTAAAGAAAAGGGCTTGTAACCTGGAGGTCCCCGGTTCAAATCCCACCTCAGCCACTGACTCCATTGTGTGACCCTGAGCAAGTCACTTAACCTCCTTGTGCTCCGTCTTTCGGGTGAGACGTAATTGTAAGTGACTCTGCAGCTGATGCATAGTTCACACAACCTAGTCTCTGTAAGTCGCCTTGGATAAAGGCGTCTGCTAAATAAACAAATAATAACAAATAATAATAATTGTGGAGCTAATAAAATGCTAAAAACATTTGTTTAAAAGCTGGATGTAAGAAATAAAAGCAGGGCCAAACCCAGTGGCTTCCAGGGATCTAGAGACCAGCCCAACATTCAAATCAATGTATTAGCTATAGATAAAAAGTTTTGAATTAAAAACAAATTCTTAAAAATTAGAATGTCCCAGTACACAATAAGTTTGGTCCATGTGAATTCAACTCCTATACACATTTTGAGTCTATGGGCCAGTGTGACAGAAATGTAAAGAGTTTTGGTTGTAAATCTCCTCCTGACCTGTGAGGGCACTAAGCAGCGAAAGGGAAGGCTTTGGACAGGTTGTCCTGACAGTTCTTTCCCTGGTACAGGAAGTCGGTCAGCCTGGAAGAAGGCTCCGACTGCAGGGGAACATATTGACCCGGAGGAAACGAGGTAGCAGCTGCAGGCATTAGAGTCAGCTGCAATCGCTTTACAAAAGGGTCATCGCGGAATGGCATCAAGGGGCCGTAGATCTTTTCCTTCGCTTGGGTCAGAAGGACGGAGAGTTCCCAAAATAATTGAGAAATATTTTGTGAGTGTTTTGTTTGTTTGTAGCACTGTTAGTAATTGTCTTCTGTTTGTAAATTCACTACACGGCTAACACATCTCCGGGAGCTGTCGCCTTGCCCAGCACTACCCGAACAACAACACCACTGTCACTGTTATTTGTTATCACCCACCTTGAGCACTACTGCAAAGCACCCGGACTGGTGATTTGTGATAGTAGTATTGTTATTTGTTTTGTTTACAAATCATTATTATTATTTTCCTGCCGAGCTTTACACCAGGGGTGTATTGCCGGTGGATTATTGTTTGGTCACCAGACCAGATTTGTGTTCATAAAATAACATTCACAAATTGGATTACAGTTTTCACTTGTGATTATTTCTGCACTGCATCACCCCTGCACCTGTTCATATCAGCAGCCACTTTGCCACACGTGGTATCAGAACATGGGATATGGATCGCAACGCAGTAGCGGAGCTGCTGGAGGCGCTGGATAGCAGATGGGACACAGAGGAGAGAAGTAGGGAGGAGCGCTACACTGCGCTCATTGAAAAGGAAGGGCTGGCACTTTCCACAACACCAGCAGTGTCTGCACCGAAGGCTCGGGTGATGAAGATGACGGCGGAGGATGACCCAGAGGTGTACTTGCTGGCATTTGAGAGGATGGCTACCACCGCGTCATGGCCGCGGGAGCTCTGGGCAAGCCAGCTGGAACCCTGCCTGATCGGGGAGGCTCAGGCAGCCTACCAGGCCATAAGCGACCTCAGCGCTGCCAGTTATGACCTGGTCAAGCTGGCCATTCTCCGCTGCCTCAACATTACGGCAGAGACCCACCGGGTACGGTTCAGGAATACCGAAGATCCCTGGACACACACCCCAGGGTGGTTGCGGAGCGGTTGAGTGAACACATGGTCCACTGGCTGACCCCGAGAAGAGAACCAACCTGGAAATGGGGGAAGCAGTGGTGGTGGAGCAATTCTGCCATGTGGTCAGCACCGATACCCAGGCCTGGATACGGCGCCACAACCCCAATACCATGGAAGCCTCCGTAAAACTGGAGGATTATGAGGACTCCCTGGTCTCGCACGGATTAGGATACTGTTGGTTCCCGCCCCTCAGAGTAGCCGACCCCTACCTCTCTCTCCTCCAACACCACCCCTACCATGTCCCGGGACCCAGACCTCCGTCACCGCCGACCCCAATGGGCCCCCTTGCCTCCTCTTCATGGAGACCAAGGTTGGCCCACAGCTGGGGTAGAGGTGCTGCCCCTGCCCTGTTGCCCTACCAGCAATGGGACAACTACATAACCAATGTTCCCTCTGTCCCCCCAATGTGTTTTAGGTGCAACCAACAGGGACATCTGGCCAGGTCATGCCCCGCTGCCATGGAGTGTGACGTGGTCTTGTGTAATTGTGCACCTGAGATAAGAAGTAAGTGCAAGGAAAATGGTCGGGAGTGGCCTTGTATGATTGATGTGGTTTTAGGCAATGTGAAAACTCACGCATTAGTGGACACAGCATGTGAGCAAACCTTAATTGGAACATCTCTCTTGGGCGGTGTGTTGTGGCGGCCATGAGGTCAAGTGGCCATCTCCTGTATCCATGGAGACACGGCGGAATACCCCACATTAGAAGTATATATCGGTAGGACCAGTAAAACGTCACCTGGTAGTAGGGGTGGTGGAAAAGTTGCCACAGCCAGTTATTTTGGGCCGAGACTGGCCAAAATTTAAAGAATTAACCCTTAGCGGTCCATTTATTCAGCACGTCTCGGGCGCGTCAGGTCCAATTTATTTTCACACAAAGCAGTAAATGTTAGACGCGCTGTTTAAAAGTATTTTTTTTTCAGTCAAATGGGTTTAAAAGGCCCTGCATATCAACAAAGCACTCACTAGGCATCTCCAGCACCGCCCCACCCTTTCGTTCGCTATCGCTTTCACATATGCCAAGAAATAAATAATAATAATAATAGTCGTACATACCGATCAATCATCTCTTGATCACTCGTTTTATCACCAAACTCCTCAATAATGCAATCCAAGTCATTATTTTATTACTATAACATCTCAAAAAAGCTCTGCAAATGTCCGTGATAGTCTCTGTGCGCTGATGCAGTATCAGCCAGCTTGTTTCCTTATGACCGCCCCTATGTAATGCCAGGGGCAGGTATGACGATTCATGAGATACGCCTTTTTTTTTTTTTTTTTTTTTATCTGCTTGTCTCGGTTCCCACTCGGCCATTGAATGGTTTTCTCGGCTTTTTCCGGAGAAAAAACGACTAGAAACCCGTTTTGCGTTTTTTTGATGATGTCGGACAGGGTCCGACAATGGACCGGATAGGAATAATTGCAATGTCGGACCAGGTCTGACAATGGACCGCAAAGGGTTAAAAGGCATTGCATATCAACAGGATACTCAGTACTGCATCTCCAGCCCCGCCCCACCCCTTGTTCGCTATATTTTTCAAATACCTCTTAATAATAGTACATACCGATAAATCATCTCTTGATCACTCGTTTTATCACCAAACTCCTCAATAATGCGATCTAAGTCGTTATTTTATTACTATAACATCTAAAAAAAAAAGCTCTGCAAATGTCTGTGATGTTCTTTGAGCACTGGATGCGGAAGCAGCTATCTTGTTTGTTTATGTCCGTGTTACCTATGTGGTGCCGGGGCTATCAGTATTCATGAGATACGCCCCTTTTTTTTTTTAGCTTCAACCTCCCCTTTTCCCTTTTGTATCTCCATGAACTGTTTAATTTGTTCAGTAGAATAAACATTTTTCCCCCCTATTAACGGGTTGGCTATCGGGGATGTCAGAGATAAACGAGGAGTAAGAGAGCTCCCCCTCCATTTCCTCTGCTCTGTAATCGCTGTCTGCTCTGCCATCCACGGCTGTGAGCTCCTCCGCGTCTCCACCTTCACAGCACCGCTCTCCTCTTCTCCTTCCAGCACAACCTCAGCCATCACCGCTGCCTCTGTCTCCACCTGCTGGGGTTCAGAGAGAAGCCCGCCTCCAGTCAGCTCCCCTCTCCCTCCATTTCAGGAGGGACAGACACCCCTGCCTGAGACTGCAGGCTCCCCTCCAGGCACAGGCTCCGTTCCCCTCTCACTGTTAGGCTTTATTTTTTTCTTTTTTAGTTACCACCACAAATGACTCATTTTTGTGAAATTTAATTTTGTGAAAGACTGCGGCTGAGTCTCTTCAGCCTCGGATGTGGTGTCGACGGCTCCATCGTCATTCGGCAGCACCCTGGTGTCTACAGACTCCGTCTGCTGCCACTGAAGGGGGAGCCGACTCATCCTCCTGCTCATCCCCAGCCTCCTCCCTGCCATCAGTACCCTGCTCCTGCCTTGCCTCATTTCTAATTTTTCTCGGGCAGGCTCTCCTTTTGATGTCGTTGTTCCCCAGAGTTAAAGCACTGCATTGTATCCGAGCTAACAAATACAACGCAACCCGTACCCTCCACACTGAAGCTCCAAGCGACATCAACCACTTGACCCAGGTTATTCAGCAGTAAAAACGCCTGTCTCCAAAAAGACAGGACGTTCTCTACATTGGCATTCTTACATCCTAATTTGAATATTTTTGATTGGGGACACCAGTGTACCATATCGGGCAAGTTCATTTTCCATAATCTCATTTCTTAAAATCGGTGGCACATTAGACAATTATCTTGGAAACAGGGGTTACAAAGGGTTAGGGTTAAATAAATTCTACTTTCACTGAAAAACCGTCCTCCACTAGTTGGTTGACCAGCGATACCTCTTTTAAAAAGATGACATTTTATTCATGCAGGATGCCAACACAATGTTCTCATACCCAACTACCTCTTACCAGCAGGCACTCCTCCACCGCCACGCTGGCAAGCAGCTAACCCCGTGTCAATGGCTGAGAGCCCCCAGTACTCCAGAGTGAGATCCCATAACGGGATCTGCACACACACACACACACACACACACACAACGCTAAACAGTAATCCTTAATATATAAACAAACTAAACGATTAACAAATAATTATAGAATATTACAAAATAAAACACTCTCCTTCCGCACCAGCCTTCAAATGCTACCGCCTCCCTGCAAGTTCCTCCCATAATCCCACAATCCTCAGAGAGAGGTCCTTTTTATTCTCATATTAAAATCCATCAGAAAATCAACAATAAGGTAAAACTACAAAGACTCCTGCTGGCTCCGGGTATCAGCCGAAGCCCTCCAGATCATTAACCACATTAAAATAGGAGCAATTGTTAGGTTACGCATGTAACCCTGGTTCCCTAAAAGAGAAGACGATCACCAACAATACTTTTGGGAAATGCCTGCCACAGGTCAGGTTTTCACTGAGCATTTTATATCAGAGCTGCCGATAGGCCCCTCCGGGGAGTGACATGTTCACTCCCGCCTTCCGAGGGAACACATAGTCACTCTACAGAGCTCACTTCCTCTTTTGCATTGAACTCGCAGGTTGGTGGTCATCTTCTCTTTTGAGTTACATTCATAACCTAACGTTCCCTTTCAATTCGAAGACGACCATCAACAATACTTTTGGGAAAAGTATACCAAAGCCGTTGCGAGGGAGTGTGAACGGAGACAGCAGACGAGGGCATCTCGAGACCACAAAACCATGGTTAGTGGTGCGAGCGTGCAACCTCAAGGACCTTTGTGCCTAATGAAGGTATAGAGGGATCTATGACATTGTCGGTAAAACCTGGTGAAAGTATGCGGGGTAGCCCAGCTAGAGGCAGTACATATGTTGGCAATGTGGCAGTGTGGTCCAGTGGTTAAAGTCCAGGGCTTGTAATCAGAAGGTCACTGGTTCAAATCCCACCTCTGCCACTGACTGACTCATTGTGTGACCTTGAGCAAGTCACTTAACCTCCTTGTGCTCCATCCTGTGGATGAGATGTTAAATCAATGTTCTATTGTAAGTGACTCTGCATATAATGCACAGTTCACAGCCTTCCTCTGTAAAGCGCTTTGTGATGGTGGGCCACTATGAAAGGCGCTATATAAAAATAAAGATATTATTTATTATTATTATTATTATTATTATTATTATTATTATTATTATTATAGTGAGGCTCCTCCTAAAGAGGGCCCACAATGTAGCCACTCCTCTGGTGGGGGTAGGCAGGCATTAGTGTCCACAATCCAGTGAGACAGCTACTGCTTTGAGAGGGCCTGACCCAGGGTCCTATTGCCATAGCAGACGAAGAGCTGGTCAGACTGTCGCAGTGCTCTCGTCCTGTCGACATAACATCTCAATGCCCAAACCGGGCAGAGGGAGTTTAGTCTTTGATCTTCCTCTGAAGGAAAAGGATGGGGATGGAAAGCCTCTAGCTCCACTGACTGATTCAAGTGGAAAGTCCGTAACCACCTTAGGGAGGATTGCAGGGTTCGTGACGTAACGATACCTTGTTTCCGTGCGTCCCAGATGCGATCATACAGGAGCTGTGCACAGACAGAGCCTGTAGCTCGCTGACACGCTTTTAGCGGGGTGATGGCTAAAAAAAAGGCTGTCTTCATCAAGAGGTGTCTTAACTCTATGGAATGTGTAGGCTCAAACGGAGCCTTAGTGAGAACCTCCAGTACATGATCTAGACTCCACTTGGAGAGGACATCCCTTCTAGATGGAAGTAACTGCCGAGCGCCCTTCAGAAAACGGGAAATGGGAGCCTGGGGACACCGAATCAATGGGGACATGGCATGCAGATATGGCTGTCAGGTACACTTTCAGCATTGAGGGGGATTTACCCGCTTCCAGCAGTTCTTGCAGGAATTGCAGAATAATTGCTATAGCGCAAGATATGGGCTTGTGACTCCGGGTCAGACACCAATCTTGAAAATACCTCCATTTGTAGGCATACAACGACCTTGTGGAGGAGGCCGTAGCATTTTGCAGTGTACCTATGACTGCGTTTGAGAGCCCTAAAGTGGACAGACCCATAATTGGATTCTGCCCGGTTCTGGGTGCCAGAGTGCCTCTCGTCTGACGGAGGAGTGAGGACCCTCCTTCAAGAGGAGGTCCGCCGCCCAATTCACCACTCCAGGAAGATGAACAGCCCAAAGGGTTAGCAGGTTCTGTTGTGCCCAAGTCAATAGCCGTAAGGCTATGCGATGTAACCCCGGGGACCAAAGTCCCTGGCGATTGATATACGCCACTACCGACATGTTGTCCATCCTGACAAGGACATGTCTCCTTTGGAGCACCGGGAGAATAAACTGGAGAGCAAGGTTACCTGCTCTCAGTTCCAGTTCATTTATATACAGGGATGTCCCACAGCACGACCACAACCCTTGGACTCCTCTGCCGGCCCTGACTGCTCCCCAACCTAAGTCGGATGCATCTGGGGCTATGACTTACCCCCATCCTAACACCTTTCTGCAGGCAAGAGGCTTGCTTGCACCAGCATAGGGCTTCCCATCATGCGAGAGGTCAACCCGACAGTGTCTGTCGCTATTTGGAAATGTAGCTGGAAGGCATTGAGCTGGTGTATATGGAGTAATTCCAACTGGAGGGCTGATGAGGCTGCAGCCATCAGACCCAGAAACTTTTGACAACACCAGAAGTACTATCAATCCCTGTTGAAACAGGGATAGACAGTTCTGTACGGCGGCTACTCTGTTGCCTGACAGGTAGGCTCGCATTGCAAGTCCAGCCGGAGTCCCAAGTAAACTGTAGTTTGCACAATATTAATTGGTTTTTGGCATCGTTTGTGGGTGAGACCCAGCCTCGACAGGTCCTCTGTCACGATCACCGTGTGGGCCACTGCTCCTTCCTGCGGCTGGGAACAGATCAATCAGTCATCCAGGTAGTTCAACACCCTGATCCCAGGAGGGGGGCCAGAATGGCATCCATGCACTTTGATAACATGCGGGGGGCTAAAGAGAGGCCGAATGGCCCAGTTGCTTGTTTCACCACACTTTTGGTTGGTTCCACGAGGACCATAGCTCTTCCAGGAAATCAGGGTAGGCCGAGCACGAGGACGTTTAAACTTTGGAGCGCCGAGGCACTGAGGGTGCCGACACTGGGGTACCAGAGCCGGCGAAGCACAAAGGGTCCGAGGTCCTGCGGGGTCCGAAGCACTGGGGGGCACCTAACGTCTTGAGTACTGGGGCGCCGGGGTGCAGCGCGGGCGATAGCTTGGCTTTAACCGCGTGCAGTCACACAACCGGGGCAGCGCACAGTGCACGCCAGAGTGGAGCACAGGTTCAAAAAAGAGGGTACTCTCATTTTATTTTATTATATATATATATATATATATATATATATATATATATATATATAATTATAATTATAATATTAATTTTTTTTGTGTGTGTTAAGGGCCAAGACAGCCAGTGAAGTCTACTCAACAGCGGACAAGGAAGAACCAGGCACTGGGGAGGAAGCACACGTTGTGTATCTGTTTTTTTTATATATATATATATATATATATATATATATATATATATATATATATATATATACATACAGACGTGCTCAAATTTGTTGGTACCCTTACAGCTCATTGAAATAATGCTTCATTCCTCCTGAAAAGTGATAAAATTAAAAGCTATTTTATCATGTATACTTGCATGCCTTTGGTATGTCATAGAATAAAGCAAAGAAGCTGTGAAAAGAGATGAATTACACCCATGTAACAATTTTTTTTTTTTTTTTTTCCTGGGTAGTAAGTGTTATTTCCTAATTGCTTATGCCACAAAAGTATAGAAAATGGCTATTATTCCCCACAAACTTTGCTTTTGTGACCAGGACAGTGATATTTTGAAATTTACCTATTTTCCAGAACATTCCAGATAGATTCAGTGCTGAGTAAACTTGGAGTAACTTCTAGAACTTTCTAGAACTTTCCAGTAATATAAATAGTAGTATAAATACAGGGGCCTTAAGCCCACCAGTTCAGTTTAGTTCCAGCTGCCTAAGTGGATACATATCTGCATTTTTCTGAGATGGCATCAAGGTCATAGGAGACTTCAAAATGGTGGCATTCCTGATGGGTCTCCCAAGGCGGTTTTACCAAGTTTCCCTGCTATCTTTGCCTTTGGGACAGCAGGGACACCAAGCACTACCATAGGCGGGACTGGCCACAGCGGACCGAGTTCTCTGTGGGGAGGAACAACGTCAAGTGGGAGCCACTGGTGGACCCCGGAAGGTGCTGATGCCACCACTGCACATCAAATTGGGCCTTATGAAACAATTTGTCAGAGCTCTAGATAAGGAGTCGGCAGCCTCAAGTACCTTCAAGACTTCTTCCCTAAGCTGTCTGAGGCAAAGGTCAAAGCCGGTGTCTTCGTCGGACCACAGATAAAGAAGATCCTGGAGTGCAATGAATTCCCAAGAAGCTCACTAGTAAGGAGAAAGCGGCTTGGAACAGCTTTGTCATGAGTGGTTCGGGCTTCCTGGGCAATCACAAGGCCGAAAACTATGTGGAGCTGGTTGAGACTCTGGTGAAGAACTACGGCACAATGGGCTGTGGGATGTCCCTCAAAGTCCATATCCTTGATGCTCATCTTGATAAATTCAAGGAGAACATGGGAGCGTGCTGAGGAGCAAGGTGAGAGCTTCCACCAGGATATACTGGACTTTGAACGCTACCAAGGACAGTATAACGAGAACATGATGGGAGACTACATTTGGGGGGCTGATTCATGAAAGTGATTTACAGTATAATCGTAAATCTCGAAAAAACTACTCACTTCTAAATCTTTGTAGTCATTTTTGTATTACTTTAGTATAAATACATGTTAATTTGGATTCATATGTTGTTTTTTTCTGACTTTATGTGAACGAAAAGACACAAATTAACCCGTTTTCTCATTGGAAATAGGTAAATTTCAAAGTATCACTGTCCTGGTCACAAAAGCAAAGTTTGTGGGGAATAATAGCCATTTTCTATACTTTTGAGGCATAAGCAATTAGGAAATAACACTTACTACCCAGGAACAAAAATTGTGTTACATAGTGTTATTGCTTATTCTACAAAGATATTCTAAAATGGCCTGGACACATTTGTTGGTACCCCTTAGAAAAGATAATAAATAATTGGATTATAGTGATATTTCAAACTAATTGGTTTCTTTAATTCGTATCACACATGTCTCCAATCTTGTAATCAGTCATTCAGCCTATTTAAATGGAGAAAAGTAGTCACTGTGCTGTTTGGTACCATTGTGTGCACCACACTGAACATGGACCAGAGAAAGCAAAGGAGAGAGTTGTCTGAGGAGATCAGAAAGAACATAATAGACAAGCATGGTAAAGGTAAAGGCTACAAGACCATCTCCAAGCAGCTTGATGTTCCTGTGACAACAGTTGCAAATATTATTAAGAAGTTTAAGGTCCATGGAACTGTAGCCAACCTCCCTGGCCAGCAAGAGGAAAAAAAATCGACCCCCCATATTGAACAGAATGATAGTGCGAATGGTAGAAAAAGAACCAAGGATAACTGCCAAAGAGATACAAGCTGAACTCCAAGGTGAAGGTACGCCAGTTTCTGATCGCACCATCCGTCGCTTTTTTGAGCGAAAGTGGGCTCCATGGAAGAAGACCCAGGAGGACTCCACTTTTGACAGAAAAACATAAAAAAGCCAGACTGGAATTTGCTAAAATGCATATTGACAAGCCACAATCCTTCTGGGAGAATGTCCTTGGACAGATGAGTCAAAACTGGAGCTTTTGGCAAGTCACATCAGCTCTATGTTCACAGACGAAAAAATGAAGCTTTCAAAGAAAAGAACACCATACCTACAGTGAAACATGGAGGAGGCTCGGTTATGTTTTGGGGCTGCTTTGCTGCTGGCACAGGGTGCCTTGAATCTGTGCAGGGCACAATGAAATCTCAAGACTATCAAGGCATTCTGGAGCGAAACGTACTGCCCAGTGTCAGAAAGCTCTGTCTCAGTCGCAGGTCATGGGTCCTCCAACAGGATAATGACCAAAAACACACAGCTAAAAGCACCCAAGAATGGATAAGAACAAAACATTGGACTATTCTGAAGTGGCCTTCTATGAGTCCTGATCTGAATCCTATCGAACATCTATGGAAAGAGCTGAAACTTGCAGTCTGGAGAAGGCACCCATGAAACCTGAGACAGCTGGAGCAGTTTGCTCAGGAAGAGTGGGCCAAACTACCTGTTAACAGGTGCAGAAGTCTCATTGAGAGCTACAGAAAACGTTTGATTGCAGTGATTGCCTCTAAAGGTTGTGCAACAAAAATATTAGGTTAGCGGTGCCATCATTTTTGTCCATGCCATTTTCATTTGTTTTATTATTTACAATATTATGTTGAATAAAAAATCAAAAGCAAAGTCTGATTTCTATTAAATATGGAATAAACAATGGTGGATGCCAATTACTTTTGTCAGTTTCAAGTTATTTCAGAGAAAATTGTGCATTCTTCGTTTTTTGTGGAGGGGTACCAACAAATTTGAGCACGTCTGTATATATTACAATTTTTTTTTTAAACTGCAAGAGCAGTAGAAGGAAACAACACACACACACAGAGCAGCCAAGCTATGGGGGTAGAACAGTCACCTCGTCAGGCGGGTGGACTATGGCAAACAGTTTTTTTTAGTCCAAGCGCACAGAGTGAGCGGGCCGAGACAACCGCCGGAGTTGACTCGATAGCAGGACACGGCAGAGCCGGGACCAGGTGAAGGAAATCATGTGTTTCTTTTTAGCAGGGGAAAAACACACACAACAGCAGACTCTGCGGTTAGAAAGCAGTCTGTGACGCAGTGTAATGTGCAGACTGGTGAACGAACAAAGAAAGATTTAACGATTATAGCTCATTTCACAGAAGCTGAGTTACTGATTCCAGGAAAGTGACAAGCTGACTTCCAGCAATATTTTCTTAAAATAAAGCAGGGGAACTCCAGTAAACACGAATGAGAGCTCTTTCATAGACTCAATCACAGCAACTGGACAGGTTAGTACCTTACCACGGTGAGAAGCAAAAGAGGAAATGAGCTCCATGGAGTGACTATTTGTTCCCTCGGAAGGCGGGACCGAGGACGTCACTCCTCGGAGGGGCCTATCAGCAGCTCTGATATATAATGCTCAGTGAATACCTGACCAGTGTCGGGCATTTCCCAAAAGTATTGTTGGTGGCTGTCCTCGAATTGATAGGGAACCACCTTTAAGCTGCTGACCACCAGTGCTCTGAACAGCACAACCACATCTGTGAGCCCTGCTCCAGACAGCTTGTTCTTCCTGGACTTAAAAATCAAGAGTTTTGCTTTGCCTGTAATAATATTAGTTAAAACACATTTTTTCCTTCATTTAAAACTATGAGGTTCCATAAATAAAAAGCTTGTGAAAGAGACTTCTGGCCCCTGCAGCAACTCTGTTAGGAGTTGAAACAGCTGCCTGAGTCTCTCAGTCTCCTTCTGACCACAGAAACTGCACACAGAGCTGATACCAGGCTCTACTCCCTGTGGCCAAAATGCCATGAAGTAGTCTCCATTGTGAATCTCCCTCTCTCTTATCTAAGGGTGGTTTATATAAAACTCTCTACACTGGGGCTCCCTTCTCTCCCTCAGACAGATGGTCCCTCCATTTGGTACTGGAAGCCGTAAAGTTGCTGGCAACTCAGTTATTATTTTTCTTGCCACCAGAGTTGCTCAAACTCATGAAAATCAGCAGGTTGGTAGATGCCTATGAGAGTGACGAGGAAGAAAAAAACATATGTCGTAGGTCACATGGTTTGGCTGTCATTTTGGATTAATTGAAAAACGGGTTGCCTTAATGTAAAAATTCCCATTTTGAAAACCACTTGGAGCAGAGTGCTGAGATACTTGTTGATGGATATTCCAAGATTAACTGGTGTTCATAAGAAGCTGATGGGTTGTGTGGTATGGCGGCTATGTTGGATGACATCATAATCACACTTGAACGACAGCATAATCGCAAATTACGAAGATCTTCTCCCAAACCGCTGGTCCGACTGAACCAAAAATTGGTAAACTTGGCTAGTGTGGTTGTCTTAAAGGGTGGTCATGGGAAGTTGCTATAATAAAAAACAAGGCAGCCACATTGGATGACATCATCAACATACAAAACTGGATAATAACTCCTTGTAGAGTGCAGGTCGGGCCATTGTTACTATGGCCGTAAAGTTGCTGGCAACTTGTTGTTTTTTTTTTTTACATTTTCCTAACAGTTTGTGGTGGTGGTGTGTGTGTGTTTGTTTGTTTATTTGTTTGTTGTTTTTTTTTTAGTCTATCCCTTGGGCTGGTCAATTTCTTTTAATGTAGCCTTTCTTGCAGCAGAATACAAAAACAATTTATTCTGGGAACATTTTTTTTTTTTAACATCAATCCTCCTCCTACCTTACGTCAAGTATAAGAAATCATTGATCTGCTCTACTGAATATAATTTAATCTTGGCAATCTGGCTGTCAGGAATTTCACAGAGCAACGAGGAGTCTGAAACCTCACCTGCCTCTACCTCATCCATCTCCATTTCTTCTTGCTCGCTGTCGTTCTCCCGATCCACCTCCTCAGCTGCTTCTGTGTGTGAGTCAGGTGGAGATGGAGTCACATCAGCTCTGGGCTGAGACTCGGTGCCATGCTCCTCTTTCTATAAACAGGGAGGCACTGCCACCCCAGGTTGAGACCCAGAGCCGCCGCCACTCCTCCCCGGGTCTGAATCAGGAACTCCCGCAGCACAGGATTCCATTCCCGCAGCGCCGTGACCCCCAGACTCAGATCTCAGCCCCTCAGACCTGTCCCCCTCCTCACCACAGGATTCCATTCCCACAGCGCCGAGACCCCAGACTCAGATCTCAGCCTCCCTCCAGACCTGTCCCCCTCCTCACCACAGGATTCCATTCCTGCAGCGCCGTGACCCCCAGCCTCAGATCTCAGCCCCGCAGACCTGTCCCCCCTCCTCACCACAGGATTCCATTCCCACAGCGCCGAGACCCCCAGACTCAGATCTCGGCCCCTCAGACCTGTCCCCCTCCCCACCACAGGATTCCATTCCCGCAGCGCCGTGACCCCCAGCCTCAGATCTCAGCTCCTCAGACCTGTCCCCCTCCCCGTTCACTGCCTCAGAGCAAGTGGGTTGAGAGCCCACAGTATGAAGGGACCGCCTCAGAGCTCCAATCTAACTCAACTTGGGATTTTAATTTTTTTTTTTTTGTTTACCACATTAAACGCCATCTCTTTGCTGTCTTCACTCAAGATGCTTCCTTCTTTTTTCGGCACTCTCGGCTCTGACTCTGGTACCAGCTGTTCCTCCCATGTTCTCTAATTTTTTCCCAGAACTGACAAAAACAACACATCTGATTCCTTCTATATTAAATGTCCAGGTTACATGTATTACAGTGTTGATATTTTTTTTCAGCAACGTAAAGTCGCTGTAATACATGTATTAGTGTTGATATATTTTTCAGCAACGTAAAGTCTGCCTTCTAAATGATAAGACATGTTTTAATTTAAAAAATATACTCTTGATTGGGGACATTAATTTTCCAAATCTACCCAGCTCTCTCTTCAGCAACTCATTTTTCAGAAAAGGGGGCACGTTAGGAAACTTTAGATACGGGCATTGCTAAGGGGAACACCTGCACCAGGGCTCCTTTTAAGCTCTGCCCGACTGAGGCTCCGTAGCTGTGGCTGAGATGACCTAAAGTCAGCACAAATACAACCATAGCAAATTTAACAAAACAAATTAACAAACAAACAAAAACAATCAAATACATTCATTAATAGACTTTATTAGAAAACTCAACCAGTATTGCAATAAATAATCAGCAAACTCGCTCAAAGAGTCACCACTCCTACCCCACTGCTTCCTCCAGCTCCAACCACAATGAGAGAGAGAGAGCATTCATCTCTCTCTCTCTCCATTGATTCAGTGGGGTCAGGTTTGACTGGTTTGAAGAGCACAGCATCGAGTGGGGGTGGGGTACTGAATGGGGTATCAGTCTTGGCTGTCAGTCCAGTCACCTCTGCCCCACCCCTAGTTCTGCATTCATGGAACATGGAGAATATGCAAGGAAGCAAGTAAGGGCTCTGAGTAATGAGGTTAAACAGGGGAACTGTCTCCCATTTCAGTGAATTCCCACACCCTCCCACAGGGCCAAATAAAGCACCCCCCCCCCCCCCCATTTACTCATTTGTCCCAATACTAGTTGGAGTGGAGGGGAGATGCTGTTTCCTTGTGATAAAATCGTGCTAATGCTGAGAATCTAGCCCTGTGCTGTAGGTTCAGCCCCCTTCTTCAGATCTCCAGGCGTTTCTGTTTAACATGCACTGCTTCTTTCTCTCATTGTGCAGAGCGGGTTTGTTGTCCAGAGAAGTGGATGCAGTTCAATGGAAAGTGCTACTACTTCTCACCTGATGAAATGAACTGGAACTCCAGCCGGGCTAGCTGTGTTTCAAAGGGAGCAGACCTGGTGATTATAGAGAGCGAGGCAGAGCAGGTACAGTTTGACCATCATCTTTACAGAGCTCAGTTTCTAAAGCTCATGAAACACCAGGCAGCTTTCAGGAAACTGCTTTTCTCGCAGCTGTTGAAGCCACTAGTTGACTGTGACATTTTCAAACAATTTGAAACCAAGCTGCTCAATCAAACTGCTTGCAAATGTCTCCACTCCTCCAAGTAGTTTCTGGAAAAGTGGCTGGAAGTTGCCTCGTGTTTCCTGGGTTAAGATTTCTACCCCCTTGTGCTTCTAGGGTTCTGCTGGCCATTCAGCCTCCATAGCCTCTAGACTTGAGATTCTGAAACTGCACAGCAGTATAGTAAATACTGAATGTATATTGGGGCAGCAGTGTGGAGTAGTGGTTAGGGCTCTGGACTCTTGACGGGAGGGTCGTGGGTTCAATCCCCGGTGGGGCACTGCTGTTGTACCCTTGAGCAAGGTACTTTACCTAGATTGCTCCAGTAAAAACCCAACTGTATAAATGGGTAATTGTATGTAAAAAATAATGTGATATATGTATAATGTGATATCTTGTAACAATTGTAAGTCGCTCTGGATAAGGGCGTCTGCTAAAAAATTAAATAATAATAATAATAATAATATATTGTTCTGTATCTCAGTGTCACAAGGCCTGTCACAACAGTGAAAGTGAAAGTGAAATTTTTGAAAGTGAAATTTCTGGGGAGCCCCTGGGTCACCTCTGCGGACCTCCCGGGGTCCCTGTACCCCAGTTTGAGAAGCACTGGCGCCCTGCCCCTTCAATCCCGGGGTGTGCATTTAGAGTCTGTGATTGTCACCAGTCTATCAGCAAACATTTCAACTGAATCAGATCACACCTGCCCTGCAGGAAACTATTTGACAGCAATTTACTGCAGAACATTTTGATGTGTATAAAAGAAAACCCTGTTCATTCAGTTGTTTGTGTTTTGAGTGTAATAAATAACCCCGGGGTGTTGCCCCTCTGGTACACAATAGTTCCCTCCCACCCAAACCCTGCCCTCCTTCTTTATTATTACTTGGCAGACAACCTTATCCAGGGCGACTTACAATTGTTACAAGATATCACATTATCTTTACATACAATTGCATTATTCTTACATACAATTACCCATTTATACAGGTGGTTTTTTACTGGAGCAATCTAGGTAAAGTATCTTGCTCAAGGGTACAGCAGCAGTGTCCACCCACCTGGGATTGAACCCACAACCCTCCGGTCAATAGTCCAGAGCCCTAACCACTACTCCACACTGCTGAGAACACTGACATCATGAACACAAGACAATGTGAGCTTTATGAAACCCCCACTTCCAGACAGGCGCTCGTATAATCAGCTGAATTTAAGTATAATTGCTGTCATTTAAAGAAGGTTTGCTCTTTCTTCAAAAAGGGGGAGTGCTCTTATATTTCCACTAGGGGGCAGCTGACTGGTAGATCTCCACTAGAACTGATAGGGAGTATTTTCTGTTTAGAGATTCTTATTTGATACAGCTAAAGCCCAGACTGCAGGGAATCGCTACTGGATGGGCCTGACTGATGCTGTTACTGAAGGAGCCTGGCTCTGGGTCGACGGCACTCCTCTCAATGACAAGGCACAGTAAGAGCTTCAATCTCATTCTGAAATCACTGCTGAGGATTAAAAGAATACAGCAGCAAACAACCTAGTCATTTTCACTGACTGGCATTGCTCCTTATCTCTTTCAGGTACTGGTACATTGATCAGCCTGATGACTGGAAAGGAGGTGAAGATTGTGCACGCCTTGCATACTCGATAGCCTGGGCAGATCCTCTCAAAGCCTGGCATGATGCATCGTGCACACAGAAAAAAAAATATAGAAGGATTTGTGAAACCATGGCAGTGATAATCAATATATAAAACCAATGTGGGTCTGTTTCACTTTCTCTCTATTTTAAATAGCAAACAAGCTACACAATGAATCCCACAAGTTACTTGCATTTCACTTACAGGGCCATTGTCGCCCAGTTGAAAAAAACCCGAACCACCCGCCTTGCAGATGCCTTTATCCCATTATGATCAAGCTCTTCAGCCACGGTACAATGTGAATGCAAAATGGCTACAGGAAACCAAAAGCGAGTTGTGCTTACAAGTGAAAGGTTTTTTTCTTTTCATAAACCTATGCATTTTGCTATTGTGTAAAATTACCCAACACTAATGTAAGTGTATACCGCACTGTGCATGAAGAGGGTTTTTTTGTGTAAATGTATATTGTAAACAGTGTGTATTTATTGTAATTAATTAAAGAAGTACCTGATGCTCCTGGGACAGCCTGCCTGCTATGTGTGATTACCAGGTGTGTAATCTAATCAGCAGGTAGGTGTGTTCCAATGGGGCGTCAACTATAAAAAGGTTCCCTTTATTCACCTCAGGGCTGCTGCAAAACCAAAGACAATTGGGCTAAAGAAGCTGAAATTCACCAACGTGTGTGTGTGTGTGTGTGTGTGTGTGTGTGTGTGTGTGTGAGAGAGAGAGAGAGAGAGAGAGAGAGAGATTGCATGAGTGACTGAGTGAGAGAGAACCAGAACCAGGGTATGATACCAAGAGAGCGAGTAAGCAAGTCTCCAAACCAGACAAAGTAAATTTTTAGTAGCAGGAGTTTTTTTCATTTATGAACAGAGAAGATTAGTTCAGAGATTGTGATCCCAGCAAAGTTTTTTCACACTTTGACTGAATGTACTTTGTTTACAAACAACTTTTAATTACAATACCATTGCTAGTAGTGTCACGTGAGCTGTTCAGTGTGTTGAGATGTAATACAAAAACTCCTGTAAAGAATACTTTTAGACCCTCCAAAACTATATATATGGGGGGGCATATCAACTTCAACCTCAGTCTCCATCTCTTCCTGTCACACAGAAGGTCTCAAATTTGGGGAAAAAACTGTAAATGGCTTTTACTGAAGGAATTGGGTTAAGTCTTCTTGCCCACCTGAAATGTGGGCATCAGTCCCATGTGTTGGCATTACATTATTGGCTTTCTCCAGGTCAGGAACGTGGCTAGTAATGTGTGGATAGTGAACTTTCTTTTTGCCTCCTTTTCTGTATCTTTTCATTATCAACAAAAATACATGACTGGCCTTTAAATATGTGGGAGCTCTGTTTACAGAGCAACTGAGACCAGCATTTTAATTACAATAAATGGAAATGTTGAAACCTCCAGTTTTTTTTTATTTACAACAAATGCAACCTTGTTTGAGGGACTATTTAATTTTAATTCAACACAACACAACAAATGCCCTGTCGTTATCCCTTACTTTTACAAGCTGCTGTGTTGCATGCACGGGACCACAATACACGAAAACTTCCTAGTAAAGAATACATTTTAGACCCTCCAAAACTATATATATGGAGGAGAGTTTAGGCCTTTAAGTTGGAAATATTTTCCATGAATGCATTTTCTTCCCTTCTGTAGCTGAGTTTTTTAAGGTCTCAAATTTTGGGTTTGCAATGGGTTCTATAAACTATACTTCCTTTCCGTAATTATGTAACATTTCCACTGACCTTATTTAAAGGGCTTGCAGTAGTGGTGGTCTTCTAAACCCTACGGATCATGTGGGCATCCCTGGTCTTCCCATGTGTGTTGGCATTACATTACTGACATATCGCTAGTTCCACAAACACCTAGAGATGTGTATACAAAATAACTATAAATAAAGGACCTTAAAACTTTTTAGTAGGAAGCAGGCAATGAAAAAACACAGAGAGAAAAAGAAATAAAATAATTATGGAACGTGCCCTGGATTTCTACCAGGAGGTTCAGGCAATCCCCAAATACTTAAGGAAATAATATTAGTCTATAACATGTAAACCATTAGTTTTAGCCAGGCTAATTTAATTTAGGAGAATTAGAATTTCCCTGTACTTTGAGTTTGTAAAAAAAAAAAAAGCAGGAGAATTAGCAGGGCTCTTTGCCCTGTCTATCCAGTAAACCTTTGGATTAGGGATGGGGATAACCATAAAAACATTTTCCTCCCCAAAGTTTAAAGGTTTATTTTAGTGTCAGTGTGGGAATATTTTAGGGCTCTGCCCTTGTAAAATATAACACCCAGCCACCTGGCCCAGGTTTATGGCCTCAGCTCCTCAGTAGGAAGAGGTAGCTTTCTCAGAAAGCAAGCAGGTATTTTGTGTTGCTTGCTGGTTTTTCTTTGTGTGCTGTTTTTTTGTAATTTTGCAATCCAGTGAAGGCAAAGCTCAGCCTGGAAGCCTTATTTTTGTAAGTTTTATTTTGTTTTTGTCTGTGTTTTAAAAACCTTTTGTTTGGCCCTCGTGTCTGTTTATTTTGTGTTTTCTATTTAATAAAAGTATTTTTGTTTGAACTGCAGTCTGTCTCTGGGCCGCATCCCTTGTGCCATCCTGTCACAGGGAGGTATAGGTTTCCTGGTGTTTTGGGAGCCATTTATTGCACACATATGCAGCTAAACGCACCAACACAGAACAGGCACCTCTACATAAATCGTAAGGGGACCTATTCTGACCTAAGTAGTGTGTGATGCCAACAACTACATCACAAATGTGTATGCAAACTATCCTCACTCCACCATGAAAAAACAACATGACTCATTTTTCCTCATGCCTTGTGGGTGGCAGCTGCGCCAGCTGGATGACAGTCCTTCTGCTCAACCCACGACCCCCCCGAACACCCCCTGCTGACAGAGGTATAACCTGGGTATTTTTTAAATTTGCTTGTACTGTAATTGAGCAAACATTTAGAGAACTCCAACTGCATGGTCACCATTCCAATAGTGGTGCAGTGGTGTTTGTGAATCCGATTTATTCAAGTTTACCATGGTAATACCTTTGTAAACTGTGATAAATCACAGTAAGTCAGAGTAAGCCATGGTAAATGACAAGATGAAATGATAATATAGCATATTAAAGTAAGGTAAAATATGGTAAATCATGGTAAGAGAAATACATACAATTGAAAATGGTTATTTACCATAACCCACAGTCTGTGTGAAGTATTTAATTCATATTTCATCATTCAGTGTACTGTAATTAATAAGTCACCCCTTTTGGGCATACCTTTCATCTATTTTTTTCAAATAGTTTTTAAACATTTTACAGGCTGTATTACTATTTTGTTAATGAAAATGTTTCTTATGTTTTGATTTTGCAATTTTAGTTTTCGTTAACTGGAAAAATAGAGTCAATCCCATTATTCGGTCTGCAGTCATTGTATTAGCTGCTCTCCTATAAAAGGTGTCTGTACAGAATATTGGGGAATTTCAGCTTCAGAAGCCGTTTACCCAAAAATCTCTGGGCCAAGTCTCGTATACATATATACATACAGGTTTTCTGTTTGTGGGGATCGGACTTAAAGTTTTTTTTTTTTTTTTGTATACAGCAACTCAACTTGAACAATCTTAATAATCTTGGCAACTTAAAAAAAATGAATGGAAATGCTGAAACTGAAAAAACAGAAACGGTTCCATACAATCCAGTGTCCAGGGCAAGTACTGGAGCTACACAGATGGCCCTTTAAATGTTTAATATTTAACAAGATTACAACACAAATCGTAATATGTTAACATACATACTCACCCCAAAACTAAACGTTTCATTATTCTAGTTAAATTTCAGGCAGTTGTATGATGTTCAGATTCCCAATATGTTCTAATAGAAAGCATTCTCATAACCATAGTGACTTATTGCAAAAATCACAGAACATTTTAGTAACCTGTACACCAAAAGAAAGCAAGTTTCCTTCAACATGTGTATCATAAACTTGCATTTTGGACTTGCTTACTTTCAGTTTATGTACTGGCAAAAATGACATGTGTACATATGCAGTGTGCTTCACAAGTGCAATATGGCTTTAACACAATCAGTTTGTCTATGCGAACAAAGGCTCCATCAACCAAAGTGGCACAAGAGTCATTGTGTTTAAATTGTGTGCAGTATGAATTTGATGTATATAACGTCCCATTCAGAACATACCGGTTATGCTTTTCACAATCCATTCTCTTTATTTCACTGTTCAGAAGAGTTTCAAGTGCTAGTACTTCACTCATACTTAAAATACAAGATGAAGGGCATCCAAATGCAACACAATGTTCCTCTACACAATTTACACGTGTCAGCATTCGATCATTACCGCTCAACCAACAGTACAAATCATTTACTCTTTCTGGGGCATCTGGCATACAAATCTTTGCAGAAACATTTAGCGCCTTGTATGCAAAGAAATGCTTAAATATCTGAAGTGGTACACATTGTGTGCCATGGAACATCTTTAAGAGTTTACCATTGGCATCCTCAAAAATAAATGCAGAATTACACCACAAAGGACCCCATTGCGTAACACTTGGAACCAAGTGGGTTAAAAGATGGACATTGTGTGACACGTATTCTGGTCCATAAAGATTAGCTACATCCACAACAAATTTAATGCAAGAAAGCTCAGCTTTGTATATTTCCTCATTTGAAATCTCGCAGCCTGAAAGTATATGTACTGCATTAACAAGCTGTAGCCAATGACCGTAGGAAAGGCTTGCTGGTCAAAGAGAATAAAACTACAGAAAACTCGCCACTCATTTGCTTTCCAAAAGTGTCTAAACTCAATTGGTCTTAATCTCACTTGGTGGATTTATTGATAAAAGCTGCCTATTTATGTCATCAAATTTGTTCCCTATGTAAAAATGTTTTTCATGATTGCAAGAATCACACATTGCATATACAAATTGCCTTACTACTCTTAGTAAAACACTATGCATTTACTCCGAGTTGAAGACTTTAACAACATCAAACAGTGGAAGCAGCATAAAACTACTGGAACCTTTCACACCACAACAGGGTGACCTACTGGTAAATGCATTTTTAGCATGTCTAATCACAGCATTGGGAGTTTTCTCTGGGGGAACTGGGTCTTGCAAGGGGTATGTTCACACTGTTGCACACCCTTTAGGAACAACTACCCCTGGATGATAGCAATAGCCACAGCCATATGTACCATTAAACTGTTTAAAGTTCTGAAGCATTGCCCTGACAACAAAGATGAAAACACAGGCACAGCATCAGTATTCACTGTAAAAGGAATATTTTCTGTTCCATCTAAGAATGCTTTTGTTTGTGGATTACCATACACGACAGTGTGTGGAAGTGACAGCGTGGGAGAAGTATAGTCGTGGAAAAGTACAGAGCAGTTAGAAGCTGTAAGGAGAAATTACATCTTTAATTGCTTTAATCAGAAAACACTGCAGCTTAAAGTCTAACAGCTGCGTGTCTTTTTCTGATCACAAGCTGAAGCTCAGAGCAGCTGATTCAAATTCGCCACCGTTCTGAGACACGGGGCACAACAGATACAAACAAAAACCAGGCAGTCTTCCCAGCGACAGCGTGTGGAAGCGACAGCGTGGGAGAAGTACAGTCTTGGAAAAGTACAGAGCAGTTAAAAGCAGTATGAAAGCAGGTCGACAGCTGTAGAAGCTAAACTTCCAAGAAAAAATATATATATATATTTAACATGGTCTTCAAGCCAGTAATCTGTGACTCCTGCATGATGTGGGAAATCCGAGAAAACCCAGCAGAGCTCAACCAAATGTGTGTAAAGTGCAGCACGATCCAGGACTTGCTTAAACTAGTAAGTGTGCTAGAAATGGAGCTGCAGGAAATGAGACAGCAACAGGAGCTTGAGGAGCTGGCACACCCACTGAAAGCCACCAGGGAGATGGAAGATGGTCAAAACAGCTGGGTTCAGGTCGGCAGAAGCAGGGGAAAAAAAGAAACTTCGTCAAACACAACCACCAGAAATCAAAACATCCAACAAAATTCGAGCCACTTCAAAATTTAGATGATCAAAACCAACATCCAGGACCCTATAAACAGTGCTGGCCAGGCAGCAAAAAGAAGGGAGGCCCTGATTGTTGGGGACTTCATATTGAGAATCACAGCAAGTTCAGTTCACAGTTTGGACCCCCTTACTACAACAGTGTGCTGCCTTCGAGGAGCCTCTGTCACGCACATCACTGAGAACGTGAACAGGCTCCTAGAATGAACAGGAGACGACCCGGTAGTAGTCATCCACATCGGTACAAACAACATTAGAAGAGACAGGCCAAGATCCCTGCAAAACAAATTCAGAGAGCTAGGAAGGAAACTAAAAGACAAGACCAAAACTGTGGTGTTTTCTGGGATACTGCTAGCACCTTGCAAAGGACCACATGGACAGCTGGAAATACAAAATCAAAATGCATGGTTGAAATCGTGGTGCACACAGGAAGGTTTCATCTTTCTTGAACATTGGAGCACATTCTACAACAAGGACTATCTATATAGGCGGGACAGACTGCACTTAAACAAAAAGGGAACCAATCTACTCTGAGAAAGGATCCTTGAGGCGGTCCAGAAGCATTTAAACTAGAAAGGAAGTGGGGAGAAAACAAAAAAACAGAAGGGAGACCTCATCAAAACAAAGGCAACAACTCAGGTAGACAGCCATTAAATGTATTTAACTAAATGCTAGAAGTCTCAGAAACAAAATGTTAGAACTTGAAGCTACTGCACTAACAAGTAAGTACGATGTGATAGGTGTTACAGAAACTTGGTTGTCTGAGAGTGATGGAGACGAATATAATATTGGTGGGTATACACTGTATAGGAAAGACAGACGAGGCGGAGGTGTAGCGCTATACATAAGAAATAGTCTTGAAACCCAGGTGTTAAAGCTGGAGGAAGAAAACAACGCTGAATCAATATGGGTCAGAATAATGTACAAAAATTCAAAGGGCATAATAATAGGAGCAAATTCAGATGCCGAGCAAAATAATCTGTTATACAATGACATTAGAAATGCGTGTAGAAAAGGAGAAGCCATACTAAAGGGGGATTTCAACTTCCCCGTATAAAATGGGAAAAGCCGGTTGAGAGCACGACGGACGAAATTGAAATGGTGGAAATGACAAATGACTGCTTCCTAACGCAATTTTTCAAGGCACCGACAAGAGGGGAAGCATGCCTTGATTTAGTCTTTTCAAATAACGAAGACAGAATAACTAAAACAGAGGTAAGAGAACCATTGGCAAACTCAGACCACAACATGGTCTCATTCAAAGTGATTTTAAAACCCAAAAAGTAATGACTAAAGCTAAGGTTTGCAATTTTAGAAAAGCAAACTATGAAGGTATGAAACAGAGACTAACAGAAGTAGATTGGAGTAAAATAGAGAAAAACATCCACAGAAAAAGGATGGCTTTTTTAAAAAATGTAGTACTAGAGGCGCAAAACAATTACATCCCAAAAGTAGACAAATCTAAATCTAAAACAAAAGTGCCAACATGGTTTAATAGATCAATTTAAAAAACTATTCAGCAAAAAAGGCACTTTACAGAGCGTTTAATAGGGACCAAAAACAAAGTACACAGAAAGAGTACTTGGAACTGCAAATGCAAGTCAAAAAGGAAGTTAGAAAGGCCAAGAGAGAGACAGAAATAAACATTGCTAAGGGGGCTAAAACCAATTCTAAAATGTTTTTCCAATATTATAACAGCAAGAGAACATTCAAAGAGGAGGTTAATGTCTAAGAGACACAAATGGCAAAATCATAGACAAAGAAAAAAAAATAGCAAATATATTAAATGATTACTTTTCACAGGTTTTTACAAAGGAGGACACGGACAACATGGCCCACATGTCTACCTCTTCCTATCCAGTTTTAAATAACTTTAGCATAACAGAGGCAGAAGCGTTAAAGGGACTAGGGGCTCTTAAAATAAACAAATCCCTTGGGCCGGATGAGATCCTCCCAATAGTACTCAAAGACATGAAAGAAGTTATTTACAAACCGCTAACCAAGATCATGCAACAGTCTCTTGACACAGGGGTTGTACCAAAAGACTGGAAAATTGCAAACGTAATACCGATCCACGAAAAGGGAGAAAAAACTGAACCAGGTAACTACAGACCAATAAGCCTGACTTCTATTATACGTAAACTTATGGAAACTATAATAAGATCCAAAATGGGCCGAATGGCCTCCTCTCGTTTGTAAACGTTCTTAAATGGAAAATTACCTATATGGTAACAGTATCCTGGGAGACAGTCAGCATGGTTTTAGGAAAGGGAGATCGTGTAACTAACCTGCTTGATTTTTTTTGAGGATGCAACATCGACAATGGATAATTGCAAAGCATATGACATGGTTTATTTAGATTTCCAGAAAGCTTTTGACAAAGTCCTGCATAAAAGATTAATTCTCAAACTGAATGCAGTAGGGATTCAAGGAAATGCATGCACATGGATTAGGGAGTGGTTAACACGTAGAAAACAGAAAGTATTGATTAGAGGAGAAACCTCAAAATGGAGCGAGGTAACCAGTGGAGTACCACAGGGATCAGTATTAGGTCCTCTGCTATTCCTAATCTACATTAATGATTTAGATTCTGGTATAGTAAGCAAACTTGTTAAATTTGCAGACGACACAAAAATAGGAGGAGTGGTAAACACTGTTGCAGCAGCAAAGGTAATTCAAAATGATCTAGACAGCATTCAGAACTGGGCAGACACCTTGTTACAAAAATGATATTGCCGGTCTAGAAAGAGTGCAAAGAAGAGCAACCAGAATTATCCCGGGTTTAAAAGGCATGTCGTATGCAGACAGGCTGAAAGAACTGAATCTATTCAGTCTTGAACAAAGAAGACTACGCAGTGATCTGATTCAAGCATTCAAAATCCTAAAAAAAGGTATAGACAATGTCGACCAAGGGGACTTTTTTGACCTGAAAAAAGAAACAAGGACCAGGGGTCACAAATGGAGATTAGAAAAAGTCAACCACAACAAGCCAAACTTTCGTCTCTCCCTCCGCCTGTTTACCCCGCCTATCTTTTTCTAGGACCAACCCCGAACACAGTAGTAAGTTCCCTTTAGTATGCAACGCCCCGCCCTGTAGTCAGTGGAACACCAATCCCCAACTGACAAGTGTCCTTATAACTCACTTGACTCCAGTGGCTGGAATTTACATACTCGTACTTCCGCCCCTCACCAAGGTGCCGCCCCTCATAAAATGACTTTCGTCAAAATGACTTTCGTCAAAACACCTTAGACTCATCACACCCAGCCTGATCGTGTATTTTGTGTTCCAGATTTGCTTTGTTTGAACTTTTATTTTGCTCTGTGAGCACAGCATTTTTCTGTTTAAACTTTTTATTTATTTTTGTATTATTTAAATAAAACGGCGCCGCCGATCTTTATTATCTTGAAACTGCAGTTCTACTGGTGTCAGTTTGTTTCCCTTCCTGCTTCTGCCTTAGTTATTGTATTTCAATGGCGAAAGTTGTGCGTTTTTGTTATTGTTTTATTATATATGAAACCTTGTGGTAATGTGTGGCTGTCGGCTAGTGTGTTGTTAAACTAGCCGGCAGTCACACATAATTAATAAACTCGTGCAGATTGTTGCCGAGGGTAATAGAATAATTACTAACTAGTTAAACCCCTCGGCCACGATATAAAAAGCCTGCAGCTCTCCATGTTCGGTGTGAGTGTATGAGGAGCGAGAGTGGAGAGAGAGAAAACAAAACGAAAATTAAAAGATTCCAGGAACAGTGACAGCATATGTCTATATAATATATATATATATATATATATATATATATATATATATATATAGACATATGCATACATAAACACGTGCAATGTATATACACAAGTACTATAAATTTCTTTACATTAGAATTGTAGTGATTCAAAATGTTTTTTTTTTGTTGTTGTTCAAGTTCTGAATGTAAACATCAATCTCTCTTTCTTACTTTCACTTGAACACGAGACCTTTGAAGTCTGAAAGCTTGTGATTATTTATTGTCTGGTTAGTCCAGTAAAAGGGATCACATCTCCTTCTCTTTTTCTGTCATCTCTGGACCAACACGGCTCCCATCTCATCTGTCAACGTCCACGTCTCCTGAAACGCACGGCTGTTTTGATTGCTCCACCTTTATACCTTTCAACCCCACCTATCCATTGACTGAAATCCTGACATGACGTAAAGTGTCATTTGCTTCATTAACATATCCTTACTCAGCTCAGTCCAGACGGTTGTCATGCTGATGTGCTAGGGAGGCTGCACTGTGGCTGATCCCTGGAGCCAGCATTACACTTCAGCCATCAACACCAGGCAGAAGGATAGCTACATCATCAGAAGGAAGGAAACGCAGATGGATCACATTAGTTTACAGTAAAAGAAGCTATGTCTTAATTGGTGTTTACCTTAGAGGAGTCCAATGTCAGCATGAAGTTTTAACACCTATTCTCATGTAATGCAAATCAGGTTTCTCATTTAAATACTTGTGGCAAAGTGGTTGCTGATTATGTACAGGTGCAGAGGCGATGCAGTGCAGGAATAAACAGACAGAGATTTGTAATCCGGTATGGAAAATAGATGTTTTATTTTCGTTATAATCCAGGTCTGGTGACCAAATAATAAACTCTGGTTATACACAGCGATGCGTAAAACACGGAGAACAGTAACAGGGATTGCAGCCCTAAACAATAAACACAGTATCTCTCCCACAATATACAACCACGGTCACCAGTCCTGGGTGCGTGCTGTAGTGCTCGTGGTGGGTGATACAGTTCAAAGAGTGACAAATAGTGCAGTGCTGTTCCGGGTTCAGTGCTGGCCCTTAGCGACAGCTCCGGAACGTGTTAGCCGTCTATAAACACACAAGAAAAGACAAACAAACACTTACGATACTCTTAATACACAGTGCACGGGTCTATTTCGAAACCAAAAGCGAAGGAAAAGATTTACAATTCTCCAGCCCCTTTGATGCGATTATGCATGACCCCTTGGTAAACGATTACAGCTGACTCTATTGCTTGCAGCTGCTACCTCGTTTACCTTCCAGGTCAATACTTTCCTGCACTGGAGTCTCGTCTTTTTCCAGGCTGACCGACTTCTCGACCCAGGGAATGAACTGTCAGGACAACCTGTCCAAAGCCTTTCCCTTTCGCTACTTAGTACCCTCACAGGTCGAGAGGGAGATTACAACCACAACTCATTATATTTCCATCACAATACTGAATAGTTATTCCACCACTTTTATGTTATTGATTCAGGGCCATTGTTTTCAAACAAAACAAACCAGACTAAGTCCATTTGAAATGGATCCAGTGTGAATGCAAAAATCAATTCCTGATCATTAACACACAATTGACAAGTTGTAATTATTATTATTATTATTATTATTATTATTATTTTTTATTATTATTATTGATGATGTTTGTTAACTGCCTGTTTTGAGCCGGGCAGTGTTCTAAATAGAGCTGATAGAACAATAGCTTCTTCCCTGAACTGGTGTTTCCTACATTTGTGTCTCAGATCATAGATCATCTAAAGAACACAATGCGCTGTTGGAAATTGTTCTATGGAGTTGGATCGGCTCAAGACTGAGAACCAGAACTTGAGCAGAAACAGCAACCTACAGGGCAATTCAACAGACTCCATGCAGAGTAATCTGTATGCAAGGATCAGAACAACAGACTCCATGCAGAGTAATCTGTATGCAAGGATCAGAACAACAGAGAACAGCAAGGATCAGAACAATCTGTATGCAAGGATCAGAACAACAGACTCCATGCAGAGTAATCTGTATGCAAGGATCAGAACAGACTCCATGCAGAGTAATCTGTATGCAAGGATCAGAACAACAGACTCCATGCAGAGCAATCTGTATGCAAGGATCAGAACAACAGACTCCATGCAGAGTAATCTGTATGCAAGGATCAGAACAACAGACTCCAGTCACAGCGTTCAGAATGGGAACAGAAGTATTACTAGCATTAGATCAATATTGTCTTGTCACAGATACATCTTCAAAGAGTGAGTTGTGTTCCATGGCATTATTATTATTATTATTATTATTATTATTATTATTATTATTATTATTATTATTAATAATGTCTAGGAGCTTTTGTCAGATCTATAACCACTGCTTCTTTCTCTCATTGTGCAGAGCGGGTTTGTTGTCCAGAGAAGTGGATGCAGTTCAATGGAAAGTGCTACTACTTCTCAACTGATAAAATGGACTGGAACTCCAGCCGGGCTAGCTGTGTGTCAATGGGAGCAGACCTGGTGATTAGACAGTGAGGCAGAGCAGGTATGACAAATCACTCTGCTGTTACTTTCCAATCTGATAAATTTTTAATCCAGGGGTTTTCAACTTGCATGTAGCCCAAACCTGTGAACCATGCAACTCTGCACTTAGACATTCCACACCTAAGCTGATTCAACCAAGATGCTCTGTTTCCTCTTTTCTATTGTAAAACCACAAGTCTGTGTAGTAAAAACAAGATAAGTGACTTCTGCTATTTGTGCTGGGTCTTGCATATAAGGGCACTAAAGACCAAATATGGTATAGGATGTTGCGTAAGCTAGCTGTATATTAATGTCTGTAATTGTTGTTTTGAGACCTGTGAGTTTGCTTGCAGTCAGCTCTTTTTGGGCAGCTCATACATACTGTCTCTGATGCCATGAGGGCGCAGACATACCATCTCTGTGCCAGGGCCGCTCAGAACACCATCAACTGAGGCCTGTGTGCAGATCACTGATGTATCCCATTTGATTTGCTTTGTTCCTGAATACAACTCTTTTGATGGAAATTACCTGAAGAAGACTGTCGACACTTTTAAGAAGAAATCAAACCTTACACCACTGTGCATACATATTTCATTTTTGTTTAGCAGCTCAAAGTTTACAGTCTGATTTATAGTTTCAAGATGCTCATCCACCTGTACGCATGCGTGATTTCCGTTAGTTGAATTCCACTCTGATATTAGGGGTGGTGAAGCAGCGCCTGGGGATTCTGTCTCGGGAGAGCTCTGCTCAGAGTGCTCTGTGCTGCTCATGAACTTTGCAGTTTTCAACTTGTTGTATAATTGAATACTAATCAGTGAAGCGCAATCATTCTGCATTTTTAGAAGTATAAATGTTCCGGTAAACATAAATAATAATCACAATACTCATACTTTGATGGTTTTTGTTTTATTTATTAGGAGCAGCTGCATTTTAGTAACAGCATTAGCAGCTGGTTGAATTGTTTTCGGTGTTTGATAGAGTACAAAATGCAAAAGAGTCTACAGAAACTATTGTGACAAATTACATATTTAATAAACAGGATTTTTTTTTTTTTTTTTTGGTATTTGTCAATCAGATTATTCTGCTTTTATAGCCACTGTGGTACCATTCAGTAGAGTGGATATTGTAAAGAGGTACTGGAGCTGAAACCTTTAGACAGAAGGGGTGCAGTTTTATAAAAAGGTTGAGAACCACTGGTTTAATTCATTCTCATACAACTCTTTATTAATGTGTCGTGACCAAGGCTTTACATGAACTCACCCTCCTGAGCACAACATTCTCCCAGGACCCTTCTTGCTTAGCTGCTGTTTTCATTGTTTTGTTTTCGATTATTATTATTATTTATTTCTTAGCAGACGCCCTTATCCAGGGCGACTTACAATAGTAAGCAAATACATTTCAGAATCACAGTACAAGTAATAATACAATACAATACAATTAAGAGCAAGAGACGTCTTTAATTTCAAGTTTCAATGTGACTCTGACACCTTATTGGGTCTACCCTGGAATCCAATTTAGATTTGAATTAAACACTAAAACTATGTCAGGGATGAGTCCAGCTGACTGGTTGTTGTTTGTTTAGGAGTTCATACAGAGCCAGGTGAGACGAATCAGAGATTTCTTTTGGATTGGACTCTGATGAGGTCACAGAGGGAGAGTTTCTCTGGGTAGACAACACACCTCTGAGTACAACGTGAGAACATGACACTCTATACTGTAGTGCACTGCATTCAAACCTGGTGACACTCATTGTTTTGGGGCACAGTGCAGAGCAATAAAATCCTAATGCACAATCTGCACTGTATTTATGAATTTCTCAATGTATTCATTTAAATATTTTGCTATGAATTCCTGTGCCACCTCATTCAGAATTGAATGCTCCAGTCCCAGTGTTCAGAAAGTGGAAAGACTGGAACCCAGGCCTCCTCCAGAGGAAGGTGAAAGGCATGAATGAGAGAATGAGACAATGTCCTGATCAAGTTTCATTACAACTGAGTTGTTCCCACAATCCTGTTCACATACAGTATAATTCCCTGGTGTGTGTTTACTACACTGTTCCCCACACACACACACACACACTCGGGTGAAATCGGGTATCATACTCTGAATGTTACATTTTAATACAGAGCTAACCAATGCTTTCCAATCCATCTTCTTACTTTGTATTCACATTATTAAAAAGTGACAAACACACACGCATATATATTAAATATTTTTTCTTTAATTCTTCTGAGGCCGGAGTGATCTGGTATAAACTCTCTCTCATTGTAACTGCCATCAACATTGCTGTGTTTTATATAATAATAAAGTGTGGATCTCTTTAAAGGTCTCCTGCTTGTTTTATTGCAGTCCTTCCTCAATGTGTGAGTGTGTGGGTTGTTTCTCAGTTATATCGGGTTCAAGCACTGTACAAGCAGCAAGACCACAATGTTATATCAATGGGGCCCCTTGTGACGTTTTTTTTATCCAAACTGTACTGTGTCCTGTTAGAATCGCAGGATAAGAGGATTTGGATCCCCTATTGAAAGTGAATGGCACAGAGTCCACTTCCACTACCTTTTAAACCCCTATCTGAGTCCTCTGTAGCTCAATCCTCATACAGCACAATAGCTACACAGATGGGCAGCGGTAACTTCCTCTAGCCTCTGCCCAGCCCTACAGAGTCTGTACTGTTAATATAACAGTCAGAACTTCCTCTCTAGCTCACTTCTCTACAGCATTAGCAATGGAGATGGACAGCATTTACAATGTGCTGCAGAATCCCTTGGAGGATGTCTACTCCACAATAAACCAACCCCAGGGGAAGAGAGCAGGTGCACAACAAGGGGGTAAGTACCTAGGGGTCACATTTAAACATGTCCCACTTCACTTTACTACTGCTAAAAGTTTAGCCATTCACTGAAAGGTGTGTGTGGTGGTAGTGTTGTTGTTGTTGTGGTTTTTTTTGCACAAATAACAGAAACTATTGAAAAGCATTTTGCTTCACATGTGCTTTATTTATTCCAGTACTTTCAGCAACTTAATCTGGCGGGAAAATATAGTAGGAGGGATGCTTTATATCATCTACATTTTTATGTTTTATTTATCTGATGAAAACATGACAAACCAGAGTAAGCCATGGTGAATGCATAGTATAACCATGGGAAAACTGCACAATGACCCTGCAAATGTACCATGGTAAACTTTTATAAGGGAATATCCTATTATGTGTGTTCTCCATCATTCTCCATTGTTTCTGTTTAAATCATTTAGAACAGGGGTCTTGTCACAAAGACGGCCGGAGTGGGTGGCGTCAGACCAGAAGCAGGCAATAAACAGACAGAGATGGTTTTGTGGAAGCTGGGCGGCGGATCGCTCTCCAGGATTTAATCAACAGAACAGAAAATAAAAGGTTTGCAACAACAAAACACAGGACACGGCACTTCACGCCAAAATAAAGAGACAAACAAAACGTACTAAACACTTAACAAACGGTGCACGGAGAGACAAACAAACACGGTGAGTATAAACACTTATATTTACGATCTTATTTTGCTATTTAGTTTCTCCCTTCTCTCTCTCCTTTCTCCACTCTCGAACACCCAACCCCGACTGAGTGAAAATGTGCATCTATATATACTGTTGTGCTGGGATTCAATTACTAATTAATTATTCACTTGAATCCCAGCACGTGAATTAATTCTGCAACCCCATGCTCACATATTACATTTAACCAGCACGTGAAGTGATTTGTGCCCTCCTCGTGCCTAAAACAAATCTACCTTTTTTAAATCACACGTGAAACACAGACCCGTTTATATCCCGTGTACCAATGACTATACACCAACATTAACACACGCACGCAACATACAACACATAATATGCACACAGGGGCGGGGCACATTGCCACATATACCCCCCAGTGCAAAGCACACATGGCCTCAACGGCCACCTCCCCTTAAAAATCCAGCAGTCCAGGCCAAAGTCTCGGGCTGGGAAGGGAGGCTTCCAGGGGCCCACAGGTGGCAATGTTGCCAGTAGCCAGGCTGCTACTGGCCCCTGCTGGCAGCAGACGTGCTGGCAGCTCCCCAGACTGACTCCTTCAGCCGGGGCAGTCCTGGCAGCGGAAAAGCTGCTTGGGGAATGGCTCCTGACCTCCCCTCTCTTCTTAGTCCGCAGCTCCCTCTTCCGGGCTCCGGCCACAGTCTCTTCTGCAGCACAAGTGCTGCAGTGGGAGCAGGTGTCCGACCTCCCTCACGATCTCCGCAGCGAAACTGCTGCAGTGGGAGCAGGTCTCCAGACCTCCCCACGATCTCCGGCAGCGAAACTGCTGCAGTGGGAGCAGGTCTCCAGGACCTCCCCCACGATCTCCGGCAGCGAACTGCTGCACTGGTGGGAGCAGGTCTCCAGGGACCTCCCCCACGATCTCCGGCAGCGAAACTGCTGCAGTGGGGCAGATCTCCTGACCTCCCCAGTCTCGGCCATGAAACTGCTGCAGTGGGAGCAGGTCTCCGGACCTCCCCCGTCTCCGGCGTGAGAACTGCTGGGGTTGTTGGTGTCTCTGGACCTCCTCCCCCCTAACCGTGGCCGACAGCTCCCCTTTTGGGGCTCCAGTACCCGTACTCCCAGTGGTGGAGTGGGGAAGCAGAGACAATCCTGCAATTTCTGCTTCCTGGCAGTGGCAGAGGGGCAGAGGCAGCTCACTGCTCTCTGCTCCTGGAATGTGAGAGGCGGCTCTAACCTCCTCTGCTCCCCCCTGGCGTGGAGTGGGTGGGAGGCAGAGGCAGCTCCGCTGCTCTGCTCCTGGAAATGTAAGAGGCAGCTCCTGCTCTCTCCTGGAAAGCAGAGGCAGCTCCTTTGCTCTCTTCCTTCCGGTGGAGGTGGCGGAGGCAGAGGCAGCCCGGCTGCTCTGCTCTGCCGATGAAGGTGGGGCAGCGTGTAGTCTCCTGCCGATGGAGGTGGGGCAGCGTGTAGTCTCCCCTTTCCAGGGACTGGTGCTGCTCTGCCTCTTTGCAGGGAACTGGTGCGGCCCAGCCTATGTGCAGGGGACTGGTGCGGCTCTGCCTCTGAAGGGAAAACCAGCAGGCATTCTTCCTCTGCTGGTTGTGCTGGGGAAACCAGCAGGCATTCTTCCTCTGCTGGTTGTGCTGGGGAAACCAGCAGGCATTCTTCCTCTGCTGGTTGTGCTGGGGAAACCAGCAGGCATTCTTCCTCTGCTGGTTGTGTTGGGGAACCAGCAGGCATTCTTCCTCTGCTGGTGAAGGTGGGAACAGCTGCCTCTCAGGCTTCTTCCCCCGTCCGCCAGTCCCCTGCCTGGGCGCTGGGACGCCATGTCCCCCTGCCTGGGCGCTGGGCCGCCATGTCCCCCTGCCTGGGCGCTAGTTCCTCTTCATACTGGGTGGGGCATATGGCTAACGTGGTGCCATAAGCCCCACAGCCAGGGCATAACCTGCCGCGAGGTTCTTTAAAAACCTCCCAGCCATCATCCCGACCTCCTCCTTTTTGGGCTGTGGACCACCTCTCCCTTTGGGCTGTGGACGTTGGGCTCCTCCCGCTGGGCTGTGGACGCCAGGCTCCTCCCTTGGGCTGTGGACGCCAGGCTCCTCCCGCTGGGCTGTGGACGCCAGGCTCCTCCCGCTGGGCTGTGGACGCCAGGCTCCTCCCGCTGGGCTGTGGACGCTCAGGCTCCTTCCGCTTGGGCTGTGGACGCCAGGCTCCTCCCACTTGGGCTGTGGACGCTCAGGCTCCTCCCGCTTGGGCTGTGGACGCCAGGCTCCTCCCACTCAGGTACTGGAGAGGGCAGCGACTGCTCCTCTCCCTCTTGCTCACTGGAAGGCATCCTCCCATGTCTGCAGCTAGGGTACCCCAGCACCACCATGGTGAGGTCACGAACGGATGCCGGGTTGTGTTGTTGCTCCCAGTCCTCCCATCGTTTCCCATCTCGCATCTGCAGCGTGAATAACCCAGGGAGGTCACTGGCGGTTCCCCTCGGGTGCACCAGCCAGTCCCATATTTCCCGGGACGGTGGGGAACCCGGTGGCAGTGGGGGTAGAGGGGTGGCTACTGCCCGTTGTGGCTGTCCTCCTCCCAGCCCGGCATGCAGGATGAGGGCTGCAGCTGTTGTTGCTGCTGCTGCTTCTGCTGCTTCCCTGCAGCTCTTCTTCCCATCCGCTTTTACTATTTTTTTTTTTTTTTTTTTTTTTTTAAAACCCCTCCTGGTCTGGCGCTTGAGGCGCTTATTATCCCACATTGACACCACGGTCACAAAGACGGCCGGAGTGGGTGGCGCCAGACCAGAAGCAGGCAATAAACAGACAGAGATGTGGTTTGGTGAAGCTGCCAAGATCGCGCTCAGGATTTAATCAACAGAACAGAAAAATAAAGGTTTGCAACAACAAAACACAGGACACGGCACTTCACGCCAAAAATAAAGAGACAAACAAAACGTACTAAACACTTAACAAACGGTGCACGGAGAGACAAACAAACACGGTGAGTATAAACACTTATATTTACGATCTTATTTTGCTATTTAGTTTCTCCTTCTCTCTCTCCCGCTTCCACTCTCGAACACCCAACCCCGACTGAGTGAAAATGCATCTATATATACTGTTTGTGCTGGGATTCAATTACTAATTAATTATTCACTTGAATCCCAGCACGTGAATTAATTCTGTGCAACCCCGTGCTCACATATTACATTTAACCAGCACGTGAAGTGATTTGTGCCCTCCTCGTGCCTAAAACAAATCTACCTTTTTTTAAATCACACGTGAAACACAGACCGCTTATATCCCGTGTACCAATGACTATACACCAACATTAACACACGCACGCAACATACAACACATAATATGCACACAGGGGCGGGGCACATTGCCACAGGTCTCCACCCAGTCGATCTCTGAGCCTTTGAAAGTCGATCGCACAAAGTTTACTGATTGTTTTGTATTCACCGCAGTTTAAAGAATCATGTTTATATTTTTATTTCGAGATGCATGAAATACTTTGTGCATCTGGCTTTGTTTTCAATTGCTTTAAATAACTCTGCAGTTCTATCACTGCGTCCTCTTGTCTTTATTGGTCATGTGAGAGACGGACATTAGCGTTTAGTCTTTAGTTTCTGCAGTAAGATTCCAAGCTTGAAGAGTTGTTTGATTTGTTGGAAAGTGTTACAGGACTAGCTTTGACTTTGACTGATTTTTGTTCACAGATATCATAAAAACTGAGCGACGCAGCTGTGCACTACAGTGAAGGATAAGTGCGTATGTCTTATATGCCACGCAAATATATATCAACAACTAAAGAGGCATTTAGAAAGACATCACAATACCATGCAAATACATTTAAACAGGATTTTCTATTATAAGTTCTCTTCAAACAAAGAAAGTAGGTGACTTGAAAGTAATTATACAGGTTCCCCTTACAGGGATGATTCAAAAGCTACAAAATCACAAATTGAATGCCACATCCTGAAAAAAAAAACATTTAATTCTTCTTGAAAAAAGTGCTGAATTTGCAATTTTGCATGTTTTTTGTAGCTTCCTCTTTCCAGAAATAACCTGTGGAAGAAAGGTGAGGAAACAGCGTTTAAATTAAGCGAAGCTCTTTTATTAAATGAAACACACAGCACTGGAACTGATGACACTGACTCAACCAGGCCACCATACTATCTAAATACAGTCCTAGTGGACTTGACTGCAGACAGACAAACTCAAACATTATGATACATTTATTCAAATTAGGGCATTGACATGAACACAGACAGAAACCAACAAATAAGCACATAAACCGCACAGGCACATACACTACATGCACGCACACACACACACACACACACACACACGCACGCACGCACGCAGTCCAGGAGCCACGCCCCCTGCTGCTTGCTGCAGCTCTGTCTCTGCTCAGCTCTGTCCCACCACCACTCTGTTACAATATTCTATGTCAGCAATAAGACCCTCCACAGCGGTGCATTACTAGGGATTATGTACTGTTTGGGTAATGGGGCCGAGACGAAGTAGTTACAGCACAATTATCATTTTTATTTATTTTAACTGTATTTAGTTAGTTTTTATGTATCCGTCCACATAAGCACTCTAAAATGAATGCGCTATAGACTATAGTCCTCCATTATAAGAATGTTGCCTTTGAGCTTCTCTATGAAATGAGGGTACAAAACAGCGCGTTTAAACTAACTTTTGCCATTCTGACAGATTTCTTTTTTTATAATCGCTTGCAAGTGTTTATTTTTTTTAGATTTAGCTTTTAATACATACATGTTAACAAAATATTCTTACAATTCATCATTTAAAATCAATATGATAATTAAATCTGGAAAAAATGCTTCTGTCTTTTTTTTTTTTTTTTTTTTAAGAAGCTGCTTGATGAGATTTGTGTGTGTTTTGTTTATGTAGACGTCTGTTACTGTAATTGGGTTTTGTTTTGTGTTTATAAATGTTTGTCGGAAGGGAGGGGGTTAGTTCATTCCTCCCTGACAAAATATGTGGGAATGTGGCTGGAGCCTGAATGAGGTAATGATATAATTAATGGTTAATTAGGACTCCAACCACATAATATAAGAGAGGTCAGACTCACCTGTGAGAGGGTTGGAGGAGAGAGAAAGAAAGCAAAGAGACGATTGCTACGGGTGTCAGTATTGCTGAAGGTATTCGTTTGTCCAGTTTATTTGTATCTTGGTTTTGTTTGGCCCACGTGCCTTTTCATTTTGTGTTTAAGAGTCTGTTTGGTTTGTTTTGCTATGATTCTTCTTTAATAAATACACTGCTATGGCAGTTTAAGCCCCGCGTTTGCCTGTGTGTCTGTACTGCCTCCTGGCCTGTGACATCACCACGACAGCCATCATTGTCACAACTTGGCATCAACATTTAGCTAACAGATAAATCCGAAATACATCTTTTGTCATTGGCAATTAAATCTGGAAAAGTAAATCTTTATATTCCGAGCTCAATGTGAAGCTAGCATGCAGATGAGTACCCGCCCACTGAAGCGTTTGACACGGGAATTCTACACATAGAGGAGGTGTGGAAGCGTGGTTAGCACTCCTTTGATGGGGAACTTGAAGTTATAGCTCCAGAAAGTTTCTTTAGTATACTGTGTACTGTATCCTGAGCTGTGTTCTCTCTCCTTAGACCCCACCCCGCCTGTGAGTGCTGCTGACAAAGCCTCTTCATACAGACAGCCTGCACTGGTCCTCCTCATCCTGTGCTGTCTCTTACTGGCTGCCATCATCTCCCTCGCTGTCTATCGTGAGTATTCACACACTGCTGTTTGTTAGCAGGGTTTCAAATCGCTTGTGTGGTATTCTCTAACTTAATCATCACATCACAATGGGACCATTTCAAACAACTGATTAAAACAGGGTTCCCACGCATCCTGGAAAATTAAAGACTAGTCTTCCAGGCCTGGAAAACACATGGAAAATGAGAAAAAAAAATGTCTTGGAAAACTGAGTGTCCTGGAAAAATCATACAAGATTACAGATGCCATAGTAACTCGAACGAATAAGCAGTTGCATCAATTCAAAACATGTTTGTAGCTTGTATTAGCGAGCTGCAACATCAGAGTCCAGGGAAGGTCAATTCAGTGCAGGTTGAAAGCATCAATAACTGCTCCTCTTGACCGCGCTCTCGGTTCAACTCGTTGAGGACAGAAACTGCGATGTGGTGAGAAGTAAGACAATTTGTGTCGCTAACATTATGCATTGAGACTGGTTGTTATGTTTAATTGCAATTACTTTGTTGTATGTTATAATCTAGCTGGAATCAAATTTAGTAACGATAGCAAGCTACCGAGCTAGTCAACTTGTTGTTGGGGTGAGAGATGGTGCGTGAGTGTGATCCTGATACTGTGGTAATCATTTCTCAGAAACGTAGGCTACTGGTAGCTAGCTAATCTTATTGTTGGGAAACAATATGCAACATGAAAGTAGCTGTTGTGCAGTGCTTCCTCATTGACGGATTCATGCTCACTTTGGGTAATGCATTGAGAATGAGAGCAGACTTGCAGTCATGCGCGCGTGTGTGTGTATAGGTAGCCTGGTCTCTTTTCTCCATATGTGACTGAAGGGAGTGTGCACGTGCAGCTGACTCCTCCTGACATTGACTGTGTAGTTCAGTGAAGCTAGAAAATAAACCCTCATTTGATATGATAGCTTGAGTAATAAAAATCCCTCAGTAGGCAACTTTGTGTGTGCGTTATAATTTTCATTGGTTTGATATCATACAGAGCAAAATCATACAGAGCTATCACTCCCAAGTTGGAATGAATTTAGAGCTCTATATCTATGGTGGCTCTTTGCTAATCGTTACATTCATTAGACACTTTTCAATCTCATTTGCAAAAGTGACTTAATGCTTTGCTGTGTTTTATTATTAAAGGAGTGAGTGAGGAGGTCAGGAAGGCAGTGCAAGTTTAAAGTGGAGTGGAAAGAGCCTCTGTTCAGGGACTGGATAGGGGAAGTATCAGGAGATGACAGGGCATATTGCAAGTTTTGTAGGAAGTCCTTTGATGTCGGTAACATGATCTCAGCACTCAAGAGCCATGACAGGCCAAGGACATCTGAAAGTAGCAGGGCAATTACAAAATGAGCCTCGCATGACACATTTTATGAGAAGGCCATCTGAGACAGCAGTTGTGGCAAGTGGCAGTCAGTGAGGAAGCACAGGACCACAAACGACCAATGCAGAGGAGGAAAGTGTCAGTCAGGGAGGAAGCAGAGCAGGACTACAAACATCAAATGCAGGTGCCGGTGAGGGAACAAGCTCAGGACCACAACAGTCTTCCTCAGTTTCAACTTTTTTTTCGAACAAAGCTGTACTTGAAGCAGAGATCCGCTGGGTTATCAAAATGGTGATGTCACACTACTCCTTCAATTCATGCACAGATGTGGCTGACAATTTTGGAAAAATGTTTCCAGACAGTGAAATTGCAAGGAAATTTTTGTGTGGTGCAACGAAAGCAGCCTACCTTGTATGTTTTTGGTTTGTCACCGTATTTCAAAGAGAAGCTAATCAAGGACATAATAATGTCAAAGTGCTACGTTATCTCTTTTGATGAATGCCTAAACAAAGTAACACAGACAGAACAGATGGATGTGGTCGTTCGATACTGGAGTGAGGATGAGTGTAAGGTTGTGGTGCATTATCTTGACTTAGAGTTTTTAGGACATACTCAAGCAGAGCGGCTCCTCTTGTCTCCTCTTGATCCCAAGAAGCTCCTTCAAATCTCCATGGATGGCCCAAAGGTGAACTGGAAGTTTCTGCAAATGTTTGAAGAGGAGAGAAGACAAATTGACCCAAATCTACCACATCTGCTCAACCTGGGAAGCTGTGGTCTGCATGGTGTTCATGGCAGTTTTCAACAGGGTGAGAAAGAAACTGGTTGGAACCTGAGGGAGAAACACTGAGAGCCCTGTGGCAGCTCTTTCACGACACACCGGCCAGAAGAAACGATTTTGCTGACTTGATGAAAACAACATTTCCTCTGAAGTTTTGTGCCCACAGATAACGACAACCAGCAAAAAGCTGCTGGAGAGAAGCCCTCTGATGTATCCTGCGGTAAGCCTCCTGAGCTCCCTTGACCCAGTGGCCATGGTAACAGAGGAGAAAAGTTCAATATTCAAATTTGAAAAACTCTTCCAACTTCTTCTCAATGCAAAATGGTGCACCGCTCCACAATATGACCAGCTCCTCTCAGAGTACAAACACTTCCTCTTACAGATGATCCAGCACAACAAGGCTGAAATTCTGGATTTTGTACACAAAGGTGATTCCTGCAGTTTTGATGAATTCCTTGGGAGATTTGTAAGTGGCAGAGTATGAGAATCTCTGGGATTTGCTGAAGTGCCTTTTCACTCTCTCACATGGGCAAGCAGTAGTGAAAGAGGATACTCTGGTAACAAAGACATGCTGGTTGAGAACCTAAAGGAGAGGACTCTTATTTCACTCCGCTTGGTCCAGGATTCTCTGGCTGGACGTCTCATGGAAGATGCCATGCCAAGGCGACAAGGATGAGAAATGTACAGTACCTAGAGAATGAGAAGAAGAAAAAAGTTGCAACAGATAATGACAGGAAAAGAAAGGAGCTAATGTCTGACATAGCACACCAGACAGCGAAGAGGCAGAAGATTATCAACAGCATTGAAGTAATGCAGAGTGGCGGATGAAATGGCAGAAAAGGCAAAGAAGCAAGATTTCACACTACTCTTGCACAGTTAAAAGAGAAAGTGAAACAATTGAAGTAAAGAGACTAAAAGGTGTTTGTTTTTGTTTTTGACAGAGAAATAGTTGTGTAAATATGTTATATTGAGTGACTGAAAGTGAATAAAGTATCTGTCCTAAAGTACTTATGTTAGTTTTTCATTTCAGTTCAAGTTATGACATTGGATGTGCTTTTCATGTTTCTGCTATTCTCCACTCCTTGTTCTGGAGAGGTGCAGTGTGTGCAAGATTTTGTCTCGGTGACAAAGATCATCTTGCTGATTAACTGATCAGGTGTGTTAATGGTGGGCTGTATAGAGAGCCTGCACACACTGCAGCTCTTCAAGACATGAAGTGAAGAATACTAACCTAATGAAAAGTCTGGGTGGAATATATTAAAGTAGCCTGATAAAGAAACAAGATATTGAAGTTTAAAAACATGAAGAACACAAGCCTATTAGTAAATCTTTAGATATTAAAGTAGTAAAGAAAAGGGAGGGTCCACATTTCTGTTTGAAAATGGGTTCATTGATAGGTTTAGAGATTGATTAGCACCAACTTGGTGCTGGTGTGTAGGGACAGTCCATAGCCTGGAGCTGTTCCCTTAGTTGCCCTGTAGGCAAGCACCAGGGTCTTGAATCTGATACACCCTGCCACTGGAGGCCAGTGGAGAGTGCAGAGGAGAGGTGTGACCTGACAATGTTTTTACACATGAGGTACCTACTGAGGCTGTGTGGCAGCCCAATCATTGATAGTAATTGCATGTATTGCCACTCAGTGAGTAATATCTCCCTATTAATTATCGTAAAATGTCATTGAAAATGTCCTGGAAATGTCCCGGAAAATTATTTCTTGAAAAGAGTGGGAACCCTGTTAAAAGTTTGACATTCAGTTTTATTCTCCTTTGGTTGATTCAATACATTTTAAAGTCCATGAAACTGTTCTATACTGACGTTGGCTTCTTCAATGAAACTCAAATGAATATCCAACTTTGGACTCTCGAGTGGTGTATTCAGTAAAGACACTCTGCCCGGAGTGCAGGATGTGCCCGATAGCTTGGAGGTCGCCGGTTCGAATCCAAGCTATGCCACTGCCGACGGTGGACGGGAGATCCCAGGGGGCGGTGCACAATTGGCCGCTGCCCAGACGGGGTAGGGGTTAGGTCAGATGGGGAGTCCTTGGCTTACCGCACACTAGCAACACCTGTGGCTGGCCGGGCACCTGCAGGCCAGCCTGTACGCAATTCAGAACTGCGTGGTCCTCCAACACTGTAAGTTCTGAGATGGCTGCACGGCGGGCTTGCAGTGAGACAAAAAGCGGACAGCTGATGGCACTCGTTTCGGAGGACGCGAGTGCTTATCTTCATTTCTCCCGCGTTAGTTTGGGGGTTGTAGTGATGAGCCAGGTTGAATAATAATTGGGCATTCCAAAATTGGGAGAAAATTTGAAAATTAATAGAAATAATTGTTTAAAAAAAATAATTAATATCCAACTTTTATTCACATAAATGGACTTGTGAAAAGTGCATTCAGATACCAGTTTCCAATGACCAGTATATGAAGCATTGGTTGTTTGTTTTTCTCAGATTTCAGAACTAAAGACCCTGAGAAATACACCAGCCTGTCCACAAATCATTCATCATTACTGTATCAGCTACTCCAAAAAGAAAATTCAGAATTGAAAAAGAACAATACTGAGCTTTCTGTGAAATCATCAATCTTGGATAAATACTGTCCTTTCAAAGAAGGCTCTTCAAAGGGTGAGTTGTGAATTATATACAATCCCATCATTATTATTATCAATAACAGCCGAGAGAGAGAGAGAGAGAGAGAGAGAGAGAGACTTTTAAGATCCTTTATTTAAATATTCCAAATAAAATCCATTAAAATTCAAATAAAGGTAAAACACAACAAAAGTTAAGATTCCTACTGCCTCAGCAAAAATCCTAAAATACATCATGTTCTCCTTAAAAACAGATTTTAAACAAAATAAAAGGATCATAAAAGATCAAAATAAAAACAGTGTTTTTTCCTTGTTGAAAACAGATTAAAACCAAAATAAAAACACTGTAAAACAAAAAATTACATAAAATTAGAACAAAAACTGGAGCTCCCCCTCCTCACTCACAGCACACAAGGCGTCTCCCACACACCACCTCTCCTGAAAGTCCTCCAGGTTACTGACCAGTTTAAAATACTCAAACTCTACTCTGATCTGGCTGACCACGAGCACTCTGAACTGAACCACTAAACTGGTCAGTCCAGAACCAGAGAGTTGATTTTCCTTGTCTTTAAAATAGCCAATTTTGCCTGTCCAATTAAAAATGAATAAGAACACACCTGTTTTCATTTTAAAACTGTACAGAACCCCAAAAATAAAAAAAAAGTCCTTACTAAAAACAACCCCTAAATTATTCAGGATTCCTTGCAGTAAATTAAAAGTGGCCAGCCTCTCACACTCACTGTAGGCATGAAAGAGAGTTTCCTCTGCTGAGCAAAAAACACACTGCTCACTGATACTGGGGTCCACTCTATGGAGAAACCTGCCTGTGGACACAATGCAGTGTAGAATCTTCCACTGCAGGTCCCCCACTCTCTTGGCGAGAGGTGGCTTGTACAGCACCCTCCACACCGCCTGTGCCCCTCTCTACAGCCAAGTAAGCTCTCCACTTGGAGTCTACCAGACCCCTTAGCCTACTATACTCTGTGGCTTTAACACACAATTTGTATATATGTTTGCTATTCATTGTATGAAAGACAATTTCCTCCACATTCTGCAATTTAAGCAAAGTCCCTCCATTCTCTCCACCCCCCTCTCCTTCCTCACCTAGTGCTGGTGACACAATCATCCCTGGAAATAAGGAAAGCTGTCTCTGCTCTGTGCCTCTGGACAGCTCCTCCCTCAGGACTGCCTTGAGCCGCGAGGAGAGGCAGCCCCTCAACTCACCCATTAGACTTTCTGCAAGCCTCTCTGAGTGCCAGCCTAGCTGTGCAGTTAACTGGGAGGCAGTTAGCCAGCAGGAGAGCTCAAGATTTAACAGGTGGACCAACCTGGTTACACCTGCTTTTAAAAAACTGGCACAGAGCGTCATTGACTGGAGGAACTTAACTGGAAAGAGTGGATTAAAAAATAGGGGCTCCTGAAACAGGTCCTGCCGTGTCAAGGACTCCACATCCCTTTCCACCCTCACCAGCTGCCAAGCATTTAAAATACTTTGATAAAAAGGAGGAAGTCCTGCTTTACTAAAATTGGTGTTCTCAATTAAAAACAGGTGTTTTCCTAACCCCAGCCCACCAACTCTATTGAGAAGGAAACAGGCCAGCCTCTTCCAATGAGCCTCCTCCTCAGTGTACAGGAGTCTCTGAACCGCCTGCAGTCTGAAGGCTGCCACCCTGATGAAAATGCTGACTAGCCCCTGCCCCCCCTCATCACTAGGGAGGTAGAGGACTGCCGGCCTCAAACTGTGTCTCCCGCTCCAAATGAACTCCAGCAGCACTCTGTGGATCTCCTTCACCAGGCCCTGGGGTGGGTCCAGGCATACCAGCTTGTGCCACATGCTAGAGGCCACCAGATTATTAATAACAAGCACCCGGCCCTTGAAGGACAGTTGGGCCAGCAGTCCCTTCCACCTCTGCAGCCTCCCCCTCACCCTGTCCAACAAACCCTCCCAGTTCTTTTTCATGTAGTTCTCTGTTCCGAGGTGCACCCCCAGCATTTTAATGCCTGTTCTGTTCCATTCCAGCCCCTCAGGCAGGACAGGAGGAGTGCCCTCATCCCAGCTGCCTGACAGGAAGGTGTCACATTTTGCCCAGTTTACTTTGGCAGAAGATGCTCTCTGGAACTCATTCAGAGTCTGCTGCAGTGCATTGACATCTCACAAACACAGTCACATCGTCTGCGTAGGCAGACACCTTCACTGTGGCAGAGGAGGGTGTGGAGGGCGAAGAGGGCACTGTCCATCCAGCTAACCTCACCCTCAGCAGGTGCAACAGGGGCTCTATAACCAGCGAATACAGCATACCAGACAGGGCGCAGCCCTGCCTTATACCCCTGCACACTGGGAAGGGCTGACTCAGCCCATTGTTGATCTTTAAAATACTATAAATGTTGGAATATGAAAGCCGAATATAAGAGATAAAACCAGGGCCGAACCCAAGGCCTCCAGTGTTTTAAAGAGGTAGGTGTGGTCGACTCTATCGAAAGCCTTCTCTTGATCCAGGGAGACCATTCTTACATTCAAATCACAAATAACACTTACAGTTAAAAATCTCTAATAAAAAAATAAGTTATCAAAAATAGAGCGACCCGGTATACAATATGTTTGATCCATATGTACCACAGTTCCAATAACTGTTTTTAATCTATTAGCGATTGTTTTGGATAAAATCTTTAAATCAGAACATAAAAGTGACACAGGTCTCCAATTCTTAAGCTGGCAAAGGTCCTTTCTTGGGCAGCAGTGTAACCACTGCCCCACGACAGCTAAGAGGCAGTTCCTTGTGGCTGAGGCTGTCTCTCAGAACCTGGAGCAAATCCTCCCCCATTATATCCCAGAAAATATTATAAAATTCTGCTGGCAGTCCATCGATCCCGGGAACCTTTCCGCTGGAGAGCTGCTTGACAGCGGCGGTCATCTCCTGGTGGGTCAGCGGTGCGTCCAGCTGAATGCTCCTCCTCACTGAGGCTGGGTAACCCCTGGAGCAGCCGCTCAGTGTTCTCTAGGTTGCACAGTTCTTTATTATAAAGTTCCTTGTAAAAACACACCACCTCTCTGCTTATTTCCTCCCGGGTGTGCAGTTCTTTCCCACCAGGAGTCCTGATACAGCACAGCTGTCTACTGTCCGCTCTCTTCCTTTCCAGGTTGAAGAAGAAACTGGTGGGGGCATCCATGTCTCTCAACTCCATGAATCTGGAATGCACAATCGCCCCTTCACTCTTTCCTTCAGCAAGCTCCCCAGCGCAAGTTTCTGCTCTTTTAGGTTCTCCAGGGTCTGTTCTTTAAATTCTGAATTTAAACTTTCCTCTAGGAGGAGGATTTTTGACTCCAGCTCTCTCACGGCTGTGTTCAGTGACCTGGTTGCATTTATAGTATATTGTTGACAAAAACATTTAATTTGTATTTTGCCAATGTCCCACCACTGTCTTAAATCTTTATACTGTGCTTTTTCTTTTTTCCAAATTATCCAAAAAAGTTTGAATTGTTGCTTGAATTTTACATCTTGTAATAATTTTACATTGAAATGCCAGTAAGATGTTCTGTGGGGTTCTGATTGAATTATTACTGTAATTAATAGACAGTGGTGGTCAGAGAGACTACTGGGGATGATTCTTGCTTTGATAAATTTATTTAAATAATTTTTAGAAGTATAAAACCGGTCTAGTCTTGCTCTATATACACAGTTTGTGTGATACTGAGACCAGGTGTATTGTCTTGAACTGGGGTGCAGGCATCTCCATATGTCAACCAGGTCACTGGACTCTAACAATGCAGCCAACTCTCTGGAGGACTGAGGTGTGGTTCATCATTATTTCTATCAATATTAAAATTAACAGTACAATTAAAATCTCCTCCTAGTACCACCACATCATTATTATTAATATTAAAAGAGCTTGCTTTAATTTTTTTAAAAATAAAATTCGTTCCCCCTCTTTGGGGGCATAAATATTAATAAAACATACACTGTACTGCCCAGCCTAGCTCTTACTTTTAAAATCCTCCCTTTCTCGATTTCATCCATATCTAATAAAACTGCCCCTAGGCTGGGTTTAAAAAGCACGGCTACTCCTGCACTAGTACTAGCGCCGTGACTCATCACGCACAGCCCCTTCCACTCCGCTCGCCACGCCTCCTCATTCTCCTGATCCGAGTGCGTTTCCTGCAGAAACACCACCCCCGCCTGCTTCTGCTCTAAAAACTCAACTAGCTGCGCCCTCTTAAAAGACTGTCTGCAGCTGTTTAGATTAAAAAACAAACAAAACGCACCTTTCCATCATAGCTAAAAAAACTAACAACTAAAACACGTAATAAAAAGAAGTTTCATAAAACACAGCCATTTTTAAACAAGAGATTTTGAACCACTGTTAAGATCTTTCTTAATTTTCTGAACAATTTTTTTTTCTCTATAACGTTTTGGCTGATCAAATTCTTCTATTGTTGTTTTCCTTGTAATAACGTGAGCGGAGTGGAGAAAAAACCTTAAATCAGGGAAAAAAAACTCTATTTCTACTCCCCTTTTCCCTTTTGTTTCTGTCATAAAATCATTTACCTGCTCAAGCGTGTATAACTTTTTCTTACTGAAGGGTTGGCTGTCAGGGATGTCTGAGATAAGCGAGGAGTCAGAGTGCTCCCCCTCCATCTCTTCTGCGCTGTCCTCTCGCTCGCCCCCGAGAATCCGCTCCTCCGCAGCTCCCTCCGACTCCTCGACACCGGTCTCTGCCTCAGCTGTCACTGTTTCAGGCGGCTGAGATTCAGCCAGCGGAGAATCTTGCACCGCGCCTGGCTCACCCTCCACTGTGTTCTCTTCCTCCGCATTGGAAGGGACTGACTCCCCGTCTGGAGCCCGCAGTCTCCCTGTCTGCACGGGTTCAGAGTTCTGCACAGGCTGAGCTCTGCCATCCGACAGCTCTGCAGCCTTCTGTTGAAATCGTTTCTTTTTAGCTACTACCTTGAATGGTTCTTCACCATTCTCAGTAGTAGCTGTATTATCCTGGGTCTGGGTCTCTTTGTGCGAGGCCGTGGTGTTGGTGGTTGTGCTCCGGTTTCCTTCTGGATCGCTGCCTCCTCGGTCAGCACGGGCTCGCTCTGCGGCTGCGGTGCAGGAGCCAACTCTTCCTCCCGCTCACCCCCAACACCCCCGACTTCATCCCCGCCAGCATCACCCTGATCCTGCCCTGTTTCTGCTCTAGCCTCCTTTCTCGGGCAGGCTTTCCTCTGGTGTCACTGTTCTCCACAGTAAAAACACCTCATCGTTTCAGAACTGACAAACACCACACAATTCATTCCTTCCACATTAAAATTCCAGGCTATATTAATAACTTGATTAGGATCATTTAGTAAGACAAACACTTGCCTTCTAAACGACATGACGTGCCTCACATTGTTATTTTTGCACCCCAGCGGGATTCCCTTAATTGGGGACACCAGTTTACCAAAACGAGCTAAATTCTTTTCTAATGGCTCATTTTTTTAAAACGGAGGCACATTAGAAATAATAACTTTCGTTACCGGGGTTACTAGAGGGGAAACCTGAACAAATTCTCCTTTTACTGTAAAGCCTTCCTCTACCAGCTTGTTTACCAGAGATACCTCCACTAAAAAAATTACCAGCGCTTTATTCATCCTTGACGCTGACATAATATTCTCAAACCCCACCACCTCTCCTACTGCCAGCAGACACTCCTCCACCGAAACCCCGGGATCAGGGAGGCAACGGACCCCGTGTCGGCAAGTGAGAGCCCCCAGCCCTCCTGAATGAGACCCCATTACGGGATCTCCAAACACACACCACCACCCTACAAACAAACAAACAAACACACACACACCACTAACCTACGAACAAACAAACACCCAAAAAGAACAACTAAGTAACTATTAAAACAAAATAAATAAATAAATAAATAAATAAATAAATAAATAAATAAAGTTTTAAATTTCCCGGTCCTACCGCACCGGCGTTCCACCTCTCTGCAAGCCCTTCCCACAATCCTCCATGAGAGAGAGAGAGAGAGAGAGAGAGAGAGAGAGAGAGAGAGAGAGAGAGAGAGAGAGAGAGAGAGAGAGAGAGAGAGAGAGAGAGAGAGAGAGAGAGAGAGAGACTTTTAAGATTCTTTATTAATCATTCCAATTAAAATCCATTCAAATAAAGCACAACAAAATTAAGATTATTGTTACCTCAGCAACATTAAAATATGTATAAAAATTGTGGTTTCTTTCTTTTAAAAACAGATTAATGCCAAATTAATAAAAACACTAAACAATAAAAAGACAATTCAAAGTAGAACATAAACTGAAGCTCCCCCTCCTCACTCACAGCACACAAGGCATCTCCCACACACCATCTCTCCTGGAAGTCCTCTGGGTTATTTAAAAAAATTCAAAATCCATTCTTATCCAGCTGACCACCAACACCCTGAACTGCACCATGACATCAGTCAGCCGGCCTCAGAGATACTGTTCTTTCTGGATTTTAAAATAGCTAGGTTTACCTGGCCCATTATAAAATTAATTAAAAACACACCTGTTTGTCTTTTTAAAACTGAAGGGAACCCCAAAGATAAATAGCTCTTTAGTGAACTCTTCGCCTAGGTCCAGCAGGAGCTCCTGTAGGAGATGAATGGTCCTAGCCTGACACACTCGCTGTACATGTGGACCAGTGTCTCCTCCATGGAGCAGAAACGGCACTCTGAGCTAATGCTAGAATGAACTCTGTGCAGAAACCTGCTTGTGGACATAACAATGCAGGATCCTCCACTGCAGGTCCCCCACTCTCTCTTGGTGAGGGGCACCCTCCACACGGGCCTATGCCCCTCCTCTACCTTCAGACCAGTGGCGTTTTTTTTTTTTATTCTGTTTTTGTCTGCTTGTTACCTCTTTTGCAGTCAACGCAATATCTGTTTAGCATTACCTGAGAATGCAGTCAAAACGAAAGCAGCCATATTGAGCTGGAAACAAGGTATTCTCAGCAAAGCTAAGGTTTTAATTTTGGTTTGAAGGCAGCAGGAGCTTAGCATGATTTTTAATTTTTGCTTGAGGGCAACTTACAGAGGTAAGAAGTTATTACAATATAGCTAAGATTACAATACAGCTAAGAAAAAAAAATACAATTTTTGTTTGGGGACAGTTTTTTTACACTTTGCCAAATGAAACGGTTTTTTTATTGTGCAGTTTTGTTTCTGGTTGTAAATGCTTATGTGCTTTGTATTTGTATGTTGTACAACTACTGTTTCCTGCAGAAAATGTTCCACCTCGGCACCATACATTTTCTGTCTTGGCTACTTTGCTCTGCTCAAACCCCAGAGAGATATTTGATGTATTCAGAGTTTTAATTGATTTAGATCATGTTTCCCGTGACCTTTCCTGTGACCATCATTACTTCCTGTGACTTCAGACCTTAGGTACTTGCCCGTCCACCCGAAGTTCCATTCCTAGCTACGCCCCTGCTCCAGACATGCCCTCCACCTTGAATCCACCAACCCCCTCAACTGCTTAAAATGTGCTGCCTTCACACACAGCTGGTAGACTTTCTTAATCCCTGCTGTGTGAAGTTAAGTCTTTTTTTAAATGCATTTTAAGTTTAGCAGCATTCCCTTATTCCCTCCACCCCCTCTCCTTCACCTACTGCTGAACACACTAGCAGCCCTGGAAAGATGATGTTTTGTCTCTGCCCTGTACCGCTGAACACCTCATCCCTCAAAGCCTCCCTGAGCTCAGGGGAGAGAGAGCTTCTCAGCTCACTAACCATTTTCTCTGCCAGCCCAGCTGCCCATGGGCTCCACTCAGAAGAACACCCCCAGCACTTTAATATTTGTTCTGTCTCATCTCAGTGCCGGGGGGGGGGGGTGCAGTCATGCCAACTGCCCGACAGGAAGGTGTCACACTATGCCCAGTTAACTCTTGCCTTAGACACTCTCTGGAAAGTGTGCAGGCTCTGCTGTAGTGCATTGATGTCTCCGTCACTGCACATATTCACATCATGTGTATATGCAGACACCTTCACTGCCACAGGGTAGGGTGAGGATGGCACTGCCCAGCTAACAAGCTGGTCCCTCAGCAGGTGCAGCAGGGGCTCTTTGGCCAGCGAAAAAAGCATGCCAGACAGGGAGCAGCCCTGCCTAATACCCCTGCACTCTGGGAAGGGCTGACTTAGCCCATTGTTGAGCTTTTAAAATGCTAAAAACATTTGTTTAAAAGCTGGATAAAAGCAGGGCCAAACCCAATGGCTTCCAGGGATCTAGAGAGACCAGCCCAACATTCAAATCACGTATTAGCTATAGATAAAAAGTTTTGAATTAAAAACAAATTCTTAAAAATGGAACGTCCCAGTACACAGTAAGTTTGGTCCATGTGAATTCAGCTCTTATACACATTTTGAGTCTATGGGCCAGTGTGACAGAACTGTAATGAGTTTTGGTTGTAAATCTCCCTCCCGACCTGTGAGGGCACTAAGCAGCGAAAGGGAAAGGCTTTGGACAGGTTGTCCTGACTGTTCTTTCCCTGGTACGGGAAGTCTGTCAGCCTGGAAGAAGGCAAGACTCCGTTGGAAGGAAAACGAGGTAGCAGCTGCAGATAGCAAAAGCAGCTGCAATCGTTTACCAAGGGGTCATGCGGAATGGCATCAAGGGGTCGTAGATCTTTTCCTTCGCTCGGGTCAGAAGGACCGGGAGAGTTCCCAAAAAGAATTGAGAAATATTTTGTGAGTGTTTTGTTTGTTTGTAGCACTGTTAGTAATTGTCTTTTGTTTGTAAATTCACTAGACGGCTAACACGTCTCCGGAGCTGTCGCCTTGGGCCAGCACTACCCGGAACAACAACACCACTGACACGGTCCCTTTGCTACCTTCTGACTCTGGGTATACGCATAGATTAGTAGTGGTAGATTATGCAACGCGATACCCAGAGGCAGTTCCATTGAGGTCCACTAGTGCCACTGCAATAGCCACCGAGTTAGTACAGATTATGGCTAGAGTTGGGATACCCAAAGAGATCTTGACTGATCATGGAACCCATTTTCTGTCTAACACGTTACAGCAGGTATATAAAATATAAAAAATACGTCCCATCAGGACGTCTGTTTATCATCCACAGATGGACGGTTTGGTGGAATGTTTTAATTAGACTTTGAAGTCGATGCTGAGATGGTTTGTAACGCAAGAGCAAAAACATTGTGCCGAGAGAGGTGCCACAGAGTTCGACAGGGTTCTCCCCCTTCAAGCTATTGTATGGCCGACAGCCTCGTGGCATCCTCGATCTGTTGAGAGAGGGGTGGGAAGAGCACAAAGGCTCGTCCAAAAATGTAGTGAAGCATGTGCTCCTGCTAAGAGATCACCTAGATTTGGTTGGTCGTTTGGCCCAGAACAACCTCAGATTGGCTCAGCACCGACAACAGCAGCATTATAACAAAAATGCATTAATTCGAACATTTCGACCAGGAGACAAGGTAATGCTGCTAAATGGAAGGAGCCATATGAACTGATTCAGGCTATAGGGAAGGTGAATTATGAAATTAGACAGACCGATAGCTGCAATGAACATGAAATTTATCATATAAATTTACTAAAACCCTGGCAGGCAAGGAAGGTCTTGTTTGTATCCCCAGGTAATATAGAGGATGATTTAGGCCCCTGTCCAGAGACTCCTAGCACAAAAATAATTTTGATGGGGAAACAGTTGGTTCCAGATCAGCAACGAGAGCTGCGTAAGCTTATTGAGGAATTCAGCGATGTTTTTCTGACTTGTCCGGCAGGACTAACTTGGTTGAATATGACTTTGTCTCTCCATCAGGTGTCACTGTGCGGGAGAGACCTTACCGGATCCCAGAAAGTCGACGAAGTGGCGTTCGCAAAGAGGTATGGGACATGCTTGAGCTTGGGGTGATTGAACCTTCCAGGAGTGAGTGGTGCAGTCCTATTCTCATAGTGGCTAAGAAAGACGGCACCAACCGCTTCTATGTGGATTTCAGGAAGGTAAACGCTATTGCCAAGTTCGATGCGTACCCTATGCCTCGGGTCGACGAACTTTGACAGACTGGGAAAGGCGAGGTTTAGACATTTTGAAATGATTTTAAAATCAGAACATAAAAGCGAAACAGGTCTCCAGTTTTTGAGTAAATACAGGTCTCCCTTCTTGGGCAGCAGTGTGATCACTGCCCTCCTGCAGCTGAGGGGCAGATCTTTATCTCGGAGGCTCTCTCCTAGCACCTGAAAAAAGTCCTCTCCAATCACAGTCCAGAATTTTTGAAAAAAATTCAGCAGACAGTCCACCAATGCCTGGAGCTTTTCCGTTCAAAAGCTGTGTCACAGCTCCTGATATGTCAGCAGATTGTTCAATTGATGCTGTTCTTCTTTGCTCAGGCTGGGTAGCAGCTGGTCTGCGTCCTGCTGGTCACATGGCTCTTTGTTATACAATTCAGTATAGAACTGTACTGCCTCCCTGCTGATCTCCTCCCGGCTGTACAGCTCCCTGCCGCAAGGTGTCCGGATGCAGTGCATCTGCCAGCTGTCCGCCCTCCTCCTCTCCAAGCCAAAGAAGAAGCTTGAGGGGGTGATTGTATTAAAAAGGACAGGCAGGATTATAGGCTATATTTATATATTAAATATGTATTCAAGTAATCGGTTAAAATGACTGGTTTTGGCCCTTCTAGGTAAACATGTTTATAATTATCAATTTCTTGTGAATATGCGACTCAAACGCAGTCAGTATATCTAATTCATATATTTAGGAAAAGTCACAAACGGGCATGCACATTACATTCTGGATTGCAGAGTAATTTAAATTTTAAAACTCAAAATGGTCAAATTGACCGGCTCGGCGCTTCTAGTGTTAAAAGAGCTTGCTTTAGTTTGGTAAAAATTTAAATTTGTCCCCTCTCCTTTATTAGGTGCATAAATATTAATAAGAAAAACCTATACAGTGTCACCCAACCTTGCTCTCACTTTTAATAACCTCCCTTTTTTCAATCTCCAAAAAGACAGGACGTGCTTTACATTGGCATTCTTACATCCTAATTGAATATTTTTAATTGGGGACACCAGTCTACCATATCGGGCAAGTTCATTCTCCAGAATCTCATTTCTTAAAATCGGTGGCATATTAGACAATTATCTTGGAAACAGGGGTTACAAAGGGTTAGGGTTAAATAAATTCTACTTTCACTGAAAACCGTCCTCCACTAGTTGGTTGACTCAAAATACCTCTTTAAAAAGATGACAAATATTTTATTCATGCGGATGCCAACACAATGTTCTCGTACACAACTACCTCTCTCAGTGCCAGCAAGCACACTTCTGCCGACACGCTGGCGAGCAGCTAAACCCATGTCGACGGCTGAGAGCCCCCAGCACTCCAGAGTGAGATCCCATAACGGGATCTGCACACACACACAACGCTAAACAGTAATCCTTAATATACAAACAAAGACATATAAACAAACACTCTCCTTCCGCACCAGCCTTCAAATGCTACCGCCTCCCTACAAGTTCCTCCCATAATCCCACAATCCTCAGAGAGAGGTCCTTTTATTCTCATATTATTATTATTTTATTATTATTATTATTTATTTCTTAGCAGACGCCCTTATCCAGGGCGACTTACAATTGTTACAAGATATCACATTATTTTTACATACAATTACATTATTTTTTACACATTATTTTTACATACAATTACCCATTTATACAGTTGGGTTTTTACTGGAGCAATCTAGGTAAAGTACCTTGCTTAAGGGTACAGCAACAGTGTCCCCCACCTGGGATTGAACCCACAATCCTCCGGTCAAGAGTCCAGAGCCCTAACCACTACTCCACACTGCTGCCCAAATTAAAAATCCATCAGAAAATCAACAATAAGGTAAAGCCACAAAAAGACTCCTGCAGGCGCCGGGTATCAGCTGAATCCTCCCCAGCACATCAGCAGCAAAAATCTCAAAAACACAATTTTTACCATAAAAACTGATTTTAAAACAAACAATAAGAAATGTACTATTCCAGGTTCAAATCTATTAGAAACACACACACGGTGCTCTTACTAAAAACAGACTTTAACCATACAAAAAATCATTGAAATACAGATATCTAAATGCAGCCATTGAAAAGAACAATTAATTGCAGAAAAAAATTCTCTCCCTCCTCACTCACAGAGCGCAGGGTGTCTCCCAGACACCTCTCCTGAAAACCCTCCAGATCATTAACCACATTAAAATAGGCGCAATCGTTAGGTTATGCATGTAACCCTGGTTCCCTAAAAGAGAAGACGATCACCAACAATACTTTTGGGAAATGCCTGCCACAGGTCAGGTATTCACTGAGCATTTTATATCAGAGCTGCTGATAGGCCCCTCCGAGGAGTGACAGGTTCGGTCCCGCCTTCCGAGGGAACAAATAGTCACTCTACGGAGCTCACTTCCTCTTTTGCATTGAACTCGCAGGTTGGTGGTCATCTTCTCTTTCAGAGTTACATTCATAACCTAACGTTCCATTTCAATTCGAAGACGACCATCAACAATACTTTTGGGAAAAGTATACCAAAGCCGTCGCGAGGGAGCGTGAACAGAGACAGCAGACGAGGGTGTCTCAAGACCACAAAACCATGGTTAGTGGTGCGAGCATGCAACCTCAAGGACCCTTGTGCCTAATGAAGGTATAGAGGGATCTATCACATTAAGTTGGTAAAACTAGGTGAAAGTGGTAGCCCAGCTAGAGGCAGTACATATGTTGCCAATGTGGCAGTGTGGTCCAGTGGTTAAAGTCCAGGGCTTGTAACCACAAGGTCACTGGTTCAAATCCCACCTCTGCCACTGACTGACTCATTGTGTGACCTTGAGCAAGTCACTTAACCTCCTGGTGATCCATCCTGTGGATGAGATGTTAAATCAATGTCCTATTGTAAGTGACTCTGCATATAATGCACAGTTCACAGCCTACCTCTGTAAAGCGCTTTGTGATGTTTGGCCACTATGAAAGGCACTATATAAAAATAAATATATTATTATTATTATTTATTATTATTATAGTGAGGCTCCTCTAAAGAGGGCCCACAATGTAGCCACTCCTCTGGTGGGGGTAGGCAGGCATTAGTGTCCACAATCCAGTGAGACAGCTACTGCTTTGAGAGGGCCTGCTATACCATAGCAGACGAAGAGCTGGCCAGACTGTCGCAGGGCTCTCATCCTGTCGACATAACATCTCAATGCCTGAACCGGGCAGCGGGAGTTTAGTTTTTGATCCTCCTCTGAAGGAAAAGGATGGGGATGGAAAGCCTCTAGCTCCACTGACTGATTCAAGTGGAAAGCCGTAACCACCTTAGGGAGGATTGCGGGGTTCGTACGTAAAGATACCCTGTTTCCGTCGTCCCAGATGCCCATACAGGAGCTGTGCACAGACAGAGCTTGTAGCTCACTGACCGGCTTAGCGGAGGTGATGGCTAACAAAAAGGCTGTCTTCATCGAGAGGTGTTTTAACTCTATGGAATGTGTAGGTTCAAACGGAGCCTTAGTGAGAACCTCTAGTACATGATCTAGACTCCACTTGGGGAGGACACCCCTTCTAGATGGACGTAACTGCCGAGCGCCCTTCAGAAAACGGGAAATGGGCACCTGGGGACACCGAATCAATGGGGACATGGCATGCAGATATGGCTGTCAGGTACACTTTCAGCATTGAGGGGGATTTACCTGCTTCCAGCAGTTCTTGCAGGAATTGCAGAATAATTGCTATAGGGCGTGACTTCGGGTCAGACACCAATCTTGAAAATACCTCAATTTGTAGGAGTAGAAAGACCTTTGGGAGGAGGCCGTAGCATTTCACAGTGTACCTATGACTGCGTTTGAGAGCCCTAAAGTGGACAGACCCATAACTGGATTCTGCCCGGTTCTGGGTGCCAGAGAGTGCGCCTCGTCTGACTGAGGAGTGAGGACCCTCTCGAGAGAGGAGGTCCGCCACCCAATTCACCACTCCAAGAAGATGAACAGCTCTGAGGGATAGCAGGTTCTGTTGTGCCCAAGTCAATAGCCGGAAAGCTATGCGATATAACCCTGGGGACCAAAGTCCCTGGCGATTGACATACGCCACTACCAACATGTTGTCCATCCGGACAAGGAAATGTCTCCTTTGGAGCACCGGGAGAAGAAACTGGAGAGCAAGGTTAACTGCTCTCTGTTCCAGCGCATTTATATGCAGGGATGTCCAACGGCCCGACCACAACCCTTGGACTCCTCTGCCTAAGTTGGATGCATCTATTATCGCCACCTGACGGCTTTCTGCAGGTGAGAGGCTTGCTTGCACCAGCATAGGGCTTCCCATCATGCGAGAGGTCAACCGACAGTGTCTGTCGCGTTTGGAATGTAGCCGGAAGGCATTGAGCTGGTGTATATGGAGTAATTCCAACTGGAGGGCTGATGAGGCTGCAGCCATCAGACCCAGCAACTTTTGACACAACACCAGAGGTACTATCGATCCCTGTTGAAACAGGGATAGAAAATTCTGTATAGCGGCTATGCTGTTGCCTGACTGGTAGGCTCGCATTGTAAGTCCAGCCGGAGCCCCAAGTAAACTGTACTTTGCACAATACTAATTGGTTTTTGGCATCGTTGTGGGTAAGACCCAGCCTCGACAGGTGCTCTGTCACGATCACCGTGTGGGCCACTGCTCCTTCCTGCAACTGGGAACAGATCAACCAGTCGTCCAGGTAGTTCAACACCCTGATCCCAGGAGGGGGGCCAGGATGGCATCCTTGCACTTTGACAACATGCGGGGGGCTAAAGAGAGGCTGAATGGCAGAACGGAAAACTCAAAGATGCTTCCCTGAAAGGTGAAGTGGAGATACTTCCTGTGCACGGGACAAATAGGGGCGTGAAAATATGTGGCCTTTAAGTCCATAGTGATAAACCAGTCACCCGGCCGGATAGACTGCAGAATGTAACGGTGTGTGACTATCTGGAACTTCCTCTTCCTCGAGTAGAGCCCCTCTTCTTGGGAGGTCAGTTCTACTAAGCAGATGGCTTGTTTAAGAAGTAATGCAGTAATGCAGCTACTTATTGCTGGAGGGCCGAGACCTGGAGAGGTTGCTCACTGATGTAACCGTGATCCCTCGAAAGGGAGGAGGACCTGTGTGGAACTGAAATGTGTAATTGGTGTGTATGGTGGCGAGCACCCAAGTGTCCGAAGTGCAATTGCGCCAATATTGCAGCTGGTGTTGTGTGAAAGGGTGGGTCTGAGGCCGCAAGCCTTCAGGGGCCCAGCTTGGGCTGCTGAGGCTGTGACGAAGCCCGCTGAGGGGGCTGCCTGGGTCAGTGGTGGAAGTGCCTCCGGGAGCGCTGTTGTGTTGGGGTCCCACGTCCGGTGCTTCTCATCCTTGTGAGTAGGCCCGGCTGTTGGCTGCCGCAGAAGCCTGAAGGTGATGCCTCAGGTCACCATGCAGGGCAGTGGGGATCGAGACTGTCTGAGTTACCGTGCGTGCCGCGGACGGACGCCAGCATTTCACTCTGTCTCGCACCAGAGGCCAGGGAGGGAGCATCGAGAACGTGAGGCATCTTAACAGGAGCGTTGTAATATCTCCTCCACGGCTTGCCCGAAGTTATGGCCGGGAGAGATCGGTGTGTATATATAATTTTTATTTTTTTAACTGCAAGAGCAGTAGAAGAAAACAACACACACACACACACACACACACACAGAGCAGCCAAGCTGTGGGTGCAGAACAGTCACCATGCCAGGCAGGCGGACTATGACAAACATTTTTTTTTTTTTTTTTTTTCCAGTCCACAGAGCGGGCAGGCTGAGAGAACCAGCGGAGTTGACTCAATAGCGGGACGCGGCAGAGGAAATCATGTTTTTTTTTTTTTTTTTTTGCGACGCAGTGCAATGTGCAATTTTCAGACTGGTGAACGAACAAAGAAAGATTTAACGATTATAGCTCAGTTCACAGAAGCTGAGTTACTGATTCCAGGAAAGTGACAAGCTGACTTCAAGCAATATTTTCTTAAAATAAAGTAGGGGAACTCCAGTAAACTCGAATGAGAGCTCTTTCATACAGACTCAATCACAGCAACTGGACAGGTTAGTACCTTACCACGGTGAGAAGCAAAAGAGGAAGTGAGCTTTTTTTACATCAATCCTCCTCCTACCTTACTTCAAGTATAAGAAATCATTGATCTGCTCTACTGAGTATAATTTAATCTTGGCAATCTGGCTGTCAGAAATTTCAGAGAGCAAGGAGGAGTCCGAAACCTCACCTGCCTCTACCTCATCCATCTCCATTTTTTCTTGCTCGCTGTCGTTCTCTCGATCCACCTCCTCAGCTGCTTCTGTTTGTGAGTCAGGCGGAGATGGAGTCGCATCAGCTCCGGGCTGAGATTCGGCGCCATGCTCCTCTTTCTATAAACAGGGAGGCACTGCCGCCCCAGGTTGAGACCCAGAGCCGCCGCCACTCCTCCCCAGGTCTGAATCAGGAACTCCCGCAGCACAGGATTCCATTCCCGCAGCGCCGTGACCCCCAGGATCAGATCTCAGCCCCTCAGACCTGTCTCCCTCCCCACCACAGGATTCCATTCCCACAGCGCCGTGACCCCCAGACTCAGACCTCAGCCTCTCAGATCTGTCCCCCTCCCCACCACAGGATTCCATTCCCGCAGCGCCGTGACCCCCAGCCTCAGATCTCAGCCCCTCAGACCTGTCCCCCTCCCCGCCACAGGATTCCATTCCCACAGCGCCGTGACCCCAGCCTCAGATCTCAGCCCTCAGACCTGTCCCCCCCACCACAGGATTCCATTCCCAGCGCCGTGACCCCCCAGCCTCAGATCTCAGCCCCTCAGACCTGTCTCCCTCCCCACCACAAGATTCCATTCCCGCAGCGCCATGACCCCCAGACTCAGATCTCAGCCCCTCAGACCTGTCTCCTCCCCACCACAGGATTCCATTCCCAGCGCCATGACCCCAGACTCAGATCTCAGCCCCTCAGACCTGTCCCCCTCCCCACCACAGGATTCCATTCCCGCAGCGCCGTGACCCCCAGCCTCAGATCTCAGCCCCTCAGACCTGTCCCCCTCCGCACTCACTGCCTCAGAGCAAATGGGTTGAGAGTCCACAGTATGAAGTGACCGCCTCAGAGATCCAGTCTAACTCAACTTAGCATTTTTTGGGGATTTTTAATTTTTTTTCTTTTTTTGTTTACCACATTAAACGCCATCTCTTCGCTGTCTTCACTCAAGATGCTTCCTTCTTTTTTCGGCACTCTCGGCTCTGGCTCTGGTACCAGCTGTTCCTCCCGTGTTCTCTGATTTTTTTCCCCCCGCCTCTCCCTGCCTTGCCTCAGTCTCTCTCATTGCACAGTTTTTGCTCTGATTGCCCTGACCTCCAGAGTTGAAGCAGCGCATTGTATCAGAAATGACAAAAATAACACATTTGATTCCTTCTATATTAAATGTCCAGGTTACATGTATTACAGTGTTGATATTTTTCAGCAACACATAAAGTCTGCCTTCTAAATGATGACACGTTTTCATTTAAAAAATATACTCTTGATTGGGGACATTAATTTTCCAAATCTACCCAGCTCTCTCTTCAGCAACTCGTTTTTCAGAAAAGGGGGCACGTTAGAAAACTTTAGTTACGGGCGTTGCTAAGGGGAACACCTCCACCAGGGCTCCTTTTAAGCTCTGCCCGACTGAGGCTCCATAGCTGTGGCTGAGAGGACCTAAAGTCAGCACAAATACAACCACAGCAAATTTAACAAAACAAATTAACAAACAAACAAAAACAATCAAATACATTCATTAATAGACTTTATTAGAAAACTCAACCGGTATTGCAATAATCAGCAAACTCGCTCAAAGAGTCTCCACTCCTACCCCACTGCTTCCTCCAGCTCCAACCACAATGACAGAGAGAGAGAGAGAGAGAGAGAGAGAGAGAGCGAGCATACATCTCTCTCTCTCCATCGATTCAGTGGGGTCAGGTCTGTACTGAACGGGGTATTGAATGGGGTATCAGTGTGGCTGTCAGTCCAGTCACCTCTGCCCCACCCCTAGTTCTGCATTCTTGGAACATGGAGAATATGCAAGGAAGCAAGTAAGGGCTCTGAGTAATGAGGTTAAACAGGGGAACTGTCTCCCATTTCAGTGAATTCCCACACCCTCCCACAGGGCCAAATAAAGCACCCCCCATTTACTCATTTGTCCCAATACTAGTTGTAGGGGAGGGGAGATGCTGTTTCCTTGTGATAAAATCGTGCTAATGCTGAGAATCTAGCCCTGTGTTGTAGGTGCAGCCCCCTTCTTCAGATCTCCAGGCGTTTCTGTTTAACATGCACTACTTCTTTCTCTCATTGTGCAGAGCGGGTTTGTTGTCCAGAGAAGTGGCTGCAGTTCAATGGAAAGTGCTACTACTTCTCAACTGATAGAATGAACTGGATCTCCAGCCGTGATAACTGCACATCAATGGGGGGGCACCTGGTGATTATAGAGAGCGAGGCAGAGCAGGTACAGTTTGACCATCATCTTTACATAGCTCTGTTTCTAAACCTCATGAAACACCAGGCAGCTTTCAGGAAACTGCATTTCTGGCAGCTGTTGAAGCCACTAGTTGACATGACATTTTCAAACAATTTGAAACCAAGCTGCTCAAATCAAACTGCTTGAAAATATCTCCTCTTCTCCAAGTAGCTCCTGGAAAAGTGGCTTGAAGTTGCCTCGTGTTTCCTGGGTTTAAGACGTCTACCCCCTGAGCTTCTAGGGTTCTGCTGGCCATTCAATCCTGGGGTGTGATTGTCACTGGTCTATCACCAAACATTTCAACTGAATCAGAACACATCTGACCTGGATGAAACTATTTGACAGCAATTTAATGCAGAAAAATGTGATGTCTATAAAAAAAATCCCTGTTCATACAGTTGTTTGTGTTTTGAGTGTAATAAATAACCCCGGGGTGTTGCCCCTCCAGTACACAATAGTGCCCTCCCACCCAAACCCTGCCTCTTTCAGTCCTGCAGAGAACACTGAGTTCACACACTGACATCATGAACACAAGACAATGTGAGCTTTATGAAACCCCCACTGCCACAGATAGGCTCTTGTATAATCAGCTGAAAGCTACTCAACCCCCTTGCTGTCATTTAAAGGAAGGTTTGCTCTTTCTTCAAAAAGGGGGAGTGCTCTTATATTTCCACTAGGGGGCAGCTGACTGGTAGATCTCCACTAGAACTGACTGGAGTATTTTCTGTTTAGAGATTCTTATTTGATACAGCTAAAGCCCAGACTGCAGGGAATCGCTACTGGATTGGTCTGACTGATGCTGTTACTGAAGGAGTCTGGCTCTGGGTGGATGGCACTCGGCTCAATGACAAGGCACAGTAAGAGCTTCAATCTCATTCTGAAATTACTGCCGAGGATTAAAAGGATACAGCAACAAACAACCTAGTCATTTTCTACTGACATTGTGTGATACTGATTGGCATTGCTCCTCATCTCTTTCACTAAGTGCTGATTTAGGTCCTCATTTACTAAAGGGCGCGATAATTGAAATTAATGTGCAATTTCATGAGTGTCGTATTTACTATTGCAATTTTATTCATTAACGCGTGAAATAGTGGGCATATTAAGATGCATGCTAATTTTATTGTGCCATACTATGGTATTCAGAATGAATATGTGGCGACTTCCGGTTGGTGCTAATCACAGATGGTCACGTAGACACTGAGCTCTCACACTCACGCCTATTTTTTCAATTATTTTATTTAAAAAATGCATTATAAGCAACATTTTTCTTTCTTTTTTAAAAAAAATGGAAACCCCTGTCAAACGAGCGGCAGATGCGATGGATGCAAATATCCCTTCTCCGTCAAACCAAACTAGGGAAAAGAAACCCAGAAAGAAACTCACAATGGAGGACATGCATGCGTCGGGTTCATCTTCTGAATTGCGGATAGAAGAATCTCAACAGTTCTCTGTCTCACAAATTTGTGTGCTGAAGGAGGTGATGGGTGACCTGCTCTCAGGGGCTGTCGTTGAGCTGAAGGAATTAATGTCTGGACTTATTGTCGATATCTGGGCCCTACGCTCTGACATGGACATTATCCACAGTAACTTGCTGGAGGCAGAACATAAAATGGATGCGATCGCCACCATGATGCAGGCGCTCAATAAGAGAGTCGACATTATGCAGACAGTGCAGCGGCAGGACAGGAACGACATCAAAGCTGCTATACAGGATATTTCTTCTCTACAGTTCACTCTGGCTGAGTATGAGGACCGAAACAGGAGGTCTAATCTCCACTTGATTGGGCTTTCTGAAGAGGCAGAGAAAGATGATGCAGTTTCATTTCTTCAAGCTAACCTTCCAAAATGACTCCCTGCTTTAGCCACACAGAGCCCTATAGAAATAGGGAGGGCACATCGCATATACAGCAGTTCCAAGATACAGGGGGACAGATCTCGTCCCCTAATCTTCAAACTACTTCGCTTCACAGATATACAAGCGATAATCCAAGTCTTTTGCAAAGCGAACATACAGTCAAGATAAACTGCTGTTATTTCCAGACTACGCGAAAGCCACTGCACTGCGCAGGAAAGTGTTTTCACTTTCTTTGCACCAAGATGGAGTACAGAACTTTTTACTATATCTAGCTTGACTTATAATTATACACAAGGGAGTGCAAACTCTGTGCAACACACCAGAGGAAGCTCAGGCTTTTCATGCAAACCTCCGGAAGCAACGTCCCTCCTTCATAAATTAAGAACAGAACAGCTGTAGAAAACACATATATATATATATATATATATACATACAGTATTTCTACAGCTGTTCTTTTCGTTTTGCAGCTGTGCTCCGGCTTTTGACTACACAGTGATCAGTGGATTAATACGTTGCTGTTTTGTTTTGAATTCCTCTCTCTGCTGTGTGGGTTTTGTCGGCCTTCTAGTGCTTGATCCCGAGTATATAAAGTTGAATCTATGAGCATTGTTTTGCAATACAGCATCTATTTACTGCTGTTTCTTGACCATGCAAACTTGAATTTCCTGTTTACCTGTTGCAAGCTGACTGACTGCTCCTTTAAACCCTTAGGTTTTTTCTGGACGTACAACACTTGTATTAGTATTATTATTATTATTATTATTATTATTATTATTATTATTATTATTATTATTATTATTTTCTTTTTGTCTATTTTAATATATGTGTGTATATAGTCACCTCCAAAATTATTAGCACCCTTGATAAAGATGAGCAAAAAAGACTGTATAAAATAAATACCAGTACTGAGCTATATTGTAATTTTCCAACATGTAGAATATATTTGACTTTATTAATGATTCAATGGAATCAACCAAAATTACACATTTCTCAAAAAATAGCGTCCCGTGTGTACGAGAGGGGGGAGCACGAGCGTCCAGCATGCAGGAGGGGGGAGCATGAGCGCCCCGCGTGCACGAGGAGGGAGCACAAGCGTCCCGCGTGCACGAGGGGGGGAGCACGAGCATCCAGCATGCAGGAGGGGGGGAGCACGAGCGGCATGGGAGATATGGGACTGGCTGCTGAACCCTAAGGTGGACCTAATGGAGGCCATCCCGATTGGTGATCGACCTGCTGTGGGCTAGAAATGAGGAGCAATGGGAAGCCTGGGAACACCAACATCGGCCAGCGTCCCTCCCAGCCATCGCAGACATGATGTGCAACTCCCTGGCTGCAGATATTGGAATACCATCACAGTTTCTATTCGATCTCCACAGGCACTAGCCACGTCCACGCCAGAGCCCAGAGGGGAGCCTCACCAGTCCCCAGCGACTGAAGGAGAGCCTCACCAGTCCCCAGCGACCGAGGGAGAGCCTCACCAGTCTCCAGCGATCGAGGGAGAGCCGCACCAGTTTCCAGCAACTAAGGAAGAGCCACACCAGTTTCCAGCGACAGAGGGAGAGCCGCACCAGTTTCCAGCAACACAGGGAGAGCTGCACCAGTCCCCAGTGATAGAGGGAGACTACCTATTGCTCCCACCTCCACCACCAGAGGAAGACTACCTGTTGCTCCCGCAACCACCATCATAGCAACTGAAGCTGCCTCCCAAGGGTCAGCTCCTGCTGTCGCCTCCCAAGTGTCAACTCCTGCCCTGTCCTGCAAAGCCTGCACAGACAAGCCTGCAGCGCCTGGGGATGTCAAGCCTGCCACACCCAGGGAGGCCAGTTCAACATTGCCCGGGAAGGCCAGTTCGCCATCGCCTGAGGAGGCCAGCTTGCCATCCCCGTGGAAGGCCAGTTCGCCATCACCCTGGGATGCATGTACGTCACTGCCTGGGCATGCCTGCTTGTCATCACCCAGGGCTTTATTGTATACAGCAGCAGCAGTTGTGCTGTCACAAATTCTGGGGCCGGAGCCCAAGAAAAGGGAACCGTCGGCTACAGATAAGGGGGGAGAGGTGAGGAGACCACCTCCACCCGCAGTAGTTGATTTGCCGGAGTACGCAACGCCACTGCCGTAGTGTCCCGTGCTGAAGGCAGCATTACCGCTGCCCAAGCCACCGCCACTTGCAGCGGTGCGGTGCACTCCGGAAGATCTGCCTTTGCTGGTTGATCCAGCCTTGGTGCTGTCAGCATTTCTGCTGAAGGCATTTCCGCTGTCAGCCTTGCAGCGGTCAGCGTTGCCACTGGCAGAATGTCCACTGCCAGAACCGCCTATGCTAGCCTTACCACTGTCAGCATTGCCACTGCCAGCGATGCCAATGGCAGCATTTCTGCTAACAGCATTGCCCCGGGGGAAGGAGCCAGCCTTGACTCTGTCAGCATTTCCACTGGCAACATTGCCGCCTGTGGGCCCATTGATGCCGCCGTTCCTGGCTCAGGACTATGACCGAGACTGTTGGATTTTTAAGGGGGGAGGTGGCCTTTGAGGCCATGTGTGCTGTGCACAAGGGGGGGGGGGCATATGTGACAGGGTACACCCTGTCCCTGTGTGTATTTTGTAGTATTATTATTTAAATGTATTGTTTAGTGTTTAAAAACACAATGTTTTATTGTTAATTATTTTACAGCATGGATGGGGTTAAAATTCCACATCCATGCTAAACTCGTGCAGAATGTGTCCGTCTTGATTAATTTATTACTAATCTGGAGACGTCACATGTATAAAAACCTGCAGCTTTGGCTGAACAAGGTTGGTTGTTCAGACACGGAACATGAGTAAAGAGAACTGAAATAGTGAAATAACAATTGCTACGCATGCTGGTTATCCATCAGTACGTCACTTGTTTGTTTTGTTCCATGTCCGTTTTGCCTGTCTGTTTTGGCCAGTGTGTCATTTTGTTTTGAAGTGTTTTGTTCACTCTTTTTATTTAATTAATAAACGCGCACATCAGCGCTTCCACACCCCAGTGTTGTGTCTGTGTATTTCCTGGTCTGACATCACCAGCAAGCCTATCCGGGACAATGCCCCAGCTACAGTAACTGCCCCCCCACTTTTGAAACCAAAGTTACGCCACTGGCCGCAACACAAGCGACCAGGGAAAATATGAACTTAATAATGGACTGGGGACGGGGCTGGGAATTTGCTGTGTTGGCGTGATGTTTGTGTGCTGTTGTGTTCCCTTTCAATTCGAAGACGACCACCAAGACATTACGTATGGGATATGCCTGCCCACTGGGTTGGTATTGCTGAGCTCTCTATACCTGAGCTGCCGATAGGCCCCTTCCTCGGATGATGCACTCGGTCCCGTCCACCGAGGGGATAAAACTGCCATCCAAAGGAAGCCATTTCTCTTTTTCCTTCTCAAGATGGTAAGGTAAGACCTCTATGTCTAGCTGAGCATGTTGATAGAAAAGACCTTCTCGAGTCGAATCGAGTCGATTGTATTTCCTTTGCATTCGTGCTGAAAGCTGGCTCGCCGCTTTCCCAGAATCAACGACTTTGAAAAGACAGAGCTTTTTGCCTTTCTGTCTTTCAGCGGCCTACTCGCTTGCGTGGTAGGCCGTTCTTTGTTATCTGTCTGTCGTGTGTGAGCGATTGCCTGTGCAGTCACCCTCGCAAGTGGTTGTCTATTTCTTCCTGAGAGTACACAGTTCCTCCATGGGGCTAGGCCTTGCCGCATCCTCGCTGTTGAGTAGACCTTGCCGACTGCGTAGGCCCACCCACCTCAGTGAGTTGGGCCTTGTAAACAAACAGTGTGCTCTCCCCTATACTGTCTTTCCACCATGATTTGCTGTCTGCTTCAACTCGCATCTTTGAGTTTTCCGTGCTGTAACTCGGCCTCTCCTTAGCCCCCCGCACGTTTTCAAAGTGCATGGATGCCATCCTAGCTCCCTTGCGGCTGCAAGTGATCAGGGTGATGAACTACCTGGATGACTGGTTGATCTGCACCAGTCGCAGGAAGGAGCAGTGGCCCACACAGTGATTTGTGATGAAGCATCTGTTGAGGCTGGGTCTCACCCGCAACGATGCCAGAGCCAATTAATACCGGTGTAAAGAATGGTCTGCTTGAGTCTCCGGCTGGATTCCCTTACGATGCAAACCTACCTGTCGGACGACAGAGTAGCTGCCATTCGCAACTGTCTAGCCCTGTTCAACAAGGGTTCACAGTACAATTGCCGTTTTGTTAAAAACTATTGGCCGCGGCACCCACCCAATTAGGGTTACTCCACATGCGCCCGATCCAAGTGTGGTTCAGTGCCTTCGGCTGCACTCCAAGCATGACAGACACCGTCGGCTGACCGTGTCTCACCTATGCTGGGAAGCTCTACGCTGGTGGAGGCAAGCCTCTCACCTGAGCAAAGGCACAAGGATAGGAGTGATACACAACTGTCAATTGGTGATGACAGACACACTCAACTCTGGTTGGGGGGCGGTCTGGGCAGGCAGAGGAGTTCACGGACCCTGGTCGGATCGCTGGACATCCCTGCACATAAATGCGTGGGAGTTGAGAGCAGCCCATGAGTGGCCCAAAGCATTTTTGTACGCTTTCCACTTATACAGCGGTGTGGAGTAGTGGTTAGGGCTCTGGACTCTTGACCGGAGGGTCGTGGGTTCAATCCCCAGTGGGGGACACTGCTGTTGTACCCTTGAGCAAGGTACTTTACCTAGATTGCTCCAGTAAAAACCCAACTGTATAAATGGGTAATTGTATGTAAAATAATGTGATATCTGTATAATGTGATATCTTGTAACAATTGTAAGTCGCCCTGGATAAGGGCGTCTGCTAAGAAATAAATAATAATAATAATAATAATACCGCTGCTCCCGGCCTTTCTCGAAAAGGTCCAGTTAGAGGAAGCGTCAGTTCTCCTAGTGTCCCCCAAGTGGCCCAGGAGAATCTGGTTTTCGACCCTGTGCCAGCTGTTCCACGGCCAGCCCTGGGAGTTTCCACAGCCCATAGATCTCCTCAGTCAGACGTCTGTCACGTTGGATTGTGGATACAGTCTCGACTGCTTATAATGGTGCTGGCTTGCCCCCACCTGGTAGTGTAGCCGCACACTCCACTAGAGGATTGGCTACATCTTGCACCCTCTTCAGAGGTGCCTCAATGTCTGATATTTGTACTGCGGCTAGCTGGGCTACGCCACATACTTTCTCCAGGTTCTACCATCTTAATGTGGTAGACCTTGCCTTCTGTAGGCACAAGGGTCCTCTAGGGTGTAAGTTCAAACCGCTAAACTCTGGGTTAGTTCTTGTGCGTCCCTCTCCCTCGCGACGGCTCTAGTATACATTATCCCATACGTAATGTCTTGGTGGTCGTCTTCGAATTGAAAGGGAATGTTAGGTTACTTACCGTAACCTGGTTCCCTGAAAGAGAAGACGACCACCAACTGCGAGGTTGCATCTGTCGCCATCACGAGTCCGACGGAAAAAGAGAAATGGCTTCCTTTGGATGGCAGTTTGCATCATCCCAGGAAGGGACCTATCGGCAGCTCTGGTATAGCTCAGCAATACCTACCCAATGGGCAGGCATGTCCCATACATAATGTCTTGGTGGTCGTCTTCTCTTTCAGGGAACTAGGATTACAGAAGTAACCTAATGTTTTGTTCTGCGCTGTGAATGTGTTTCGCCAGCTAATCGCTCTCCCTCTTTCCTTGGGCAGCCTGTCTGCCTGTCAGTTTCTTTGTGTGTGTGTGTGTGTGTGTGTGTGTGTGTGGGACAATGGGTGATAAGTGGGCTGAGTCAGCGTCCATCAAAAGAGCTGCTGTGCGCCAAATTGAGGAGAGTTGAGTTGGGAGTATAGTATGAGAAAGAGATAATGAAAATAAATGGATCTTCAACTGTAGACTAAGAAGTTTGCCATGAACCTTCTAACAGTCTTTGTCTAGTATTATTTTGTTAAAACACATATACTTGAAACAAAGCCAGCCTATTGAAAATAATGTCTTTTGATGTTAAGAGGGTGTGACAGGGTAGGAAGAAAAACAAAGGAGAATACTGCGGTGCAAAAGGTGTGGCGTGCGCCGTTTTTATTTTTAAACACAAAAATAAATAAAATATTTTAACAAAAGAAAACACTGCTCCCAGAGCAAAATAAATATTCAAACAAAAACAAATCTTGAAAAAAACACAACAAAACTCAGGTCAGACTGGGCAATCGCTTTCACTGATCCTGTATTTTCATTTATTTTTCAACTCCTCTCGCTAGCTCTGTTTCTCCTATCAAACACCCACCCCGAGTGCAGAGAGCTGCAGGCTTATATGCAGGTGACCATCTCCCGATTAGCAATAATTAATTAACTTGGGAGATGGTCACCTTCTGCACAAGGTTTTTAATGTGGTATGGGGCTTCCCATCCACGCTGCAAAACAATACAAAATATACGGCTCTTCGCCGTCACATTTATAAATAAATAAATCATAACAATAATAATAATAATACAACAACAACAAAACAAAATAATAAATTGCACAGGGGTGGAGGGGTACCCCGTTCTAAAATAAACAAATACAAAAACCCCACATTTTATGGCAGGGCTTTGCCTTGCCCCTTTTCATGTACAGGGCTCCTGGAATAATCAAACAGTTGGTGTTATTTAAACATTCTCTCTCTCTTTCTCTCTCTCTTTCTCTTTCTCTCTCTCTCTCTCTCTCTCTCTCTCTCTCTCTCTCTCTCTATATATATATAGGTAGTGGACAAAATGGAAACACCAATGTAAAATCACTTAATAGCGCTTTGGGACACTATGGTATCCCACTCTGTGGAGTTCTCGGCAGACTGTTTTTGTTGAAACTGGCTGCTCACGCCCTAGGTTGAAATTTGCAGTCAATTGATCTGCAGTTGCTCACCTGTTTTGCCTTGCACTTCGAATTTATGCACGGATATCACGATCCTGGAGTATGCGCTTCTGCCCACTGTTGCCCTTTGCTGATGATGTCTTTCCCTCAGAGTTCCATGCCGACATCACCTTAGACACCGTTGCTCATGAAACATCAGCAAGTTGAGCTGTCTTGGTCACTGAAGCTCCTGACAAATGCGCCCCAACAATCACCCCTCTTTCAAAGTCACTGAGGTCTCTTGCAGCCATGCTAGCCATAATTATAGGCAATCAGGCCTGTCCAGCATTTTTATACATGACCCTAAGCATGCTGGGATGTTATTTGCTTAATTAACGCATGAGCCACACCTGTGTGGAAGCCCTTGCTTTCAATATATTGGTGTCCCTCATTTACCCAGGTGTTTCCATTTTTTTTATCAACTACCTACCTATATATTGTGACAAAGTATTGATCTGTAAAGTCTAACTTAAGCACACTTCGGTCAGAGAACAGAAGCAACACACAATGGTATCACAGTTAATCAGGACAGTGCCTGTTGGTTTATTGTCTCCCTGGTCCCAGGCAGATGGATTGTTGAGTTGGGTCGCAAAGTTCAGTACACAAAGCAGGTTATCATACAAACAGGGTCTCACCGCCGGCAGAGTAGTCCAAACAGTCCAAGTCATGCTCAGGTATTCAATAGTTTCTTTGTTCAATAATCTCTCCTTCTCTTAAACTGATCCAGCAAAAGCTGTCTCACCTCCAAACACACACACCCTTAATGAGGTTTTAGCTGTCCTTTAAATACAGGTGGCTGGGGGTTGATTGCCCTATCAATGACCCGTTAACAATCCATTAGCACCTCATCACATTCATCCCAAGACACCTGTCTCCGGGTAGTTTTCCCCGTCAGCCATTTTGTGTTCAATGTTCGGCCATTTTGTGCACATACCTCCCATTGATTACCTCACCCCTGGGATTCCCAATATATATATATATATATATATATATATATATATATATATATATATATATATATATATACACACACACACATACAGTGCCGTGAAAAAGTATTTGCCCCTGTCTGATTTTCTGCATTTTTGCATATTTTTGACACTGAATGTTATCAGATCTTCAACCAAAACCTAATATTAGATAAAAGGGACCCTGAGTGAATAAATAACACAAAAATGTGATACATATTTCATTTATTTACTAAAGAAGGTTACTCTTGAGGATCATCCAGGTGCTTTTTGGCAAACTTGAGACAAGCATTCATGTTCTTCTTAGTGAGCAATGGTTTCCGCCTTGATACTCTGCCATGAATCCCATTTTTGCCAAGTGTCTTTCTGGTGGTGGAGTCATGAACACTGACCTTAGCCGAGGCAAGAGAGGCCTGCAGATCCCTGGATGTTGTTCTAGGGTTCTTTGTGACTTCCTGGACAATTTTACGTCTTGCGCTTGGAGAGATTTTGGCAGGACGGCCACTCCTGGGAAGATTCACTACTGTCCCAAACTTTCTCCATTTGGACAATATGGCTCTGACTGTGGTTCGGTGGAGCCCCAGAGCCTTAGAAATGGCTTTGTAACCCTTTCCAGACTGATAGGCATCAACAACTTTTTTCAGGAGGTCTTCAGGAATTTCTTTTGTTCATGGCATGATGTGCCTATAGAACCTGTGTGCTGACAACTTCACTCTGATGGTAAGAGCCAAAGTTAGTCAGATTTATATTGGGCAGGGCTGGCCCAAATTAGGCCTGGTTGTTAACCAAAGTACTCAAACAGCTGACCCTAATTATCCCTTTAATTGGGTTGAGTTAACTAGGGGGCTGTGACACGCTGAGTGGTGTTGTGCAGTAGAAAGTGAATGTCCAGACTGAATTCTCCCAATAACAAAAAGGTTTTAATAATTAACAAACAAAAAGATCATAAAATAAATCCACTTGGGAAAAATAATAAGCCCCAGTACCAGCGATGGTAATGGGGCAAAACTCAATAGCGTCCACGCCAAAACAAAAGTAAACAAAACAAAACACACTCCAATAACCACAGTCCTCTGTGCACGAAAATGTGCTCTTCTCTTCCAGGGTTTGTGGTGCGTGCGCTGTGCTGTGAAGTGCTGTGCGATGAGGGGCGTGCTCTGGGGTATGTGCTGGCTCGGTGGCTACAGCCTCCCGTCCTCCTGCTCCACTGTTGACACACAAAACAAAACACGTAATCACAAAAAACACAAACATCGGCTCTGGCCGGGGGCTTTGTTTAACTCAGCGCAAGGGGAGGTTTTGACGCAGCTGCTTCCCCTTTGTACCCAGCAAACTCCTCCCTGCAGTCAACGCGTCGCCATGGTTTCTCCAATAGAGGGCTGCCCCGCAGCTGACCGCAATGGAATCGTCCTAAGTACTTGCAGCTACGCGCCGCTCCTAATATGGTCACCTTCCGGTTTCCACCTACCAAGGAGGTGGCAGATCTAGGAGGCAGCATACCTTCCCCCTTACACAGCGCCCTTTCTAGTCGGGAGGGAGACTTACGCATCGATCCTTTCTCTCTCTATAACAGGGGCGCAATAACTTTTTCACACCTGAAGATTGCATGTTTGATTACCTTGCACACCAAACAAATGAAAGAAGCACCAAACTTTGGTGTCATTTTTTCTCTCAGACTCCCTCTATATACTACTACAACCCACAAAAAATCTGACGAAATACAATCTGAAAAATGTGCAAAAATGCAGTAAAACAGACAGGGGGCAAATAATTTTTCATGGCATTGTGTGTGTGTATATATATATATATATATATATATTTTTAAATACATTATTCACTGAAAAGATAAGAGTTGTAAAACAAAGCAAATAATTAGATTTAATTGGGTCTACTGAAGCACGAAGCAGAGGAACAGTTCTATAAAAGTCGAGGCATACTTCATTCAAGCATCATTTGACTTGCTAACTACAAGTTGTGTGGTCCATCCTCTGAAGATCTTTGATCAAGCTGGTTACTGATTGAACGTATTTAGAAGTCTCTGCCTTCGAAGACATCTCTTGTTTTTTACTTTATATTCTATAACTACAAGGTAAGCACCATTTTGGAATTTATATCTCACTTATATTGAAGCATTTGCTGTAAGGTATAGGAATTATATTTTAGTTTTAAAGAGTGATATATTGTATGATTTAGGATTTAGCGGTGGTGCTTTAGCATTTTACACGCATGGCCTAAAGGAAAAAACATGTGATCACCATATTTATATAAAAGTATTAATGCTGTTAAATCTGCAAAGGCACTGGATCACCCAGATTGCCTATTAGCTGGGATCTGACGTGGACTGTAACCACTCGAACCATTTCAAAGCATTTAATAAACCGAAGGAGTACTAATACTGCTCTGATTCATTAAAACTTCAAACCTGAATGTGTCCGTGTGGCAAAGTGGTTAATAGTGTGCAGGTGCAGGTGATTAAAGAACAGACAGACAATTGTAATCCAGGTGCAAAGGTTTGTTTTATTTATTTTTGTCCAGTGCCTGACAGCAAAACAAGCAGTAAATAATAAAGACTGTAAGTAATACAGTGGTGTCTATTACTTAATTTTTAATCCCCGGGTTTGACCCGCAAATAATAGTCCTGTTTTTATTATACACCCACACAAAACATATACACAAGTCCGTTAGTGCATGAATTAGTGCTAGTGGTGCAAATACAGTTATAGTGATACGAGTGCAGTGCTGTTCTGGGTTTGTGCTGGCATCTGTCGACAGCTCCGGAATGAGTTAGCTGTCTAGTGAATACAAACAAACAAATAGACAGAGCAAGACAAACACTCACGATTATTTCACCAAACACAGGTCCTTCCGGGTCAATTTTTTCACACATGACCCCTTGGTAAACGAGTGCAACCGCCTCTCCAATCTGCGGCCGCCACATTGTTTCCCTTCCGGGTCAATGTGTTCTTGCAACGGAGTTTCGCCTTCGTCCAGACTGGCCGACTTCCCGACCCTGGGAAAGAACTGTCAGACCAGCCCGTCCAAAGAACTCTGTTCTCGCTGCTTAGCGCCCTCACAGGTCGGGAGGGAGATTTACAACCAAGAATCATTATATTTCTGTCACAGTCTGTCTGATTTTCTTGATTGGTTAAAAGTTGTCTGGATATATTGTAAGCCAGTGCATGAACAATTAGTGGTGGGACGAACATGTTTTTTTTTATGTTCGGATATTCATCCGAGATAAATATGTATTCGTTTGGATATTCGTTTGGAAATTTAGAAAAAACGTTGTTTTAAGTGGAGAGATACTCAGAGTATATTTATTATGTATGACATTTAAAATCAGGAATACAAATATTTTATTTTCATGTTCGAATACATGTAAAAAAAAATATTCGTTCGCATATTCGGATATTTTTTCCACCCCTATGAACAATCCACTTACAGGAGTCCAAAACATCTCTGTGTCCTCCTTAAACATCTCCCCTGAGTTTAAGAGTGTGCTCACAGCATAAAAAGAAGTACGTGGAATCTAACAGTAAGCCACCTCCACCTAGTCTCAGACATTATCGTGCACATTAAATTATTGCTCTCACTAAATGTAATGTGCGCACTATGGCATGTAAATGAGCCAAATACTGTGCACATAAATGAATGCGTTCTCTGTTAGTAAATTTAGATTTATCAGGTGCACATTAGGCTCACTACTTTACGTGCGTTCTAACTGTAAATTTAGCGCCCTTTAGTAAATAAGGCCCTGAGTGCAGTGAAACAGTGAGCATGTCCTGTTTAATGCTATGATACTGACTGGCTTTGCTCCTCATCTCTCAGATTCTGGTATGGTGAGGAGCCTGATGACTGGATGGAAGTGGACTCATCCGGAGAGGATTGTGCACATCTGAAGCTCTTGGAAGATCCCCTTAAGGACTGGTTTGATGGAACGTGCACACTGGTACAATATAATAGGATTTGTGAAACCATGGCAGTGATAATCCATATATAAAACCAATGTGGGTCTGTTTCACTTTCTCTCTCTATTTAGAAAGCAAACACGTTACAAAATGAATCCCACAAGTTACTTACATTTCACTTTATTAAACTATAGTATCTAAATATTTTTATGAAATATATTTTAAAAAAATACACATTAAATCAAACCAGAGCTTTTATAAAGAGTTTGTGATTCAAATGCCATTGTGATTATTGTTTTTATATTCCCCCTGACGTTTGCAATCATTTATAAAAACAGATCTAGAGAACAATGATAATAACTCAGTATTGGAGGAACAGAACAATTACAAACATCCCTTAGAAACGCTTCCCATAGTAAAAGCACAGCAAAGTGTAATGAAGCACAGTGAAAGCATGGGAAAGCATAGGCAAGCATTGTAAAGCACAGAGAGGTATGCTAAAGCATATTAAACATGGCAAGCCAGGGTAAACTATGGTAAATGCATAATATAACCATGGGAAAAGTGCAATAATACCATGGTAAACTTATAAGGGATCATATAATAGTAAGGGAAGTGAAACACACACCGTATGACTCACCCTGCACAGCACGCGGTCCAGCCTTTACCAGGCTCATTTGTGATAATGTTTTACTTGCCTTTGTTTTGAGCACATTTCAACTCTTCTCAGATGTATTGTGTTGTTTAGTTTCTTTTTGGCCGCTTGAACATTAAAATAATTACATAACTCCCGAGCATCCAACCATACCAGTATTCTTACTGCAAGCTTTGTTTATCTTTTAAAACACTGTGGTTTTTACCTCTGATGTAATGTCCTGGTTTACCAGAAATTATCCCCTGAAGAAACTGTGTGTTTCTCAGAGAAGAGCGCGTTCTGTGCAGAGTAAAGTCATGTGACAAGCTCTGCAAGAACACAACCAGTTTGACAAGAAATACAAGCCCTGATAAATCACAATGGAGAATAAATGCGAATAAGAAACTGGCGAATAAGAAGCCAACTTCAGCATCGTACTTTGGACCCCGTTTATCAACGTGTAAGAGCAGCAAAGGGATTGCTGTGCATTTTTATTGGTTACGCTTTGGGGTGCTGCTGCTCATGGTGTACGGCTTCCTCATTAAAATATTTACTGTTTTATGAGGGGGTGATATTCTATCCAGGGATACCTCGATATTTAGTGAGCAAAGTGTCTAAGGGGGTAAATGAGGCTAAACAAGTGGGTAATGTATGGGGCATTGCTATGCTGCTAATACAAATTCTTTTTAATATTTGCATTTTTCTTGAAAGAGGGACTGATTATCTTTTAAATGGTAGTAATATATTTATTAAGCAAGATGTGTAAGTGAGTTAAAACACACAGAAAAAGGACACGCTGCTTTGTGAACTATACCATGAATAAGGAACCGGGAATAAGTAACCAACTTCCAGGTGGTTCAGTGGTTGAGGTTAAGCTTACTTTAGTTTTATAATTTAGTATTTCTAATTTATCATTAACTCCTTAATAATACTATTAGCCCCTTCAACACGTTTTTTTTAATTTGTCAAAAAAAAGCAGTTAATACTGTTACCTAGCCGGAAGATTTATTATTATTATTATTATTATTATTATTATTATTATTATTATTATTATTTATTTCATAACAGTAACCGTATTTTAATCGTTTTAAAATCATCCATTTCTCTTTGTCATTTTATTATGTATCACAAATAAAATAAATCCCACTGCAGCTACTCCATCCCTCAAAACAAACAAACAAACAAAAAAATATTAGTGGTAAAATACAACTACATAAACCTTGATATATATGTGTATATATATATATATATATATATATATATATATATATATATATATATATATATATATATATATATTACTATAATTAATATTATTGTTATTTGTAGTATTGTTGTTGTTGTTGTTGTTGTTCGATAACAGCATTTGATTATTATTATTATTATTATTATTATTATTATTATTATGTTCTATTTTTTTATTAAGATTTTGTATTAAACATTTTGTTATTCTTGAAAGAGGGAGCGATTATCTTTTAAATGGTACCAAGATATTTATTGAGCAAGATGTGTCAGCAAGTTAAAACACACAGAAAAAGGACACGCTGCTTTGTGAACTATAGGAACCAGGAATAAGTAAACAACTTCCAGGTGGTAACCACCGACTCACTGACTGGGAGTGAAGAGGTAACGGATTTGCGATAATAATTAAATAAATTAATACATAAATTAAATTTGTTTTTTTTCAACTTAGTGTTTATTTGTTTTTTGTTTTGTTTTAAAGACAATGTAAAAGCTAAAAGCAAGAAATATACTGTGCCAGCTATGCTTTCACAAGAAAGTCTCTGAAGTGGTGGAGGAAGATGTTCTTTTGGCTGCTGGAAGTAGCAATTGTGAACAGTGCTATCCTGTTCAATTTGATGAAGGCGGAATCAGGACAGCTACCTGTCCGCCATAAAACCTTCAGGAAAGCCTTACTGGTACAACTGGTGGGAAATGTTCGCAACCCTGGCTCAAGAAAACGTGGTTGTCCATTATCAACAGACAGAGAAGAAAGACTGAATGGAAAGCCTCATTTCATTGCCAAAAATGAATCAAAGAGTACCAAAGACTGTGCAGTGTGCAGTGACAGAAAGACAAAAGGGGGAGGAGAGAGACTGTATGGTTCTGCAAAACCTGCTCAAGGCAGCCAGGGTTACACCCAAGTGATTGTTTTGAAGGATACTATACCATGGACACATACAGATAATTTCTGTCAGGGTAAATGCCTTTTTTGTTTGCAAACCTCGCTTGATATAAATAGTTATAAAATTGATGAAAAAGTAGTTTTTAGTTCATTTTTTTTTTTTTTTTTTTGTTTGTTAGTAGTGTGTAATTAATTTCTAAAGTTTTGTACCTGTCTGATTATTCTAAAGGTAATATAATCAAGCAAAAACTAAAATTTTGTGAAATTGTTACTTTTTTTTTTCAATGTTTGTCTGATATATATATATATATATATATATATATATATATATATATATATATATATATATATATAAAATAAAACATGTTTTTTGTTCAAAATTTTGGTACTGTTGTCTTTGTATAGGGTACCCTTTGGACACTGCTTTGTTACTTGTTTTAAGCAAATAAAGTCACTTTATTTCAATTTGAACAGCACGTGGTCTGAAATTTTACAAAAATTAATTGGACCTGACCAGCCTGACAGCCGCAGAATAAATGGACTGCAAAGGGATAGAAGAGGAACCAGCTGAATAATATCGAATGGACCGGTGGTGCCATTCTGAGGGGAGGGGGGGGGGGTATGTGACAGGGAGCCCTGTCGCTGGTTCATTGCTGGGTAACCGATTGGGCAGTTAGGATCGCCAGCGCTGAGCAGATCAGGAGGTCCGGATTGGATAGGGGACGTGCCCGGGGATGCTGTGTTTTGTTAAATGTGACAATAGGGCTACCATTGCTGGTACTCTAGAGTCAGCGCTTGTGTTAAAATGGAAATGTGCGCCTGTGCGGCGTGTCATCACCAATGCTCTGAGTCTGCCTCATGATTATTCAGTGATGACCCACACACGTAACACATCCTCCTGTTACACCCCATAAACAAATATTTGTGATGCTGTCTATAGCATATATATTTTTTCTCATATCTTTTATTAAAATCAATTAAACTGAGACCACTTCTCCAGTGCAGTTCAATACATAAACCAGAAACAGAAAACTTGTATCTTCATTCCAGCAAACTGTTTAACTTTATTGAGCAGAAAAAACATTGAAGAAATTGAGAAAAACTATTAGTCAAAACATCTGTCACTGAATTTGTTAAGTTTGTTTAGGGATTTCTAAATGTAGAACTATTGAGTGTTTAATACTTATGTATGAGCAGAAATCTCCTTCCCACCTCCCCAACATTAGAAACCCGAGTCTGGTTAGTGGGGTTACATTAGCAGACGCCGTTATCCAGGGCGACTTACAATTGTTACAAGATATCACATTATTTTTACATATAATTACCCATTTATACAGTTGGGTTTTTACTGGAGCAATCTAGGTACATTGCTCAAGGGTACAGCAGCAGTGTCCCCCACCTGGGATTGAACCCACAACCCTCTGGTCAAGAGTCCAGAGCCCTAACCAGTACTCCACACTGCTAACGAGTTATTGAACTCTTCGTCGCTGTACCTACTACTATACTTCATATTTCCAGTGTTGTGGAAACTTCAGCAAAATCTAAACACACTCTTCACTTTGACTTATGACCAAAGATGGTTGCCTATGGCAAAGTGGTTTGCAGTGCGCAGGTGTAGAGGTGATGCAGTGCTCAAGACAATGATAAACAACAAAATACTGGTGTAGGGAAGGTGTAATTGCAGAATAGTGGAAAATAAATACGATATACGCCGCATTGCAATGTACATTGATGTCTACAATTTAAATTTGAAGTCGAATGTGTAACGTGATTCCTGTTCAGTTTATGTAAAGAAACACGGTTTTCTTTCTTTAATGTTGTTTTCATTTCAATGTTTTGAACTATTGTATTGTATTTTATAGAATTACAATGGCACACTGGAGTGATAAGACTGTTAATGTAGAACAATGCGAGTCAGTAAAGCCTAAGCAACAGTGGCGCGAGTTCAGCCCTGTTGCAGCTGCTGGTTTCAGTGCAGCAGGAATGGGAAGGGGTGGATTAGAAATGTACCGGCAATGCAAATTCCACCAGGGGCGCCAGAGAGCATGTAATGTTTAGCACTCCAAACACTCACAGTGTTGAATCTGGTGTTTTGGGTTTCAAAATGGCAGAAATGCAGCAGTCTTGTCCATCCTTTTGTGTATCTGATTCAAATAATGCTACTTGTGAAACAGAGCATCAAGGACTTTCAGGGGAGATGCTAACACAAGTAATTGTGCAGTTGGGACAACAAATTGGAGAATCTATTGTTTCTCAGTTAGTTAATAGTAAGTTAGTAGAGAGTGTAAATTCCCCAAACCATGACAGTTCACATGATGATAACAGTGTTGGTTTAAAAGAACACAATAGGGTTTCTGAAACTGCTAGCACACTTGATTTGTCGAAGCTCAATGTGATTGTAAAGTCTGAGGTTAAGGAACCACCTACATTTCGTGGCGATGAAACCGATAAGTGTAATGTTTATGAATGGGAAGAAGTAATGCAAAATTATTTGCGAAAGAAAGACTTTGAAGTTCAGGTGCATTCACATGAAATTATGGAAAAATTAAGAGGAAAAGCTAAAGACGTTGTGAAAATTGCAGTCAGAAATAGTAACGTAGATTTGCAAACAAATTCTGAAGTGATCTTTAGCATACTGAAGCAGCATTTTGGTGATGCAATTTCATCTACAACTCCACTGGCCGATTTCTACGCTACTTTGCCTCGGCCCAATGAAAGTGCATTTAATTATTGGATAAGGGTTAACAAGTCCATGGATCTTGTGACTGACTGTTTGCAAAGAAGGGGTAGGAAGGTTGATGACCCAGGTTTAGAGGTTGCAATGCTGTTCATTAGACACTGGCTGCTGGCTGCACAACTGGCTAGCGCTTTTAAGACCAGACCACTGGAAAAATGGTCAGTCCAAGAAGTACAGGATATGCTGGATAGCCACCAACGAGAGCTAAGATTAAAAAGTAACTGGCTTAGCACTGGTGCTACAAGAGGTCAGAGTAATATTGCTGTTGAGTCTAGGACAACAAGCAAACAAGCCAAAGAGGAAGCTTCTGATGTGACCCATGTGCAGCCTGAACACAAGTGTTCGCAGCCCAGTGCCAGACAAGGTTCAGAAAATGAAGGCACACTGACAAAGTTAATTGATCTGCTTGCAAAGGCTCTTAACAATGTAGGTGGGAGACCTCAAAAACAGAATTGGAAGGTCAGACCGAAAAACCATTGTCAGATATGTGATGGGAGGGATCATAGCACGAAGACCCATTGTATACGTGACCGTCTATGTTTCACATGTTTTTTTATTCGGATCACAGCTGCAGAAACTGCCCAGTCAGTAACCAGGCAACTGATTCCGTGGCTGCTCCGAAATCCGATAATCAGCAGGAAAACTAGATTGTCCACACTTGAAGGGGGACTGTGTGGGCAATACAATAAACCCCCCAGCCTTAGATACTGACGATCTCAAATCCATATATAGCAACCATTGTGGCAAAATTGAGAAAAACAAGGAAGCTATTTTTCAAAGAACACAACAATTGGTGGACAGTGACAGCCTATTTTATACCATGGTTTCCATAGGTGCAGACCTGAAGTTTCCTGCTCTTCTGGACAGTGGCTCGATGGCGTGCACCATTAGTGTGCAGACAGAGATTGAGCTTATAGAACGCAGTGAGCTCAGTGTTAATGATAGTAGAGAGGCAAATGTCACACTTATAGGTTGTGGGGGGCTCCAGGTTCAACCCAAATGCATTTATGACCTTGAAATAACCCTGTATGGCTATCAAATGATTGTTCCTGTTTTAGTGGTACCAGGACAAGTGGATGCATTTATTATTGGTACTAATGTGATAAAACATCTCATTCAGGTTATGAAAAGCAATGACAATTACTGGAGACTCCTGAAAGAACCTGACAAAGGGGATGGGGGTGAGAGTGGTAGATTTATGACTCTAATGGCCAACCTTGTGCGATGGAGAGGAGATCACATTCCAAATAAGGTGGGAACGGCAAAATTGAGGAAGACCGTGGTCCTCCAACCTCACAGTGAGCACGTGTTATGGGGTAAGCTACCAGATAAAGTCCAAATATCAGCTGGTAGTACTGTTGTGGTTGAATCTTCCACTTCAAGAGCTGTCAACAGAAATGTACTGGTCGGTCGAGTTGTTACACCTTTGTGGGGAGATGGGTGGGTCCCTGTAAAAGTAATTAACTCTTTGAGTGAGCCATTGACTTTGAGACGTAACACAAAAATTGCAGATGTGCATCCATGTATTGCTCTTGAGGATTTTGACTGGGGACTTGGTACGGACAGCACCCATGTTAATAGCAGAACTGAGACGGAAGGCATTCAAATGAATTTCCAATGTACACGTGATGTAAACTCCATTGTCACCGAGTTGGAACGTGCTGGACTAGACTTGAATTCATGTGAAGTAAGCGATCAGTGGAAGACTAAGCTTAGAGATTTAGTTGTTAAATACGAGCAGATTTTTCAAGGAACAAACTGGATTGTGGTGAAGCTAAAGACTTTGTACACAGGATACACCTGAAAGATGGCGTCCTTTCCGTTTACCTTATCGTGGGGTTTCACCTGCAGACTATCACAGGCTTAAGCAGGTTCTCAATGATATGGAAGAGAAAGGCATTATTAGGAAGTCAAATAGTGAATGGGCTTCACCGTTGGTGCTTGTGTGGAAAAAATCAGGGGATGTGCGTGTGTGTACTGATTTCCGTGAACTGAACCGACGCACCTTTAAGGATGCCTATCCATTGCCTCATCAGTCAGATGCTTTAGCTGCTCTTGGAGGAAATTCCTTGTTTAGCTCTATGGACCTTACTTCTGGCTTTTATAATGTTCCATTGCACGAAAGCGATAAGAAATATACGGCTTGTACAACACCAGTTGGCTTGTTTGAGTATAATCGAATGCCACAGGGTCTTTGTAATTCTCCAGGCTCTTTTATGAGAATTATGAGTTCTATTTTTGGTGACCAGAATTACACCAGCTTGTTGTGTTATCTTGATGATTTACTGGTGTTTGCACCCAGTGAGGATATAGCTCTTCAGAGGCTGGAAATGGTGTTTAGTCGTCTCCAAAACCATGGTCTTAAGTTGTCTCCAAAGAAATGTCACTTTTTGCAAAGGCAGCTGAAATTTTTAGGGCACGTGGTCAGTGAAGAGGGTGTGTCCACCGACCCAGACAAGGTGGCAGTAATAGCTAATCTCACTGAGAGAGACTTAATGCTGGAAGATGGCTGCACACCCTCTCCTAAGAAAGTCAGGTCTGTTCTAGGGATGTTGAATTATTACAATCATTTCATTGAGGGTTTCTCTGCGAAAGCTAGACCGCTGTACAAGCTGACTGCTGAACAAGGCTCAAAGGGTCACACGAAGAGAGTCAGGTTTAAGAAACTGAGTCCTGAAGACTGGGCAACAGAGTGTCAGCAATCTTTCTTAAGCTTAAAGGAGGCTCTCCTACAAACAGTGGTTTTGGCTCACCCTGATTTTGATAAGCCTTTCGTTTTGTCAGTTGATGCCTCTTCCTATGGTTTAGGTGCCTGCTTGAGTCAAGTGGCAGATGGAGAACAGAGGGCCCGGCCTGTGGCTTTTGCTAGTAAATCTTTGAATCAGGCACAGACGAAATATCCAGCACACCGCCTTGAGTTCCTTGCTTTAAAGTGGGCAGTCTGTGACAAGTTTAGTCACTGGTTGAGAGGAAGAACCTTCACAATATGGACAGATAATAACCCATTGACTTATATACTAACAAAGCCCAAACTTGATGCTTGTGAGCAACGGTGGGTGTCAAGACTTGCTCCATACAATTTTGATTTGAAATATGTCCCAGGTGTCAAAAATGTAATTCCAGACTGTCTGAGCAGGTCCCCCTTTGTGAAAACAAGTGTGACGGAGCGTCTCACCCGGGAGCCATACCAGGCTCTTGTAGACGAGTCAGAGTCAATTCAGAAGAAAGATGTTCATGATGCTTTCCATCTGACGGTCAACACTCAAGCTTTGGTTACTTCTGCAGGTAGTGAACAGTTGGCAGGTATGGTAACAGCTGAGGAGGTGACAGCTATTCTGGATGTGCATTGTCAATGGGGGTGCACAGTGCAGGACAGAGCAGTCAGTTTGGCAGTAAACAACCAGTGTGTCGCACTTCATTCTCAGCAGACCATTCCGGCCTTTTCCCATAACGACCTTAAACGAAGGCAAGAAGAAGACAGCATAGTATCCAGGGTGATGTTCTACGTGCAAAGGAAGCGACGTCCATCCAGACGTGAAAGGTGTCATGAAGGTGTTCGAGTGTTGAGGCTATTGAAGCAATGGAGAAAACTCCAAATCAAAGATGGCATACTGTATAGAGTGTCAAAAGACATTGTCTCTGGTCAGAAAAGGTACCAATTTATTGTACTTCAGTGTTGACATCTATTGTGTTAAAAGGAGTTCATGATGAGGCTGGACACCAAGGGCAATTTAGAACGCTGCAACTAGCACGCCAAAGATTCTTCTGGGCTGGCCTTGAACAGGAGGTGAAAGATTATCTGATGAAGTGTAGGAGATGTGTTTTGAGCAAGTCTCCTGAACCTGAAGCTAGGGCTCCACTTGAATCCATACAAACCTTTTCTCCTCTTGAATTGGTTTGCATAGACTTCTGGTCAGCTGAGGATCATAGAAATAGCAACGTGGATGTTCTTGTGGTCACTGACCATTTTACTCGTCTTGCACATGCTTTTCCCTGTACAAACCAAACAGCTAAACAGGTAGCCAAGCGCTTGTGGAATGATTATTTCTGTGTATACGGTTTCCCACAACGCATTCATTCAGATCGCTGTTCGAATTTTGAGTCACAGCTGGTGCAGGAATTGCTTGATATAGCTCATATAGAAAAATCTCGTACAACAGTTTATCACCCGGCTGGGAATGGCAGTGTTGAACGATTTAATCGTACGTTGGGAGCAATGATAAGAGCGCTGCCCCCTAGAACTAAGCATAGGTGGCCACAAATGATTAACACGCTGACATTCTCTTATAACTGCACAACCCATGAGACGACTGGCTATGCACCGTTTTACCTCATGTTTGGGAGGATACCTCGCCTACCTGTTGACATGATGTTCGGCAATGTGCTGACAGATGAGAACGTGGTGGATTACGATGCTTATGTGTCCCAGCTGAGACGAGATCTAAAGGAAGCTGTCCATGTTGCACAGAAAAATGCACTGAGAGAGCAAGCGCACCAGAAACGTCAGTTTGACAAGAAAGTCAAGGGCCCCGCCATTGCTGAAGGGGATCGAGTCCTCCTGGCCAATTAGACTAAAAGAGGAAAAAAAAAGTTAGCTGACAAATGGGAGTCAGCTCTGTATGAAGTTGTGAGGAAAGACGCAAAACTGCCCATTTACCAAATCCGCAGGATTGGAACAGGGGAGGAGAAAACTGTTCATCGGAACCTGATCATGCAGGCGAACTTCCTACCATTAGATACTGACTGTGAGGGGGATGTGGATATTCTTTCTTCAGGAGAATCCTCAGAGGGACAAAGAAGCTATGTAAGTGAAATTGAGATGGAAGATGTGGAGACCAGAACCAGGAACTGGGTATCTCAGGGAGCAGAACAAAATGAATCACTGGAAACCAGTTTAGAGGAAGGAATGTCAATGATGGCTGCTGAAGGGTCCTGTGAAAACCTTTCACATGGAAGTGATGCTGAAAGTGATGATGAAGAGCCAATTCCTGAACCCGTTAACCAGAACTCTGTTGAAGACGAAGAACCACAGAGTGGGAACAGAGTAGAAGAGTCCTGTGACTCTCCCGAAAGAAGCCCAAGTCTTTCTGAAGTTAATGAGGGGCTAAGTCCAGTTAGCGTTACTGCAGAAACAGCAAATGGACAAATCGTGGAGATTGAGCCAGAGCAGATAGTTACTAGAACCAGAGCAGGGCGTATAGTAAAGTCTGTAGATAGACTAATATGCAGTATGAGTATGTCTGTTGGGTCTCTTTTTGCACAAAAAAAATAATTTCGTAGTGGAGATAGTTTTAAAAAAAAAAAGGACTAATACTGAGAATATGTATGTGTTTTTTCTATTTTTGTAAGTTGTTTGTATTTTGTAATACAACTGTTTTCTTATTTTGTTTTTGTGAATCACCTGTTTCAGAAGTGTTTTTTTTTAACAAGGCATAAGAAAGGTGTAGGAAATGTGTATATCGGCACATTTCAATCCTGTGAAACAACTGTAACCTGGCCAGTTTCTTTAATTTCACAATTCGTCAAGAATAACTACAAGTTGGTACATCTAACTGGGTATAGAACCCAGGCCTTGTTTCTTTTCATGTTTTGTAATGTTCTTGAAGAAATTGATAACATTACATGTAGTGTAATCAGTCTGGAAATTTGTTGAAATTTAGAGGGGTGATGTAACAGGTGCAATTTAATTTGCACTGTTCCTTTAAATTTGTATAGCTTGTTCAATAGTGCCTCGTTTGGAGGTCAAGGGTAAAACCCATCTGCGCAGGGAGCAAGTCACTCCGGCTTGCTTCTTACAGGTGAGCTGCGTGTTTGAGGTGCTCTGATTTATAATATTATCATTTTGATTTTTACATGTATTTTGTTAAACTATTTGATCGGTAGATATATGTTTATGTCATAAGATACACATATAGAGCATTATGTGTTGTGAAAAAATGTTAAAATAATTTTTGTATGCTGAGTGCGGCGAAACGTGGTTAGCACGTGTTAATATTGTGTACACTAGCAAAGTAAATGTGATTGTTTTTTTGGTATTACACTTATTTTATCTGAAGACTCCGGGCTTGCTTCTTACAGACCCGACGCTGCATGTACAGATCAATAAAAGCTGTTGATTTACGGAAAAAAAGAGGAAAACAAGTTTCAACGCAGAGTACGAAGGAAGTGGGGTTACATTAGCAGACGCCGTTATCCAGGGCGACTTACAATTGTTACAAGATATCACATTATTTTTACATATAATTACCCATTTATACAGTTGGGTTTTTACTGGAGCAATCTAGGTACATTGCTCAAGGGTACAGCAGCAGTGTCCCCCACCTGGGATTGAACCCACAACCCTCTGGTCAAGAGTCCAGAGCCCTAACCAGTACTCCACACTGCTAACGAGTTATTGAACTCTTCGTCGCTGTACCTACTACTATACTTCATATTTCCAGTGTTGTGGAAACTTCAGCAAAATCTAAACACACTCTTCACTTTGACTTATGACCAAAGATGGTTGCCTATGGCAAAGTGGTTTGCAGTGCGCAGGTGTAGAGGTGATGCAGTGCTCAAGACAATGATAAACAACAAAATACTGGTGAAATGGTGGTTTATTTGTAATTCCAAGATCACTTGACAACAGTAAAACAATGGAGGACTGGCAATACACAACGATGTGTATTGCACAGTTAAATAAACACGTTCAGTCCCGAAATAATAGACACTGTATGTAAACACACACAGAAAACAAACACGATCACAAGTCCCGAGTGAGTGCTGCAGTGCAAGTTTTGAAATACAATTTATTCACTGAGTACGAGTGCAGTGAAATCTGGGTTGGGTGCTGGCCTTAAGCAACAGCTCCCAGATGTTAGCCGTCTATAACAGACAAACAGTACAGTTAATACGGCAAACAAAATAAACACGAAACACTCAAGGTACAAACACGGTCCTTCAGCGGTTCTCTCGCAACCATAACAAAGGAACAGATCACCTCACTACGTCCCCTTATGTACCGTCAGTCATACCCCCTTGGTTAGCGAGTGCAGCCATTTCTCCTCCAATCCACAGTTGCCACATCGCTTCCCTTCCGGGTCGATGACTTGGTGTACCATAGCTCCTCCCCCTTTCTAGATGTACTCTGTTCCCTATACACAGCGCCCTCACAGGTCGGGAGGGAGATTTGTAACCAAGATTCATTTTTTCTCTGTCACATTGCCACATTGGGCACGCTGTGTACGCTTTCTGTAATTGATGATCATTTGGGACGACCCCTTTACTGAATACAACTGAAATGCAATGATGCGCTGATTACGCAGAAGAGAAGAAGAATGCTTCTCAGAGAGAGCTGTAATTTGTACTTTCCTCGCTTACACGCCATGAGTGCATCGAGTGTACTGACCGACGCAGCGTACTGACAAAAATCATGAACCCCACTCCCCCTGCTCGGCTCCCAGACACATTCAGAGGCCAGAGTTTAATGGTTTGGTTCTCACTCGACTCGACAAACAGCCAGTGGAAAAATCACCCGCACTGCGAGGGCTGGGGCCGGGATGTGCCAGTGGAACAGGGTGCCAGTGTCTTTATAGTAGTAGGAGCAGCACTGTCTAGTGCACAGCTACTGTGTATTGACAGCGATAAAAAAGGAAACTTGATTCACAGTATGTGTTCACTAGATTGCACTCTCTACAATACAGACACTCTGCTGATCCAGTCTGTGTGGGTAAAGGGAATCTGGCAGCTAGAACTGAAGAGCTGGCCCTGAATTCAGGTCAAAGCACCTTAACACCCAGACTAAAGGGAATAAACCATGGCTGAATATTGACAATAAGAAGCACTCTGAATGATTTCAGACATCATGAAAAGGTAAGGGAGAATGTAATGTAACATGATGACACTGACAGCAGTGCTATTCATGGGCTCACCTGCTGTGCGGCTGGGGTCTGTCTGCTGCTGCTGCTGGGAGCTTGGAGCTTCTGCAAACTTCATTGTAGCATATGTGACATCGTCTTCCCTTCCTGGGAGTGAAGACAAACAAAACACAGGAGAAGTGAACATCTGATCTGACCATTTTATTAGCGGAGCATCAGATAGTAGGCTCTTATTAACAATGCTTTAAAATCAAGTTAAACTTAAAGCAGCGCTAACGAAGGCTTTATCAAATCCATTCCCTTAGCTCTTACTGGCTTTAAATTATTACTGCCCAGCCTTTAAAGGAGAGCTAACCAGGACTGAAAATCCATTGTCTTACCGCTTATTAGCCCGAGCAACATTATCACTGATCCCCATTAACGGAGAGCTAACCAGGGCTTTACAATATATTCTCTTAAAGAAAGTGGAAATAAAGAAGTCTGTAAAACTAGATGATCTACAGACTCAGGCTGTTGCATCCTTTACTGTGCAGCGTGTGGTTTTCTTCACACTGTAATGCCTTGTGCATCGTTAACAGTAAACTGTCACACTTCTCTCTGAGTGCAGACCACACTGTACCAGCTTGAGGGAGTGTGAGAGAGTACAGTGGCGTAGTGTACAGTATCTCACAGCACATAAGTGTCATGTTAAACAAATACATTAATAATAATGTTAATTTTCCTGTAATAGAATGAAAGTGCCACTCCCAAGTGTAGGTTGAGTTATTTATCAGTGGAAGAGCAGATCTTTTGACAGTGTGTACGCTACACAACACCACAGAGAGAGGATACATGTCTAATGAGTGGATTGTAATAAGAGGGCTATTTGTGATTTGATCTCATAGAGCCTTATTGTCCCGTTCCCCTGGATGTCAATCATTCACTACTCGGCTTTCAGAAGGCGGGCAGTGTGCAAAGACATTGCTACTGACCAATCAGCCATTGCTGTGGACCTACGTAATAGAATACACTCGTTGGAGACTTGTGACTGGGATGGGCTTAAAATAAAACAACAACAACTCTATAGTGTTGTAAGATTGTTTTTGTTATTGTTTAGAACCAATAAATTCAGGACCCATAATTTTCAAAGTTAGGTTAACATTTATATTTACAAAATGAATTATTCATGTAAGATATTCAACATTAGTAAAACAACATCAGTATTACAATTAATAAAATAATAGTTATAATAAATGAAAAAATACGTACTGTTAAAAGGCTAATAAGTCAATTGGTTAAAGTCTCCTGTTAGCATTAAGCTTGCTTTGCAGTGGTGTATTAATGTTTGCTTTCTAATTGTTTGTATAATGTTATTGAAGGGTCTTTACATAAAAAACAGTTCACTCACATTTTTTTTTTGTATTTTAGCTGTCACCCATTTGCATGCTTGCTTGCTCAGCTATCTAATTTGCTGACCTACACAACTACATGTAAATGCTGGGTCCATATGCAACCAAACTGCATTTTTTAAAGGAAATAAAGCCTAATCAAATGTGTTTTTACATCCATTTCTAAGATTTTACAGACTGTCTTCAAATTCTGTGTTATGACAAAATCATAGCCTTAGTCATAACAAGCAACCTTCTGTCCTCAGTAGAGCTCTCAGAATCATGTCTAATCACAGAGTCCAGATGGTACACCAGAGTGTAACCCCCCTGCAACACTCTGCTCACAATGGATTGTTCTGTGTGGTGTTTCTTTCTGAGAGGATGCCATCTCATTAACAGAGCAGCAGTTCACACACAAGGACCCCCCCCCCACACACACACATTACAGCACAGCTCAATTACATACAGACACCCACACACACACATACATACACATGCGCACACACAGACACACACATGCATAGTACAGCTCAATTTCAAACACGTCAGGATTACAGACAGTTCTCAGAGTATTTTAAAAGTAGTTCAACAGGTAAGCTAATGGATGAGGCCTGTTTTATGTTTGTTTGCTTAGCCAGCCCTACCCATCATTTTCACCCCTAAACAAATATTATTTATGCTCTCTATAGTATATGCATATTTTTTTCTCATATGTCTCCAGTGCAGTTCAATACATAAACCATCAGAAAAACATGAAGAAATTGAGAAAAAACTTCTAGTCAAAACATGTCATTGAATTTATGAAGTTTCTTTATTTCTAAATGTAGCACTATTGAGTGTTTAATAGTTATGGATGAGCAGAAATCTCCTTCCCACCTCCCCAACATTAGAAACCTGAGTCTGGTTACAGCAAAGCAGCTCTTTACCACTGCAAACTGGCAAAGAGAGTTACACAGCCGAGTCTGAGACCCAGTCAAGTGTGTCAGCAAAGCCCAGAAAAATGTACGCAACAATTTTAAAGGGATCCCGTTCTTCATGTAATAAAGCACCAAGTTTACAGAGACAATGCTCACCTGTACACAGTTTAGCAGCTGCTTGGTTGCCTGGTTTCCGCGTGAACTTGACACTGGATTAAAGACCTTCAGCAGACATCTTGTTATATTGTTGTAAGACTGTAGCAGAATGGAGGGTGACCAGCATGAAGCTAACACAGGAAGAACCTACGAGATCTAGAGCGGCTATTTAAAACTCAATGGCTAGATAGTCTTCCTGTAAACATAATTATAATAATGACACGGTTCCCCAAAATCAACAACACGTGTGAGAGGTTATTTCTGTAAAGAGGAAGCTACAAAAAACATGACTTTCTCAGGGTCTGGGATTCAATTGTATGAGCTGTACCCCTCTGTGATTTAGTAGCTTTTGAAGCATCCCTGTAAGGGGAGCCTGTATTATAGTATGAGTTAGTGAACCCGTCGTCGCTGCACTACTACAGCTAATATCTCATAAACCATTGCAGCTGCAACTTCATATTTCCAGTGTTGTGGAAACTCTGCAGCAAAATCCAAACACACCCTTCACTTTGACCTGTGACCTAATGGCTGCCACATTGGGGTCATGTGACTTTTTGGTTTCCGGATGATAAAAATCTAACGCTTTGAGATATTGAGAGGGACAACACAGGTTAGTGGTAAAATCAACCAACACAACACAATAATATGTTTTTTTTAACACACAACTTGAGAGATGTATTTCAAGCTGCAGTGATGACTCAAATGTAATGACTATCAGCGTGACCATCACTCCACAAATCCTTTAACCAGAACTCATATCCATCATTTAAATGCCATTTTGCAAACTCTAAGCGATTGTCCTTGTGACGCTGTCCTAAGAGTGGCTTTGTCCTTGGCCTGCGACCATTGAGACCTTCACCATGCAATTCTCAACCTATGGTTGAAATGGAAACCCCAGTCCCACTTGCAGCCAGTTCACTTTGAATATCTTTGGCAGTCAATCTCGAATTGTTATTAACCTTCCTCACAATTCTTCTACTTTTTCTTGGTGAAAGAACCTTCTTTCTTCCAGACCGAGGGAGCGTTGTGACAGTACCATGAGTCTTGTACTTCTTTATAATAGAAACAATAGTTGAAATTGGGATACTTAAATGCTTGGAAATCTTCTTTTATCCTTGTCCAGCTTTATGACAATAAATAATTTATTAAAATAAAAGCTAAAAATCGAGTCCCCCATCACATTATAAGATACACAAACAGTACTACTGAATAACAGTTAACACAGGAAGTATTTATTGGTACACTTTTAAATTCTGAAGAAGTTCACCTGCTCACCAGTGTCAATCACAATCAATAATATAAACCAACTCACAATTTCACTTTAAATATTACAAATACTTCTGTGTAGTAATAAGAAAAAACTAAAAATAGTATTCATATTAGTTTACCTCAAAGTTAGTCTTTGTCACCTGGATGGCTATTGCCAAACCCATTGACCTGATATTTAGGGGTGATTTTTATAGTTTTCGGCATCTCTAAACAGCTTGTTCAGTACAGTAGTAAGAATGCACAGGATGCTGAAGTAAACTGCAGCTGTGTTTCAACATGAATGTGACCGCGCGCCTCGTTCAACGACTCTGTACACCAGAAGCAGTTTTATTGAACAAGTATGTTTCCGTACATTTTAAGTAACATTGGCTGTATTGGTGATTACATATGATAAGTGTATTGATTTGGTTATCAAACAAAATAGGCCTTGCATGTTTTTTGCCCTTCCCCAAGTGTAAACTATAAATTCTCCAACACCATAGAAAGTCTGTGTTTTTCTACGTTATTCCGCAGCAAATGGATTCCTAGTGTTGTGATTCAGACACACGTTCGTTGTTGTGCTTTCCTCCTTCTCGTACACCTTCGGCACCTATTCTGGTACATCATTAACAGGTACAGGCACCCTTGTGTTACCACTAAAACTTACATTAGTTATTTGAAGTAACATATTCATGTTGTTTAGATTCAGTTTATGTTTTAGTCATAACATTAAAGCACCCCTCTGTCCCCAGTAGAGCTCTCAGAATCATGTCTAATCACAGAGTCCAGATGGTTCACCAGAGTGTAACCCCCCTGCAACACTCTGCTCACAGTGGATTGTTCTGTGTGGTGTTTCTTTATATACATACCTGTATATGAAAGTAAACTAATCTGAAAAGGTGAAATATATTGTAGACCCAGGTTAATATAATCACACAAAAAGTCGATGTTATATATAAAACAGCATCTCTTTAATACACATATAAACTTGTATCGTATAGTATTGTATTGGATTGTAGCAAGGATCCTGTGAACTTTGGTTCACCTGACTTTTTAAAGAAAGGATGAGTTGAAAATGAGAATTATGAGATCATGTTCCAATATTTTTGGACAGAGGTTATAATCAATTAGTTTTGAATGGTCGTATTTAGTAGTCTCTGCCTTTTGAAGACAGTTCTTATTTTTCATATATCATTGTGACAGAAATATGAGTTCTGGTTGTAAATTTCCCTCCCGACCTGTGAGGGCACTAAGTAGCGAAAGGGAAAGGCTTTGGACAGGTTGGCCTGACAGTTCATTTCCTGGGTCGGGAAATCAGTCAGCCTGGAAAAAGGCAAATCTCCCGTGCAGGAACGTATTGACCTGGAAGGTAAACGAGGTAGCAGCTGCAGGCAATAGAGTCAGCTGCAATCGTTTACTAAGGGGTCATGCATGATTGCATAAAAGTGGCCGGAGGATTGTAAATCTTTTCCTTTCGCTTGGGTTTTATTTGAGAGACGGGAAGGACCGTGTGAGACGCAGAGAAAGCGTACAGAAAAATATTCGTGAGTGCTTTCTTTGTTTGTTCGTGTCTGTTTAGTTACTGTCTGTGTTTTTGTTATATAGCACTAGACGGCTAAACAATCCGGAGCTGTCACCAAGGGCCAGCACAAAACCGGATCAACACTGCACTACAATCACGATTAACATTGTTATCAAGCACTTGTTCACAAGTATAGCACGTATTATATTGTACTTCACCACAAGCACTGAGAGCACTCACTTTGGACTTGTGATCTTGTGTGTGTCTAATTGTGTGTGTTAGTACTGTGCTTATTATTTACTGGACTGCAACCCTTTTGATTACTGTGCAATACACATTGTTGTGTATTGCCTGTTCATTATTATTTGCTGGCTGGTCATCAGACCATTGGATTAATAATCATTAAATTAACCATTTCACCCGTACTTTCTTTGTTCTTGGGATTACTGCATCCGCACCACACCTGCTATACACCTGCTACTAATTACCACTTTGCCACAATCCTACACTACACTTCCATATACTGGAAGGTAAGCATATATTTGAATGCATACCTCTTTTATATTGGATGCATTGCTATGAGGTATAGAAATGATGTGTTTGTTTTAAGAGAGTGACATATTGAACGCTCTAGAACGTAGTTGTGGGTGTTTTAGCTTTTTGCATGGCTGGCCTAAGGGCTAAGCATATAATAACCATATCTGTATTACTGTATTGAAGTACTAATGCTGTTAAACCTGTAAAAGCACTGGATCGCCCAGATTGCTTATTACTTGGGATCTACGGTGGTCTGCGCAACCAACCAATCCAATTTTTAAAACATTTAATAAACCGAAAGGGCACTACTACTACTCTGATTCGTTAAAACTTAAATTAAATGAGTCCATGTGATTTTGTTGATTATTAAAAAAAGCAGTCTTTACATATAGCATGCCCAGGGTTTGAACAAAACCACTTACAGGAGTTGACAACATCTCTGTCCTCCTTTTTCTAGCTGCAATGCAGGAATCTACAAATAAAATCTAGCCTATAAGTCCTATATTAATTACCTTAAAATGACACTATATATATATATACACACACACACACACACACACACACACACACACACACACACACACACACACACACACACACACACAGTGCTCCCTCGTTATAATGCGCCTAGGATATAACGCTCTTACAGCATGTCCCCCAATTCCCTATACTAGTGATTCATGCAATATTTCTACAGTAAATACAGTACCGGTGTTGTTCAAACTGTAAACAACTTCTCAGTCTAACTTCTGTTTCTGTCTCTCCCTTTTGATACAGTATCTGAACTGAAGAAAAGCTGCGCTGGCACTTTATAACACAGCCATCTTATTCAGCATTTGTTTTATAACTAAATACATATTAGGCCTGTTACATGGTTATCTTTCCTAACGTATTTACATTTTGCTACGAGAGGAGCTGTGTCTTTCTCCGGGAGACGAAACGCTTCAGCTTCGCTTCAGCCCCACTCCGGCAGCCGAACCTGGGGCGAGCCCATTCCCTCTTCCCCTCTCCTGACCCGCTCTCCTTCTCGCACTTGGTTTGCTTGTGTGTCGCTTCCAACTGAACTCCCGACCGTTGTTTAGCCAGGCTATTTATAGTTTAAAAACTACTATTTTTTTTTGATTACATGGTGTTTTATGTATGGTTAATTCACGGAAAGTGACATTTTTGCTTCACTAAATGTGGATTATAGAGAGGGAGTTATTGTATTTTGTATTTTAGTCAGATATGTGCGGTTATGTGTCCCGCAGCACCCCCCACCCCCTCCCCTGTTTATAACACTCTTCAGTTATAACGCTCATATTGTGTGTCCCCCAAGACCCGCGTTATAGTGAGGGAGCACTGTGTATATATGGGTCTTTTATAAAAATGGGTCTTTTAAATTATCTGTCCTGATTGGTCAAAACCGGTCACATGGGGGTTTTATTATAGCCTAACCCCATGGGTTGGCGTTTTTTCAAAAAGTGGCGAATCACTTGTAGCTATCCATATGTCATTAACTGTATATTAATAAACATAACTAACCACATTTAATATAGAATTTTTAACAAATGCATTTAAAAAACGGTAGCTATATTTAAATTCGCAATAAAGATGACTGACGAGATTTATGTCAATTTTGGTCTTTTGGGAAATCACACTCTATATTAGATTTTGGATGAGTCTGAATCAGACACCAACACTAATTCAAGTGGTAAAAAAGGAAGTGCTACTACTAGGCATCTTGAACATACTGAAACGCAGCTTCTGGACGTAGAAAAGGAAGAAAAAAAAATACACAAAAGACCACTGCCTGGGCATCGGGCATCCTATTTGACTGGCTATAACAAAGTGTGAACGTGTGGGTTGCAGTGCGTAGGTGAAAGGGTGATGCAGGTGCTCCAGAGGGAGAGATTGTTTATTTGGATTAATTCGCTCTCTGTCACATATCCCACCGCTCAGAGTGGAGCCAAAGGAGCACTCGGCTGAATCAACCTTACCCATTACACCCCCCTCCCGGGAAAAGTAATCCGCATTTTGGTGATCTTTCTCTGCACGGTGTGTCATGAAATACATGAAGGGTTGCAGTGCCAGATACCACCGAGTTATCTGGGCGTTGCTATCCTTCATCATGCTTAACCATCTGAGTGGAGCGTGGTCAGTGACAAGATTGAATGAATGCCCTAATAGGTAGTAGCGTAAGGTCTGAGTGGCCCATTTAATGGCCAGACATTCCTTTTCTATGACGGAGTAGTTGCACTCCTGAGGAAGCATTTTCTTGCTTATATACAGGATAGGGTGTCGTACTCCGTTGACCTGCTGGGACAAGACCGCCCCCAGACCAACATTCGAAGCATTGGTGTGAAGGAGGAATTCCTTATCAAAATCTGGTGTGACATTCCCCTGTCCATTTAATTAAATTTGGTGCGCTCTTTTTAGTGAGGTTCACTAGAGGGTTTACCACTGTGGCGTACTCGGGGATGAATCGACGGTAATAACCGGGCAACCCCAAGAGAGACCTCACCTGGGACTTGGTTTTTGGGATTGCCGCGTCCATCAAAGCCTGGACTTTGGTGACCACAGGTTTCACCTGCCCATGTCCCATAATAAATGTTAAATATTGGGTTTCTTCTTTGGCAAATGCACATTTAACCAAGTTGGCTGTCAGCCAGGCTACCCTCAGAGACTACAAGGCGGCTCTAATCCTAGCCAAATGCTCTTGCCAGGTGGAGCTGTAGATAACCACATCATCAATATACGCTGCTGCATATTCATGATGTTGACGTAAAACCTGGTCCATTAGTCTCTGAAAGGCAGCAGATGCACCATGTAGCCCAAACAGAATGGCTGTGAAATGAAACAGACCATCAGGGGTAGAAAATGCAGTTTTCTCACGTGATCTGCGGGTTAAGGGGATCTGCCAGTATCCCTTTGTCAGGTCCAAAGTTGAGATGAACTTCGCCGTTCCCAGTCTGTCGAGAAGCTTGTTGACCCGAGGCATGGGATATGCATCAAACTTGGCAATAATGTTTACCTTGGAAATCAACACAGAAGCGGTTGGTGCCATCCTTTTTGGCGACTATCACAATAGGACTGCACCACTCATTCCTGGAAGGCTCAATCACCCCAAGTTCGAGCATCACCCATACCTCTTTGAGAACGCCACCTCATCGACTTTCCGGGATCTGGTAAGGTCTTTCCCGAACCATGATACCTGGCAGAGAGATAATGTCATATTCAACGAGATTAGTTCTGCCGGGCACTTCAGAAAAAACATCCTTGAACTCCTCAATTAACCTGCGCAGATCTCTCTGCTGATCTGGGAGTAACTGTTCCCCCATCGGAATGTTCTGTATGCTAGGGGCCACCATACAGGGTCCAAAATCAATCCTCTACCTCGCCTGGGGCTATAAATAAGGCCTCCTTTGTCTGCCAGGGCTTTAATAAATTGACATGGTAAATTTCGGTGCATCCTCCGAAACGTGTTCCTGCCAATCCGACATTTTCACACTGCGGATCCACAGTGTGGCTACCAGACCTATAGTGCTGGAGGACAACACAAATCTGATGGCTCCACTGCAGAACCGCAGGCGCCCTATCGGCCACAGGGGTTGTGGATTCCCCTGCCGACCTAAGCCCTCCATACCCGGGCGGTGCTCGGCCAATTGTGCGCCGCCCCCTAGGAATGGTCAGCAGTGACATAGCCTGGATTCGAACCTGCGATCTCCAGGCTATAGGGCACAGCCTGCACGCCACGCGGAGTGCCTTTACTGGATGCGCCACTCGGGAGCCCCCAATTATTTAATTATCTAACTGGTAAGTAATTAAGCATAACTGGAATTCAATTATCTTCCTATCACTTCCATTTCAACACCTGCATGTGTGTTTCTTTACCCTGATGAAGGTACTTCGTACCAAAACGTTGGTTAATAAAACAAAATGATTTTATTTTAACTGGATTGCTTTTTGATTGTGTGGTTTATTTTCTTTTTTTTAAATTTAGCTTTGGCACTGCCTTGTAAACTGGCACCTCACTACTTTATTGGTGTCCGTACCTCCTTTTTAATTTTTGACAGTGCCTATTGGTACCAAGTATTGGCGATCTCTGCCATTCTTCTTTGCTGTCAGCTGACAAGGGATCTGCTGACATCCCATCATGCCTTTCTTCTTAAAGGAGACTGCCTCTATAACTCTCCAATATCTCATAACAAAAAGAATACGTTTTTTTTCATTTTTTGGTACAACAAAACAATATTTTTATATAAAAGTAGCCGGTGCAAAGATTATGATTTATTTTCGGGTATTATTGTACCAAAAAATGAAAAAAAGTATATCCCTTTTATTATGAGATACTGGGGAGTTCCTTTTTTACTTATATAATAAGCTCTTAATTAATGAAAATGAAACCTTCCATTCAGAATAGGGACTGCAAAACTATTTACTTGTGACCAACATCCTCCTAATAAGCCCTTTTTTGGAAACAAAGTCCAACTCTGGGATAGAGTGCTATCCATGCATGATCCACTCTGTTTTGCTGCTTTATTACCAAGGTATTAATCATATACCAGCAGCTAGTAGGACCTGATATGGCCAAGAACAGTCTTCACTTCAGTATAAGGCATGCAAATCCTTTATTAATGTCCAGTAACCTGTTAGTAAGGCATGTTTGAGAATAAGCATAATAAGTACCTAACAAACTCTTATTAGGAGGCTATACATGATGTATTATGTGCTAATTAGTCACAAATAAGTACATAATAAATGCCTAATATGTAATGCTTAAAATAAAGTGTTAATGCAAGCCTTGTTGCTCAAATAAAAAAGTGCTATTTAAAATAAAACTTCATTGTGATTTATCAGGGCTTGTATTTCTTGTCAAACTGGTTGTGTTCTTGCAGAGGTATGCACGTGACACTACTATGCACAGAACGCGCTCTTCTCTGAGAAAAAACACTAATCATTTTTGGTAAACCAGGACATTACATCAGAGGTAAAAACCAGAGTGTTTTAAAAGATAAACAAAGCTTGCAGTAAGAATACTGGTATGGTTGGATGCTCGGGAGTTATGTAATTATTTTAATGTTCAAGCGGCCAAAAAGAAACTAAACGACACAATACATCTGAGAAGAGTTGAAATGTGCTCAAAACTAAGGCAAGTAAAACATTATTACACTTTCATACCTATCAATATTCACTTTAGGGTCCCTGAGTGGCTCACCTGGTAAAGGCAGAGTGAGTCATACACTGTGTTTTTCACTTCCCTTACTATTATATGGTATTATTGCACTTTTCCCATGGTTATATTATGCATTTACCAGAGCTTGCCCTGGCTTGCCATGTTTAATATGCTTTAGCATACCTCTCTGTGCTTTACAATGCTTGCCTATGCTTTCCCATGCTTTCACAGTGCTTCATTACACTTTGCTGTGCTTTTACTATGGGAAGCTTTTCTAAGGGATGTTTGTAATTGTTCTGTTCCTCCAATGCTGAGTTATTATCATTGTTCTCTAGATCTGTTTTTATAAATGATTGCAAACGTCAGGGGGAATATAAAAACAATAATCGCAATGGCAATTGAATCACAAACTCTTTATAAAAGCTCTGGTTTGATTTAATGTGTATTTTCTTTTTTAATATATTTAATAAAAACACTTAGATACCACAGTTTAATAAAGTGAAATGTAAGTAACTTGTGAGATTCATTTTGTAGCGTGTTTGCTTTCTAAATAGAGAGAGAGAAAGTGAAACAGACCCACATTGGTTTTATATATTGATTATCACTGCCATGGTTTCACAAATCCTTCTATATTGTACCAGTGTGCACGTTCCATCAAACCAGTTATTGAGGGGATGTTTCCAGTATTCAAAATGTGCACAATCCTCCACGGATGAGTCCACTTCTTTCCAGTCATCAGGCTCCTCACCATACCAGAATCTGAGAGATGAGGAGCAATGCCAGTCAGTATCATAGCATTAAACAGGACATGCTCACTGTTTCACTGCACTCAGGGCCTTATTTACTAAAGGGCGCTAAATTTACAGTTAGAACGCACGTAAAGTAGTGAGCCTAATGTGCACCTGATAAATCTAAATTTACTAACAGAGAACGCATTCATTATTGTGCACAGTATTTGGCTCATTTACATGCCATAGTGCGCACACTACATTTAGTGAGAGCAATAATTTAATGTGCACGATAATGTCCGAGACTAGGTGGAGGTGGCTTACTGTCAGATTCCACATACTTCTTTTTATGCTGTGAGCACACTCTTAAACTCAGGGGAGATGTTTAAGGAGGACACTGAGATGTTTTGGACTCCTGTAAGTGGATTGATCGTAGGGGTGGGAAAAATATCTGAATATCCGAACAAAATTTTTTTTACACGTATTCGAACACGAAAATAAAATATTTGTATTCCTGATTTTAAATGTTATACATAATAAATATACTTCGAGTATCACTCCACTTAAAACAATGTTTTTCATTGAATGTCTTTTTCTAAATTTACAAATGAATATCCAAACGAATACATCTCGGATGAATATCCAAACATAAAAGGGACATGTTCGTCCCACCACTAATTGTTCGTGCACTGGCTTACAATATATCCACACAACTTTTAAGCAATCAAGACAATCAGACAGTCTGTGACAGAAATATAATAATTCTTGGTTGTAAATCTCCCTCCCGACCTGTGAGGGCTCTAATCAGCGAGAACAGAGTTCTTTGGACAGGCTGGTCTGACAGTTCTTTCCCAGGGTCGGGAACTCGGCCAGTCTGGACGAAGGCAAGACACCATTGCAAGAACACATTGACCGGGAAGGGAAACGACGTGGCAGCCGCAGATTGGAGAAGCGGTTGCACTCGTTTACCAAAGGGTCATGTGTGAAAAAAGTGACCCAGAAGGACCTGTGTTTGGTGAAATAATCGTGAGTGTTTGTCTTTTTCTGTCTGTTTGTTTGTTTGTATTCACTAGACAGCTAACACATTCCGGAGCTGTCGCCAGAGGCCAGCACAAATCCGGAACAGCACTGCGGTCGTATCACTATAACTGTATTTGCACCACTAGCACTAATTCATGCACTAACGGACTTGTGTATGTGTTTTGTGTGGGTGTATAATAAAAACAGCACTATTATTTGCGGGGCAAAACGAATCAGAGCAGTATTAGTACTCCTTCAGTTTATTAAATGCTTAGAAATGGCTTGAGTGGTTACAGTCCACGTCCGATCCCAGCTAATAGGCAACCTGGGTGATCCAGTGCCTTTGCAGCATTTAACAGCATTAATACTTCAATATAAATATGGTGATCAATGAGGCTGTGTGGTCCAGTGGTTAAAGAAAGGGGCTTGTAACCAGGAGGTCCCCGGTTCAAATCCCACCTCAGCCACTGACTCATTGTGTGACCCTGAGCAAGTCACTTAACCTCCTTGTGCTCCGTCTTTGGGGGGAGCGTTGTTGTAAGTGACTCTGCAGCTGATGCATAGTTCACACACCCTAGTCTCTGTAAGTCGCCTTGGATAAAGGCATCTGCTAAATAAACAATAAACACATGTTTTTCCCTTTAGGCCATGCGTGCAAAATGCTAAAGCACCACCGCTAAATCCTAAATCATACAATATATCACTCTCTAAAGCTAAAATATAATTCCTATACCTTACAGCAAATGCTTCAATATAAGTGAGATATAAATTCCAAAATGGTGCTTACCTTGTAGTTATAGAATATAACGTAAAAAACAAGAGCTGTCTTCGAAGGCAGAGACTTCTAAATACGTTCAATCAGTAACCAGCTTGATCAAAGATCTTCAGAGGATGGACCACACAACTTGTAGTTGATCGAATGATGCTTGACTGAAGTCTGCCTCGACTTTTATAGAATTTTTCCTCTGCTTTGTGCTTCAGTAGACCCAATTAAATTGAATTATTTGCTATGTTTTATAACTCTTATCTTTTCAGTGATTAATGTATTTAAAAAGTGCCGGTAACTCCTTTAAAATGAATTGGAGATGATCTCATGTCCGCTACCTTCCTAATCTCCAAAACATGTGAGGTGAACTTTTGAACTGATGTTATTTTTTTCTTGATACCATGGAGTGCCATACTACTAAACAGAATACAAGGGAACAAAATACAAGTTTATATATAAATATATATATGAGAGAGAGAGAGAGTGAGAGAGAGAGAGAAAGATATATAGAGAGATTTTTAATATATAACACCAACTCTGTTTGATTATTCCAACCTGGGTTTAAAATATATTTCCCTCTAACAAGGCCAGGAGAACTGTACATGAAAGGGGGCGGGGCAAAAAAAATTGCCATAAAATGTGAGGTTTTTGTATTTGTTTATTTTAAAACGGGGTACCCCTCCACCCCTGTACAATTTATTATTTTGTATTTGTTTTCTTGTTGTTGTATTATTATTATTATTATTGTTATGATTTATTTATTTATAAATGTGACGGCGAAGAGCCGTATATTTTGTATTGTTTTGCAGCGTGGATGGGAAGCCCCATCCACATTAAAAACCTTGTGCAGAAGGTGACCATCTCCCGAGTTAATTAATTATTGCTAATCGGGAGATTGTCACCTGCATATAAGCCTGCAGCTCTCTGCACTCGGGGTGGGTGTTTGAGAGGAGAAACAGAGCGAGCGAGAGGAGTTGAAAAATAAATGAAAATACAGGATCAGTGAAAGCGATTGCCCAGCCTGACCTGAGTTTTATTGTGTTTTTTTGAGATTTGTTTTTGTTTGAATATTTATTTTGCTCTAGGAGCAGTGTTTTTTTTGTTAAAATATTTTATTTATTTTTGTGTTTAAAAATAAAAACGGTGCACGCCGCACCATTTGCACCGCAGTATTCTCCTTTGTTTTTCTTCCTACCCTGTCACACCCTCTTAACATCAAAAGACATTCTTTTCAATAGGCTGGCTTTGTTTCTGTATAAATGTGTTTTAACTAAATAATACTAGACTGTTAGAAGGTTCATGGCAAACTTCTTAGTCTACAGTTGAAGATCCATTTATTTTCATTATCTCTTTCTCTCAGGTGATGGCGAACTGACCTCCCCGGGCGTGGCAGGCTTGACATCCCCAGGCATTGCAGGCTTGACATCCCCAGGCGTTGCAGGCACGGCGGCCCTAGGTGTTGCAGACTTGGCGACCCTAGGTGATGCAGGCTTTGCAGGACAGGGCAGGAGTTGACCCTTGGGAGGCAACAGCAGGATCTGACCCACAGGAGGTAGCTTCAGTTCCTCTGATGGTGGTGGCGGGGGCAACAGGTAGTCTCCCTCTGGTGGTAGAGATGGGAGCAATAGCTAGTCTCCCTCTATCACTGGGGACTGGTGCGGCTCTCCCTCGGTCGCTGGGGACTGGTGCGGCTCTCCCTCGGTCGCTGGGGACTGGTGCGGCTCTCCCTCGGTCACTTGAGACTGGTCCGGCTCCCCTCTGGGCTCTGACGTGGACGTGCCTACTGTCTGTGGAGATCGAATAGAAACTGTGATGGTATTCCCATATCTGCAGCCAGGGAGTTGCACATCATGGCTGCGATGGCTGGGAGGGACGCTGGCCGATGTTGGTGTTCCCAGGCTTCCCATTGCTCCTCATCTCTAGCCCACAGCAGGTCGATCACCAATCGGGATGGCCTCCATTATGTCCACCTTAGGGTTCAGCAGTCAGTCCCATATCTCCCTCGGACACTTGTGCTCCCCCCTCGTGCCCGCAGAATGCTCAGACTCCTCCCTCATATGCGCTGTCCATGACACCTTTCCATGTATTAATCCACCTCCATTTTTCCTCCCAAAAACACACACACATTTTACTTTTAATTATTATTATTATTATTATTATTATTATTATTATTATTATTATTATTTTAAATCACCCGCAGTACTGTTCCTGGCCTGAGTGTGGAGGCGCTGTTACCCACTCCTGAAAACCATATGTCACAATGTCAGACCAGGAAATACACAGACACAGTACTGGGGTATGGAAGCACTGATGCGCATGTTTATTAACCTCTTCTGTGCTACGAACGTACCTGACACATCATAAAAAGTGCTTTCCCTGTGCTACGGACGTACCTGACTGTGACAGGTGCGAGTGGTGTAGTGTATACAAAAGACAGTCCAGACAGTAAATTATTCACCAAAACATCCGTGTTTTTAATAAACAAACAAAAAGAGCCGCCCCTTTACCAGCGATGGTATTGGGGGGTACATGGCGAGTATTCAAACTCAAAACAAAAAAACAGCAATTGTAATTATAATTCCTCATCCTGGTGCACGAAAGTGTGCTCTTCAGTGTCGGGTCCGTGGTGCGTGCTGATGTTGTGTGGTGAGGGAAGTGCTCAGTGCGGTGTGGACTGGCTCCGTGGCTGCAGCCCCTTGCTCTCACTCCTCCTCTGTAACAACAAACAAACACGTAATACAAAACAACAAAAACGCAGCTCCGGCCATCTGTGTACTTTTCAGCGCAAGGCCCAGTACTCACGTAGCTGCTTCCCCTTTATACCCAGACACGCCCCCCTGCAAACAACCCATCGCCATGGTTTCTACAATAGAGGGCCGTCCCGCAGCTGCTTGCAATGGAGTCGTTCCGGGCACCTGCAACTACGCTCCCCTCCTAATATGGTCACCTTCCGGTTTCCACCTACCATCAAGGTGGTCCATCTAGGAGGCAGCATACCACTGACCTTACACAGCGTCCTTTCCGATCAGGAGGGAGATTTACAACATTGATCCTTTCTCTCTCTATCACACTGACACATCATAAAAAGTGCTTTCCCTGTGCTACAGACGTCCCTGGCACGTCATGATTAAAAACATGGTTAAAAAAAATAAAAGCTGGGGCTCCCGAGTGGCACATCCATTAAAGGCGCTCCTTGTTGAGTGCAGGATGTGCCCTATAGTCTCGACGTCGCAAGTTCGAGTCCAGGCTATTCCTTTGCCGACCGAGGACGGGAGCTTCCAGGGGGCTGCGCTCAATTTGCCAAGCATCGCCCGGGGGGAGGGAGGGTTAGGTCGGCCAGGGTGTCCTCGACTCACCGCGCACCAGAACCAGAGTAGTCTGGCCAGGCGCCTGCGGGCTTGCCTGTAAGCTGCCCGAGAGCTGCATTGTCCTCTGACGCTGTAGCTCTTGGGTGGCTGCATGGTGAGTCCGCAGTGTGAAAAAAGCAGTCGGCTGACGACACACGCTTCGGAGGACAGTGTGTGTTCGTCTTCGCCCTCCCGAGTCAGCGCAGGGGTGGTAGCGGTGAGCTGAGCCTAAAAATAATTGGTCATTCCAAACTGGGAGAAAATAATTAAAAAAAAGAATTGGCAACGACTAAATTTTTATAAGAAAAAAATAAATAAATAAAAGCTGGATTGCTGTTGTTTCACTCCGGTCGCTCACCGAGGAGTTTTTACATAACATATTACATAACATATTAGGTTGGTGGCTTTAATTTCATTATATTAAACTGATAAAATGTATTTGATGTGACGCAGTTGTTCAATGTAATTTACAGCCTGTTTGAAGGCGGTGTCTATCTTTGGCTTGTACTGTGAAACATCACAAATGAATTTAAAACAATCTGTGTGTAACTTTCATTTTCTTTTCAATGAGGATTGATAATAGAAAAGGTTTACCTTTGATTAGTAGGTGTTTTACTGAGCTGTGTTTCATGAAATTAGCTTCGAAGTAACATCTGACTATTTGTCTGCATCTTTTTTTGTTGATGTGACGGTAGCGGAAGATACTTCCTGCTCCTGAATGTCACATGACACCATTGTAATGTATCGAGTGTGGGAGGTACTTTTTTTTTGTCCTGTGGCATAAAGTCAGTGATCAGATGGTAAAAATAAACATTAGGAACCACGTGTTTTTTGTATATAGTTACTGTGTGTGAAACCTTGAATCTCGACTTGTTGTGTCTGGTTTAGTTGGTTGGAGAGAAACTGTTAGGCTAGTGAGTTTGAGCATACGAATGATCTAGTTTACATATTTTTCGAATACTGTATCTTATTTTTGTAATCCCTGTAGTCATCTTTCTTACAAAAAAACTTGTATTCATTGTATATTTCATCTGATTTCTTTCCTGTTCATTTGATTTCTTTCTTTTCTTCTCTTTTTTTTTAATAACGATATTGATTATAATGTATTGTGTTTATTTTTTAGATTATATATTTTTTCACGTCTCCCCATTTCTCTCTACGATTTATACTATAAATCTGTTTTTTTCCCTCCTTTTCCCATATCCTAAAAACGATTTGATTGGAGTTCTTGGTTTAAATGTATTTATTTTGCTCCATTTAAATAAATAAATAAATAAATAAATAAATAAAAACCTGGCTGTGGCCGAGGGGTAATAAGATAATTAACAGCTAGTTAACCCCTTTCCCAGAGTATAAGAACCTGCAACTGTCCGTGCTGCAAGGTTGGGGTGCAGAGAGGAGGTACGGGGAGATAGAGAGGAGACAGAAATAACAATTGCTAAAACGTGCTGGATTAGCCAGCACGACACTTACTTGTTTGTCTGTTTATTCATTTGGCCCTCGTGCCCTTTGGTTTCTGTTTTGTTGTTTGTTTAAATCCTTTTATTTTTGTTTTGTTTATTAATAAATCAGCTGAATGCCGTTGCGTTCAGTTTCACCCACCCATCCATTGTTTTGGTTCAGTTACTTCCTGGTCCGTGACGTCACCACACTTCACCACTGCGAGCCATCCTGCCACAACCTACAAATAGAAACATACGAGATGCCCATCTACCAACATATCCACATTTAGCAAATATCTGTATAACTGCGCTATTACTCATGAATGGTTATTGAAGTAATTGGGTGAGTTGATAATCAGACCATTAGGTAAGAAGAACAAAAAACGATTAATAGGTGAAGAAAAATACATACCTATATATGTGCAAAACACACACACACACCCCACACACACACACACACACACACACACACACACACACAATCACCCACTCACACACACACACCCACATATATAAAAATATAATAATAATAATAATAATAATAATAATAATAATAATAATAATAATAATAATAATACACGTGTTGTACGTCCAGAAAAAAACCTAAGGGTCCAGAGTTTAAATAAACAGTCAGTCAGCTTGCAACAGGTAAACAGGAAATTCAAATTTGCATGGTCAAGAAACAGCAGTAAATAGATAGACTTAGACTTTACATGTAGGATCTACACAAACTACTCCACACTGATAAAGTTAAAAAATGCATATAGAATATAAATAAGTACGGTTTATTACTTTGCATAAGTATTTAACCCCTTTGCTACTGCAGCCCTAAATCAGCTCAGGTGCAAATGATTTGTTTGAAAGGTCACAAAATTAGTGAAATGGTTTCAGCCTGTGTGTACTCAAAGTGGTTTAACTTGTAGATAATTTCCCTCAGGTATTGTGACAGGCTGGCTTAGACGGTGACGTCAGACAGAAGCAGGGATGGGGAAAAATACTGACACCAGGCAAGTACTGCAGTTAAAGGCGGCGGCGTTTTATTTTTAAATAACAAAAATAAATCAAAGGTTTAAACAAAAAGAAACTTGCTCACAGGGCAAAATAAAACAGTTAAACAAAAACAAGTCACAAACACAAAATAAATAAAACTACACAGGTCAGGCTGGGCAGATTGCCTTCACTGTTCCTGTATGTTTTCTTTTCTCTCTCTCTCTCTCTCTCTCTCTCTCTCTGTGCAGCACTGTGGACTCAGGCTGTTGCATCCTTTACTATGCAGCGTGTGGTTTTCTTCACATTGCTCTGTGGCTCTCCACCAGGGGCGGCGGTAGGGGGCCAAAGTTTACCTTAGCCCCCCCTGTAGCCCTGCCACCGAAAAATAAAAAAGAGATACCTCAAATGTATTGTAATGGCGATGGTGGCATCTGGGACATTGTGTTTGTCTTGTTTGTTATGTCTCGTTTAATGTTCTGTGATTTGTAGGGGTACGGGGCACGTCTTTAGTGTGTGTATGTGTGCGCGTGCTTCTGGAGTGTGTGCGTGTAGTGGGCGGGTCCCTCAGAGGCTATAAGTAGGAGGGGGGGATAGCCGTGAGCGGGAGAGCACGTGTGGACTTAATGGAGAAGGAACTGCGAGGGACAGAGGGAAAGGTGAAAAGAGCGTCTAACTGCGAAACAGTGAGATAACCCAGAGTGAGTCTGACAAACAAGTGTATGAGAAGAAAGGGAGTGAACGTGTGGTGAGGGAGAGAGTTCGTTTTTATATTTATTTTGGCGTGAAACCCGTTCTTCGGTTTCATTTTAGTTAATGATTAAAAAGCCTCTTTCAAATCCCATCTGGTCTCCCAGAGTCTATTTCACCTCCATAGCACAGAATACTACAGTATGATTTATCGACGTGACTTAGTTTTGTAAGACTTTTCGGAGATTTGATGTGAGTTTCAACAATCAAAAACCATTCCAGGTATTGTCTTTAATCAGGGACCCTCAATAAAGTACATACATTCAACATGAACTCAGGACCGGGTGCTTCCTGTTTGAGCACCGACAACGTGCTGAAGGGGGACCTGTGTTGCTACTAAACATTCCCTCCAGGAAATGCTATCTCACAATCTCTTGTGTTAATTCCATTTCAAGTTCCTACTAGTTTCTATTAAAAAAAAAAAAAAAATAGCAACTCCTTATTGGTTTACTTTGAAAATATTTACTTTAACTTTTAGTTGTAAACAATCAATGTTATTTAACGTTTCTAATTATTTCAACTTTTACTCCTTGCTTAAACGTTTAAATATAACCTAGAAATGTTACAGCTGTTTGTTCACTTAGTGACTTATTTTATTACAGTGTAACGGGCAGTGTTGTGTGATACACTGCTGTTACCGATCCTGCCCTGTGTCGGTGAGATGAGATGATGTTAAAAGCTCTAGTCACGACTGCAAACGAGTCCGGATCTTTTGCATTGTGGTTCACACGGGGGCATCGAATGCCCAATTGATTTTTATGCTGCACTGTATTTTTCGATATGTGTCGATAATGACGAATAACAATGACGTTTGGGGATCTTTTTTTATTATGTCTGTGCCATTTGCGTTTAAGGTTTTGTATCAACATTATATCAAATGTGCGACATAAGTGGGCAGTAAAAGTGATATGACAGAGACAGTTCAAAAGTCAACGAGCTTTTCAATACAGGAGAAAAAAAAGATGATCAATCAAAGTATTTGCCTTCCAACAACGTTTCCCCTGCGCAGTGAAATGTAAGGTTTGTAAACTACCTGCAACCACATCTGTAACAAAACGTTCTGCATTTGTGTTCTCCCATAACTAAAACACATAATCAAATACAGAAGGAAACTAGTGTTTCTGCTGGTTCTCTATCAAAGAAATTGGACAGTTTTGTTACGTTACATTCTGTAGGAATGTCCTCCTTTGCAACGCGTTTGTATAATTGCAACACGCAGCAATACAATGTAGCAATTATGCAAGAATACCAGTTGAAAATTGAAACTTTGTATATAACTGTGTACCAAACCAGACTTAAACAAACAGCACACAATGTATCCATTTTACAATCTGCTCACTCTGCTTTAAAATCTGTATGCTTAAAAACCCAATTCAAAATAATAATAAGATATGTCAGATGAAGGACTGGGACCACCTATTTTTTCGATTTTGAATCGGTTGCTCTAAGGCCCCATTCACATGGGAGCGATTGGGCTCTCTTGAGGTGTGTGGGGTCGCTGGTTCGCTGGTTCGCACCCAGTCAACAGCACTTACTTCATACTGCACTGTAACACTTGTAAACTATGTTGGATAAAGGTGTTTGTTAATTAATAATAATAATAATAATAATAATAATAATAATAATAAATAATAATAATAATAATATCATTATCATTAACAGGCACTTAATCTGCATTATATTCCACCATAATACTGAAGTTTTGTGAGATCGAAACCTTGACACTATACGTGCCTACACAACGTGCAGTGTAGACCCCTCATATCTTTGCCTAGACCCCCTGTGGCAAAGTGGCTGGTAAGGGGAACAGGTGTAGCGGTGATGCGGTGCAAGAGTGACAGGCAGACAACGGTATTCGAGTGAAAAAGGTGCTTTATTTCTTTTCCAGGTCTGGTGACCAAAAAATAAACAAATCCCCGGCGATACACAACAATGTGTAACACACGGGGATAACAATAAACAGGGCACAGTCCCGAACAAAACAAACAGACGGTCACCAGTCCTGGGTGAGTGCAGTCGTGATGGTGATTTAGTTTACACAGATAGTGCGGTGTGCAGTGGTGCTCCGGACAGTGCTGACCCTTGGCGACAGCTCCGGAGTAGTGCTTTAACTGTCTGGTGGTGAAAAACACAGACAATTACACAGACAAACACAACAAAACACAACACGTAATTATTTCTCTTATTATTTTTTAACAATGAGAGCTCCTCTCTCGATCCTTCTCTCTCCAAACGCTTAACCCAAACGAAGGAAAAGAACAGCGTTACCCTGGCCCCTATATGTAATCCCGCATGATATCTAGGTAAACGGTTGCAGCTGCCCCTCGTTTACCTGTCAAATCAATACGGTCTTACAACAGAGTCTCGCTTCTTTCCAGGCTGACCCACTTCCCGGTCCCGGAAACGAACTGTCAGGCCAGCCCTTCCAGATACTTCTCCTCCCGTTCTTTAGCGCCCTCACAGGTCGGGAGGAAGATTTATCACCAGAACTCATTGTATTTCTGTCACATATCCCACCGCTCAGAGTGGAGCCGAAGGAACACTCGGCTAAATCTACCTTTCCCATTACTCCCCCCTCCCGGGAAAAATAATCCGCATTTTGGTGGTCTTTCCCCGCAGGGTGTACCATATGGTACATGAAGGGCTGCAATGCCAGATACCACCGAGTTATCCGGGCATTGCTGTCCTTCATTGTGCTTAACCACTTGAGTGGGGCGTGGTCTGTGACCAGATCAAATGAGTGTCCCAGCAGGTAGTATCGTAAAGAGTGAGTATCCCATTTAATGGCCAAACACTCTTTTTCGACTACGGAGTAGTTACGTTCCCGAGGTAACATTTTTTTGCTTAGGTACAATATCGGGTGTTCTACTCCAGCTACTTTTTGGGACAAGACTGCGGTTTTCTCTCTGGAGCTGCGGGTTAAAGGGATTTGCCAGTATCCCTTCGTCAGGTCCAGAGTGGAAATAAACCTCGCTTTTCCCAGTCTGTCTAAAAGTTCGTCGACCCGAGGCATGGGATATGCATCGAACTTAGCAATAGCGTTTCCCTTTCTGAAATCCACGCAGAAGCGGTTGGTGCCGTCTTTCTTAGCCACTATGACAATTGGGCTGCACCACTCGCTCCTGGAAGGTTCAATCACCCCAAGCTCGAGCATATCCCATACCTCTTTGCGCACGCCACTTCGTCGACTTTCCGGGATCCGGTACGGTCTCTCTCACACTGTGACACCTGGTGGAGAGATAATGTCATATTCAACTAAGTTTGTTCTGCCGGGCACGTCAGAAAAGACATCGCTCAACTCCTCAATAAGCTTACGTAGCTCTCTCTGCTGATCCGGAACCAATTGTTCCCCCATTGAAATCGCTCTTGTGCTCGGGGTCTCTGGACAGGGGCCTAAATCATCCTCCATATTGCCTGGGGCTATAAATAAGACCTCCCTTGCCTGCCAGGGCTTTAACAAATTAACATGGTAAATTTCACGTTCATTCCGGCGATCGGGCTGTCTAATTTCATAATTTACTTTCCCTATAGCCCGAATCACCTCATACGGCCCCTGCCATTTAGCACACAGTTTTGATTCTGATGAGGGAAGTAGCAGCATTACCTTGTCCCCTGGTCGAAAGGTTCGAATCCGTGCATTTTTGTTGTAATGCTGCTGCTGTCGGTGCTGAGCCGATCTGAGGTTGTCTTGGGCCAAACGACCGACCAAATCCAGGCGATCTCTTAGTAGGAGCACATACTTCACTACATTTTTAGACGAGCCTTTGTGCTCCTCCCACCCCTCTCTCAGCAGGTCGAGAATGCCGCGAGGCTGCCGGCCGTACAGGAGCTCAAAGGGGGAGAACCCCGTTGAACTCTGCGGCACTTCTCTCACCGCAAAAAGGAGGTAGGGAAGAAGCGATGCCCAATGTTTCTGCTCTTGTGTTACGAATCGCCTCAGCATCGACTTTAAGGTCTGATTAAAACGTTCAACCAGACCGTCCGATTGTGGATGATAAACGGACGTCCTGATGGGACGTATTTTCAATATTTTGTACACCTGCTGTAACGTATTGGACAAAACATTGGTCCCGTGATTGGTCAAAAATCTCCTTGGGGATCCCTACTCTAGCCATAATCTGCGCTTAACTTCGGTGGCTATTGCAGCGGCACTAGTGGACCTCAATGGAACTGCCTCCGGTATCGCGTTGCATAATCCACCACCACTAATATATCGTATACCCGGAGTCAGAAGGTAGCAAAGGGCCCACTATGTCCATTGCAATGCGCTCGAAAGGAGGGAATAATCGGCAGTGGGACCAAAGGGGCGGGCGCACTTCGACCGGCGCTACTCGCTGGCAGTCTGGGCATGTGGCTACATATCTCGACACATCAGTATGAAGACCGAGCCAATAGAATCGAGCCAATATCCGTTCCCTCGTCTTCTCGGCTCCGAGGTGCCCCGCAAAAGGGATATCATGCGCCAGCCTCATGACCTCGGTCCGACAAGACGGGGGAACCAACAATTGTGTTACAGGCTGTCCTGTGCCCGGCTACTAGGTTTACCCTATACAGTAATTGCCCTTGATACTGAAATGTGGATATACTAGCGCCCCCAGCCGTCAACATCCTTACCTTCAATGGACCGGACCTGCCCCCAAGCGTGCACCAGTGACGGGTCGTTATGTTGGCCCCACACTAGGTCCGCGCTTGAGTACCACGGGTCCGGTACATTGAGAGGGGCTGGAATAACCTCTGCTCTAGTCGGCCCAGTAACCTCGCTCTCTCGGTCACACTGCGTTCCCACTCCCTTCGACTGGCGTTTGTTACCATTGCAGCACTCTCCCACCAGACCCCAGCCTTGTCTCAAAAACGCTCCCTCCCATTTCGCGGTCCGTCTCTCCTTATTTGTTTTTCTAGGACGGAAAAGAGGGGAAAACATTTCAGTGTGAAAAGGAAACACCAATCCGTTCCTTTTTTTTTCCTGCCACGTTTACGTGTGTGGCTGAGACTGCCATTATTTGCATCAATTCTTTGAATTTTGGCCAGTCTCGGCCCAGAATAACTGGGTGTGGCAACCTTTCCGCCACCCCGACTACAATGGTTGGGCAATTCATTCGATGTGTCAGTAATGGATTGGAGGAGACGTGATTGAACTAGCTATCGGAGGGGGCGTGACTAAGGGTATTTTAGGGGACATGACGCCGTAATCTGTTCCTTTGATGTGGTTACTGAAAGGACCCATTAAGGAAACCGAAGTAATGAATTAGAGTGTTTTGTGGTTTTTTTAGTCGTTGCCAGTTATTTTTATTATTTTCTCCCAATTTGATATTTCCAATTATTTTTAGGCTCAGCTCACCATTACCACCCCTGCGCTGACTCGGAAGGGCCAAGACGAACACACCCTGTCCTCCAAAGCGTGTGCTGTCAGCCGACCGCTTTTTTTTCACACTGCAGGCTCACCATGCAGCCACCCAAGAGTTAAAGTTTCGGAGGACAACGCAGCTCTCGGGCAGCTTACAGGCAAGCCCGTAGGTGCCCGGCCAGACTACAGGGGTCGCTGGTGCGCAGTGAGCCGAGGACACCCTGGCTGACCTAAACCCCCCGGGTCGACGCTCAGCCAATTGTGCACCGCCCCCTGGGAGCTCCTGTCCACGTTCGGCTGTGGAATAGCCTTCACTTGGACCTGCGACGTCCAGGTTATTCAGGGCACATCCTGCACTCCATTCGTGAGCTAAGTGTTTCGTGTTTTGTTTGTTGTGTTAACTGTTTGTCATTTGTCATAAGCACTAGCCGGGAGCTGTCGCTACAAGCCAGTACTAAACCCAGACTACACTACACCACTGTTTCACGAGCTGTTTGTCTTTCACCACACCTGCACAAGAGCGCTCACTATCGGGAGTAGTGAGCGTGTCAGTGTTGTGTGTTAATTATTGTTTCGAGACTGAAACAGTGGATTTGCACGGAGCGATACACATTGCTGTGTAGCGCCTGTGCTTATTAAGAAGAACATAAGAACATAAGAAAGTTTACAAATGAGAGGAGGCCATTCGGCCCATCTTGCTCGTTTGGTTGTTAGTAGCTTATTGATCCCAGAATCTCATCAAGCAGCTTCTTGAAGGATCCCAGGGTGTCAGCTTCAAAAACATTACTGGGGAGTTGGTTCCAGACCCTCACAATTCACTGTGTAATAAAGTGCCTCCTATTTTCTGTTCTGAATGCCACTTTATCTAATCTCCATTTCTGACCCCTGGTCCTTGTTTCTTTTTTCAGGTCAAAAAGTCCCCTGGGTCGACACTGTCTATACCTTTTAGGATTTTGAATGCTTGAATCAGATCACCCGCGTAGTCTTCTTTGTTCAAGACTGAATAGATTCAATTATTTTAGCCTGTCTGCATACGACATGCCTTTTAAACCCGGAATAATTCTGGTCGCTCTTCTTTGCAGTCTTTCTAGAGCAGCAATATCCTTTTTGTAGCAAGGTGAGAAGAACTGAACACAATATTCTAGATGAGGTCTAACTAATGCATTGTAAAGTTTTAACATTATTTCCCTTGATTTAAATTCAATACTTCTCACAATATATCCGAGCATCTTGTTGGCCTTTTGTCTAGATGAAGACATTTCTGAGCCAACATAAACTCCTAGGTCTTTTTCATAGATTCCTTCTTCATTTTCAGTATCTCCCATATGATATTTATAATGCACATTTTTATTGCCTGCATGCAGTACCTTACACTTTTCTCTATTAAATGTAATTTGCCATGTGTCTGCCCAGTTTTAAATGCTGTCTAGATCATTTTGAATGACCTTTGCTGCTGCAACAGTGTTTGTTACTCCTCCTATTTTTGTGTCGGCTGCAAATTTAACAAGTTTGCTTACTATACCAGAATCTAAATCATTAATGTCGATTAGGAATAGCAGAGGACCTAATACTGATCCCTGTGGTACACCACTGGTTACCTCACTCCATTTGGAGGTTTCTCCTCTAATCAATACTTTCTGTTTTCTATGTTATGTTGACCGCTCCCTAATCCATGTGCATGCATTTCCTTGAATCCCTACTGCGTTCAGTTTGAGAATTAATCTTTTATGCAGGACTTTGTCAAAAGCTTTCTGGAAATCTAAATAAACCATGTCGTATGCTTTGCAGTTATCCATTGTCAATGTTGCATCCTCAAAGTCAAGCAGGTTAGTTAGACACAATCTCCCTTTCCTAAAACCATGCTGACTGTCTCCCAGGATATTTTTACCATATAGGTAATTTACCATTTTGGACCTTATTATAGTTTCCATAAGTTTACATATAATAGAAGTCAGGCTCATTGGTCTGTAGTTAACTGGTTCGGTTTTGTCTCCCTTTTTGTGGATTGGTATTACATTTGCAATTCTCCAGTCTATCGGTACAACCCCTGTGTAAATAACTTCTTTCATTTCTTTGAGTACTATTGAGATGATCTCATCCAGCGCACACATTAAATACCCTACATTCATATTTTCAATCAGTAGTCTTTTGGGAGCTGTGGCGGAGTGTCCCGCCCCTATATATTTGTGCACTGTTTTTGTATTATTGTTTGCGGCGCGGATAAAAGCGCTGCGTATTTGTTATTGTTTTTGTATTTTTGTTTTTGTATTTTTAAAAACCCTGTGAGGATGCGTGACTGATCAGCTAGTGATTTATTTAGCTAGCTGACAGTCACGCATCCTTATTAAACTCGTGCAGAAGGTGACCATCTCCCGAGTTAATTCATTGATTAATTGTTGCTAATCGAGAGATGGTTACTGTATATAAACCTGCAGCTCTCTACCCTCAGAGGAGAGTGTCAGAGGCGAGACGGGTTTAGAGAGAGAGAGAGAGAGAGAGAGAGAGAGAGAGAGAGAGAGAGGATAGGATAGGATAGGATAAACAACTTAATAAAAAGAAGCTGAACACCGTAGCGTTTCAGCTCTCACCCGTACTTCCTGAGTCTGTGTTTCTGGTCTGAAGTCATCACTGAAGGCATCTTGCGTCTCTGCAGAAATGATCAAACCCTTGTGCACTGCATATATCCTAAAGTGAAGGTAATTGTGCAGAATGACTAGATTAGTGGGTCCTGCACATTGCAGGTGTTTCCAGTTTGCAGTCCTACTCACTGCACTGTGTTATCAAGTCCAAACTGCATGAGCACAGCACTCATAAAACAGCTCTGCGTTTGATACAAGGCTGTGAAGTGGGTTTGAACATGGCAGCAGTGCCCAGTATAGACAATGAAGAGGGGCTGCAAGTTTCATATTTACTGAACTGGACATTCTCAGTGGCTGCAGTGACCCTTTCTATGAAATCAGAGAGGGAACATTTATTCTGAGGCAGAACATTACTAATGAGCGCTCCAGTAGTAACTAAACCAACATACTAATATTTCCTACATACTGATCTAGATCTGTCTATCTGTTTATTTTTAGACACTGACGCTGTTTAATGTTCTTGTCAATCTGCTGCTGTCGGCCCGCCGCCCTTTTTACAAAACGTTAAGGACTCTTTTGTAAAGCCCATTTTGAATAAATAAATCAACTTTGCAGTTCATGAAACCTTTTCCTCCTGTTTTAGATATGGTTTATTAGCTTACTCTCATGTTTCAAAGCTCTGTTTAATATATAAGAAAATAAGGGTAAAAAAAGAGAAAGAGAAATGAGGGTACCCATGCTAACTTGAAAATTGGTGTCTGTGTGTCTTTCTACTTACCCCATGTTGTGCTCCTGCTCTCGTGCTTGGTGGCTGCTTGATGTCCACATTTTCATAAACCTGATCTGATTCATAGCTGTCCATCTCCATAGCAAGTGCTGTCTGAGAAGAGCCAGATACACGTCTGAACTGAAGTTCTGTCTCCTATATTAACAGTGCAGACTCTGCAGGGCTGGGCAGGGGCTAGAGGAAGTGGGGTTTCACACTTCAGTCTGTGGTACAGTGTAAATGCTGCCCATCTCTGTAGATAGTGCTGTAGAGAAGTGAGCTACAGAGGAAGTTGTGACTCTTATATTAACAGTACAGACTCTGCAGGACTGGGTAGGGACTAGGGGGCTGTTTTCACACTTGAAAGAGTGCTGAGGAGGCTTTAAATCCTTTGCCTATATCTAGAGGACCTCGTGTCTAATTGTGACAAAACTAGCTAAGGATCTTCTTCATCTCAGGGTACATGGAGGCCGTCTGTCTGTCACATTTGATCTACTTTTTTATCTATCCGATGGCTCTTATTCTGAATTTAAAGGAGATATGTTTAGGCTTAAATATAACTTAAGGTAACTAGCGCAGGAGTCTGGTTCGGCTGCCTCCGCTCAGGACCGACCTGATCCCGAGCCGGAAGCCATGGGAGCTGATTTTTTAGCTTGTTCCCGTGACTTCTGACTCGAGCAAGGGTGTGACGACGTGCTGGGAAGGCTCTTTGACCAAGCAGCGGTGGTTAATGGTCTGGTGGTCGAGCCCAGGCAGCGCTGCCGGCACTCATTTTGAAATTCCTCCTGTACCGTGTTGACAAATTGGACCGGGAAGTGCGTCACCAGTTGCTAATTCCTCAACCTTTTAAAGGGATTTGCTGCAGCTTTTTTGTCTGGTCATTTGGGGCCTAAGACTAAAAAGCAGGCTTGTGGTTAATGGTTACGGGCGTTTTTGCAAACGTTGTTTAAAACGGAGGTGCCGTTGCCCTAGTGTAAGCTCCGTTTGAGCGTTTTGGAGTGTGGCTTATTCTGGTATGTGTTATAAAGGAAGAGTCTGGTCTTTTCCCAAGTTCCCCAAAAAGAAATACTAACCAACCAAGGCACCAACTTTATGTCCCGACTAATCCAGCAGACATGTAAAACTTTTTTTTAAGACCATTAGGACCTGATGTTTCCGGAAGACCGATGGTCTTGGACCCTGATTTTTTTATTAGTAGTGATGTTTACCCTGACCAGTTGATTCCTCCCCTTCTCTTTGTGATCCGGGTACCCCAGGCTTTTTACTGCTGTGATCTGGTCAGGCTTTTCTGACCAAGCAAATGCGGTGGTTAATTTCCTGGTGTGGTCCGGGGCAGACTGGTTGAAATTGGGCGGGGGTGCTAGTTGCCAGAGGCCATGTCGTATACCTGAGCCCAAAAGAAGAGTCCCAAAGGACTGAAACAGTCCTATTGTTTTAGTGGATAAGTCAGATGGGTCCACTTTCATTGACTTCAGGGTTAATGAAAAATCGCCTGAGTTGCTGGAGCATCTAGGCACGGCTCATTTTATGTTCATTTAACCAAGGGTACTGGAAGATACCCCTGACCCCAGAATCCAGAGAGGACAGCGTTTTCGACTCCTTCGGGTTATACCAATTTAGAACCATGCATTTTGGGTTGCTTTCATACTGTTCCAGCGGATGATGGATAGCATTTTACCCCATCAGCAGTGACCCTGATCTTAGTGGCGGAAGGGGGTTCACCCTGCAATCCCAGGTTCAGTGTCAGACCTCACCGACGGTTCAGTGGACGGAGCCGTCTTTCGGGGCCAGTGCTATGCAGTCCTGATTTCAGCAAGGTTTCACCCTGCAGACGGATGTGTCAGAGACAGGTCTCGGGGCAGTGTTGTCTCAGGAGGTGCGGGGAAGCGAGCACCCGGTCCTGTATATCAGCAGGAAGCTCCTTCCCCGTGAAAAGAACTATAGTACCATCGAGAAGGAGTGTCTCACAGTAAAATGGGCAGTCAAGTCACTCCTGTACTACCTCCTGGGGCGACACTTCACCCTGGTGACAGATCATGCCCCCTTGGCATGGCTTCACCGGATGAAAAATAACAATGCCAGAATCACCCGGTGGTACTTGGCCCTGCAGCCTTATGCCTTCAGGGTTGTCCACCGAGCAGGAAAGCTGCATCAAAATGCTGATTTTTTCTCTCGGGAAGGCATGGGGGTGTAGGATTTCAAATGGACCGGTGGTGCCATTCTGAGGGGGAGAATATGTAACAGGGAGAGATCTGGACTGGCCGTCTGAAGTATGCACGATGCTGCAGGAAGAGGGCGGCAGTCCCGTGAGATCTGCCTGCCAGTCATGGCAGTGACACAGAGAGGTAGGAAAAGGGTGTGTGGGCTTTCCCCCGCTCTGAGTGGCTGGGAGGCGGGTTTTAGTGGGATTGTTGATCCTATAAATTAATACTGTGCTGTTTCCCCAGATCTGCCCCTTTAGACCTGAACAACGAGCAAGCGGTCTCGCTGCTCGGCAAGACCACGGACGGACAGGAGAAAAGACCCTAAAGAAACTCAAAGAGAAGAAACTAAAGAAATAGAGAGAAAGTGGGGAATCCTTGGGCAGACCCCGATATTGTTTTAAGTCAGCTGAGTAAACAGCATAAAGTAGGACGGAGGCCCAGGTCGTACGGGTAGCGGCGACTGGGGAAAAACATGTTGCGAAGTGCAGCACGTTTATTTTGTGGTTTTGATTACTGTGTTTTATTTTCCCTGTTTCTTTTTGCCTTTTCGTTTTTCATTATTTTTGAGCACCTGCGAGTGCACCTGAACTGTACTGAGTACCCTGACGTGGTATTCCCGTAGGTTCTGGATACCATAGTTGGTAGCCAGACCACAGACAACAGCGCCCTCTGCGGGTTAAAAGAAATCAGTACAAATCATACGATTAAACTAAATAAAACCGAGCACCTGTGCGGTGTTTCAATTACAACTTCTGTCTCCTGTGTCAGTGAATACCCACAGCCTTCCACACCTAGGAACAATGTTTTCCTAAAACCCAGGCTTAGATATTAGTCATCTAACACTTCCTCACAGTAATATATAGCACCAAGCATGGTGGTGGTAGTGTTATGGTTTGGGGATGCTTTGCTGCATCAGGACCTGGATGCCTTGCCATCATTGAAGGAACCATGAATTCTGCTCTGTATCAGAGAATTCTGCAGGAGAGTGTCAGGCCATCCATCTGTGAGCTGAAGCTGAAGTACAGCTGGGTCATGCAGCAAGACAATGATCTGAAACACACAAGCAAGTCTACATCAGAATGGTTGAAGAACAAGAAATTAAAAGTTTTGGAATGGCCTAGTCAAAGTCCAGACCTAAACCCCATTGAGCTGTTGTGGCAGGACCTGAAACGAGCAGTTCATGCTCGAAAACCCACAAATGTCACTGAGTTGAAGCAGTTCTGCATGGAGGAGTGGGCCAAAATTCCTCCACAGCGCTGTGAGAGACTAATCAATAACTACAGGAAGCGTCTGGTTGCAGTTATTGCTGCTAAAGGTGGCGTAACCAGTTATTGAGTCTAAGGGCGCGATTACTTTTTCACTCGGGAGCATTGGGTGTTGCATAACTTTAATAAATAAATTAAATATTTATCAAATTTTTGTGTTATTTGCTCACTCAGGGTCCCTTTTATCTAATATTAGGTTTTGGTTGAAGATCTGATAACATTCAGTGTCAAAAATATGCAAAAATGCAGAAAATCAGACAGGGGCAAATACTTGTTCACGACACTGTATATATATATATATATCCTCCCTCTATAAAACATGTGCATATGCACATTTTGTTTAATTATTTTACTGTTAATTATCCTCTGCACCTGGAGGTAATTGTAAATTAGAACCAGGGTATTGAAGAGGTGCAGGCAGTGTGCACTGGACGGCTGTGTAGAAGGAAGCAGGAGGTGTACCCTGCTGCTGAGCCGTCATGGAAAGGTACTGCGTGTGTTCCCTTTGTTAATGTAGGGAAAACTGTGTGTTTTGTTTTCAGCCGGTAAACAGCTTAGCTGTCCGTCTTATTTTGCTAGTTTTTTAACATTTGTGTGGTTATTGTAATAATGTAGTACTGGCTGATTTTAATAAATACATTTAATTTCGTAGTTGAAAAAACTGTCCGAAACTCAAGTCTGGAGTAGGCCATGTTTATGATTCTCTTCGTGGATTTTCTGATTTGTGAATCCATAAATATGTAGTTGGAAACATTAACAACTAAAACATTAACAACTAAACCAGCTGCCCAACGTTTCGATATGTTAGATATATGGTGCAAATATTAGGAACACTTGCTTAAGTTTACAATTTATTGTGCACAAAAATAAATACATTGTGGAAATGATGAGCGGTTTACCTCTTACTAACTCCAGTCTATCTCATCTGGTAACTTGCCTGTCACTGAGGCTGCAGACTGCGCATCCCCCTGGCAGCTCGTACCGCTGTTTCCACACCAGACAGCCAATGGGAAGGCCCCCGGTCTGTCTGCAGGAATCACAAGCTTTCCTATTGGCTGAATGCACAAGCTTTGCGGGCACCAGTAAACTACTCGCTATCTGCAGCACCCAATCACAAAAAAAGTAAAGACTCTTCTAGGATAATTATATAAAAACATATGTAATATATTGTCCTTGATCTAGGGGAGGATTTTCAGGATTGCCCCAGTCCACATCACCATGGAATGTAGTTCCGCCCAGGGTATTTACACTGCCTACTTCCTGACCATCTTGCTATTAGGGTTTCCAGATTGCTATTTATTGCTGTGGCACCTATAGCGACGCTGCAGTGAATAGCTAACCAAATAGCTAACTGGCTTTTCTATTAGAATGCTAAACTAATGACTATTACTTAAAAGTTGTTACATTACATTCAAATCCACTATCATATCATTATATACAAGCAACTCTATGCTGTTTTTTTATTCTGATATAAGAATAATGTGCCAGAGCCCTGGTGGAGGAAGGTATTGCAACAGTAATACAGGGACCCAATTACCACATGGATTACACACACACCAGTACAATGTGGGACAGTTACTTTGTTAAACCCCTTGACAGTTTTAAATACCTCTATTAAGTCGCCTCTGGCTCTCCTTCTTTCTAGGCTATACAGATTCAGCTCTTTCAGTCTATCTTCATATGACATGCCCTTCAGTCCTGGAATTACTTGTGTTGCTCTCTTCTACTCTCTCCATTGCCTTAATGTCTTTCTTATGATATGGGGACCAGAACTGGACACAGTATTCTAAGTGTGGTCATACCAGTGCATTGTATAATTAATATAACTTCTCTAGATTTGAATTCAGCTGTCTTGACTTGTGACAGAGATCGAATGAGTCTTAGTGTTAGATCTCCCTCTCGACCGGTGAGGGCACGGTGCACGAGGAACAGAGTACCCTTAATGAAATGGCACGACCATTTATTCCGTAGGGTAGATGGAAGTCGGTCAGTTCGGAAAGGGGCGGAGCTATGGCACCCGAGCTCAGTGACCCAGACGGTAAGCGGCGTGGCATCCGAGGACTGGAGGAGCGGATGCGCTCGTTAACCTCGGGGTCATGGGCGAGGGTATAAATAGGGGACATGGCTTGAGTGATCTGTTCTTTTGCAGATGGTTAAACCAAATAACCTAGAAGGAGCCCGTCTTGTTTGTACTAAAAAAACCGTGGAGTTTTTGCTTGTCTGTGTATTTACACTGTTTGTCTTGTGTGTCGTTTCTCACCAGAATACTGAGCACGATCCGGAGCTGCAGCCGCAGGCCAGCTAAAACCGGACATCACCACTCACCTTTCCACTACAGGAACTGTCTTTTTGCACCACTAGCACTAAAATCACGCACTGTCGGAATTGTGTCTGTGTTTTGTGTTTTGTGTGGGGGAAAGAACTGGACTTTGGGTTACGGGTCAAACCCGTGGGATTATAATCAGAAGTGATACACGCCGCTGTACCACTTCCAACACTATTATTATTTACAGGTTTGCCTTAAGGCTCTGGACATTTATTAAATTAAATAAACACCCTTGCACCTGTACCAACGTTGTCTGTGTGATTATTCTGCCCTGCACTCACCTGCACGTCTTTACCACTTTGCCACATGACTATATAACCTAACATTCTGTTTGCCTTTTTTATAGCTTCTCTGCACTGTCTAGTTGGCTTAAGAAATTCATCCACTACTACCCCAAGTCCTTTTCATGCACAGCCTCCTCTATTTCGTTACTATTCATGCTGTACTTGCCTCTAATGTTTTTGCCCCTATGTGCGAGACTTTGCAATTATTCACATTACATTTCATTTGCCATGTGTCAGCCCAAGCTTGAATCCTGTCTAAATCTCTTTGTATTATTAAAGTTGCTGATTGGGAGTTGACTACCCCTCCCAGTTTTGTGTCATCTGCAGATTTGCATAGTTTACTGATTATGTCTTGGTCCAAGTCATTTATATAGATTAAGAATAGCAATGGTCCCCATACTGATCCCTGTGGTACCCCACTTGTTACGTTACTCCAGTTTGATGCCTGGCCTCTAATTATAACTCTCTGCTTCCTATATTGTAACCAGTTATGAATCCATGCTGCTATTTTATTTATTTATTTATTTATTTATTTATTTATTTATTTATTAGGTTAGGACCACATACAATTAAATACATTCATGAACATGTGATGCATTGTACATTCAATTTACATTGATAGTCCCAAAATGTAGTCCTACTGATTTAATCTTTAGATAGAGCCTTTCGTGCGGTACTTTGTCAAATGCTTTTTGAAAATCTAAGTAGATGTCATACACATTATCCTTGTACACTCTAGTCACCTCCTGAAAAAAAATCTAGTAAATTTAACAAGATCTATCCTTCCTAAAGTCATTCCCATGTCTGAACTGTTGTCTGAGGTCATGTGGACCCAGTTTATGTTTGAGAAGTTAGTCTCCCATAATTAGTGTTCCCTTCCTTACCTATTTTTTTGATGCTTGCATATAAGTTTTCATTTAATGATTCATCAGAACTTGGGGGCTTATAACAGACACCCACTATTAAGCCTTTAGATTTGATTTTGTTTAATTTAATCCATATTGATTCATTGTTACCATTACTTTCCAATATTTACCATTCTAACTTGTTTTTAATGTATATTGCAACCCGTCCCCCTCTTTATCATGTCTGTCTTTCCTAGCTGACCTATATCCTTCCATGTTAAACTCGTCTCCATCATTTGGAGTTAACCAGGATTCTTTATCCCTATAATATCATAGCTATCCACATTGACTACGGCTTCAAATTCTAGAAATGTATTTCTAATGCTTCTTGCATTTTAAATAGAGGCGTTTCAGTTTCTGAACAGTTTGGTTGCACTTTGTTGTTTGCTGTGTAGTTTGTAGTGTATCTCCCCCGGCTCTATTCTTCTTGCCCCCCCTATGTAATATACTGATTCCATGAATGTAACAGATAAGACTGGGCAAGTTTTGGGTAATTACAATCTTTCATGTAATTGAAGCTCATTCTTTAAGTTGTTGTTATTTATTTGCTTAGCTGGCCAAATAGATATGGTATGAACATATTTATTCATAACATTTATTTGCACAAGTTTTTTTTTCTGTTGTATGAAGACTAATTGGTTTTATGTGTAGATTTTGCAGTAACATTTGCATAACATTTGGTTGACCTCGGTGGTTTGAAAATATTCTTAATCTTCTTCTTCATGATGATGATGCCTTTATCCAAGGCAACTTAAAAGTGTTGCAGGGCAATACAAGAACAATATTTAAATGCAGTAAGTTTATGGGACATGCAAGGTATAAAATATACAAGATGCAGCAAGTTAGGATAAAACCTATTTATAAATACAAAGCTATAATAGGATGCTGTGTGATCCAGTGGTTAAAGAAACAGACTTATAACCAGCAGGACACTGGTTCAAATCCCAGCTCAGTTGTGTGACTATGTCACTTACCTCCTTGTGCTCTCTCTGCGATAAGGCCTCTTGTAATTAAATTGGGATAAACAAAACGTAGAAATATTGGCATACAGCATAGTGAAGCATGAATTAGCACATGAAGAAAGAGCAACTCTGCATACGTAGTTCACAATAGGCTAATCGTAGATTAAGCTATTCTAGTTTTTCTTCACTGGATGGATCATTATTCTTACCTCAGATGGTGGGATCCCAGTTGTCTGTGCAGTTGATGTAGTTGGCTCAGAATCTTCTTGCCTCAGATTTATAAACTAAATTGAAAGAGATATTCCAGAATAACAGTAACAATAGATAATGTACACAGCAATTACATGTAGATCTTTAAATAGAAACATGTTTATCTGTTCAAGCTAGATTAACTTACATCCTGCGTCTTCTCCACCAGTGCTTCTATTTGTATATTTCTATGCTTCATTTGTAGCACTTTCTTCTGCAGTCCCTTCAATGCATGAAGTCTCCCCAATGTCCATAGCACCATTTTCTTCAATAAATTCAAATAAAGCATACTTCATTGTTAGCCTTTTTAAATACAGCATACTTCATTGTGAGTCTTTTTTCCAATTGTATCCTTAGGACAACAGGAGCCTACTTTCCAGCAGTGTGGAGTAGTGATTAGGGCTCTGGACTCTTGACCGGAGGGTCGTGGGTTCAATCCCAGGTGGGAGACATTGCTGCTGTACCCTTGAGCAAGGTACTTTACCTAGATTGCTCCAGTAAAAACCCAACTGTATAAATGGGTAATTGTATCTAAAAAAAAAATGTAATATCTTGTAACAATTGTAAGTAGCCCTGGATAAGGGCGTCTGCTAAATAAATAAATAATAATAATAATAATAATAATAATAATAATAATAATAATAATAATAATAATAATAATAATAATAATAACTATCTGACACCTGTGGTATTGTTAATTAACACCTGCTTTTAATGAGCCAAGATTCTTTGCATTTCTGTAAGATGACTTTTCTAAATGTTAGTTTCATTCAAGAATGACTCAAAGAGCAACTAAGAGACTTCTCTGTAGATATCCCTCACACTACAGAGAAATACAGCTTCTAAAGATAATGAAGGACATGCCCTGGAGCAAGAGGAGGACGATCGACAGACAGCAGACCGGCAGGTCGAGGTGATGCGATATTTTGTTTCTATTGTGCTATTGTTTTAATATATATTTTAAATATGTATCTACAATACAGCCTTTCTAGATTTGAGGAGGCATTACAGGTGTTTCATTATGAAGACAATGATAGACGTTCATCTACACCACAGGTAAAAATGTCATTTTTTTTTTTTTTTTTTTTTAAATGTCATACACATTTGATCCAATGATGGCTTTCTACACTAACGTGTGTCAGTTCTTGTTGTTTCTTAAGGTGTATCCTTTTTGTATTTTTAAAATATAAATTATAAAATATATAAATTGACTACGATTATTTTTATTTAAATCAATTGATTAAAACAAATTATACCATAGTCAAGCATTTAAAAATGTGTGTCCAAAGAGATTTGAAAAATGTGTGTGTAACCTATAAGCATTTTTTTTTTTTTTTTATCTCATTAATATTTTTACGTGCAATTATACATCTTTTAAACAGCAGTGTTTTACACTTGCTTCAGCTGGGTATAACTAACATCCAAGTCAATAGAAAGGAATGGTTTTCTCAAACTCCTCCAAGGCATAATAGCGGTTTTATTGGTAGAGTGGTTGCTGTACGAGATGCACGAAGGAGAGCTATGCTGATACTATACTTATTAAAAGCGACGGTAGTGTTTTATTTTTTGTTATTACAGTCTAAATAAAATATATAAATAGTGTTTAGCGGACCTACATAATCTGTCTGCAGACTACCAAAACGCTATTTTTGTATTCTATTCCCAAGCCCCCTTGTATTCATGTAATGGTATTATACGATAAAAGCAGCAGTTATGTGTTTTTTTTTTTTTTTTTTTTTTTTTTTTTTTTGGGGGGGGGGGGACGGCGTCTGCCAATAAATAAATACATTAATACATAATAATAAAAGCGTGCACTTTATCGGTAACTGGAAAGAAGCATGCAGACAGCTTGTAATGTATTTGGACCACCAAAGAAAAAGTATACAATGAATCAATTAACATCTTGACAGTGCAACAGCGTACCCTTGTGTTCAACAGTTTGATACATTTTAAAGATGATGATGATGATTATTATTATTATTATTATTATTATTATTATTATTATTATTATTATTATTTTTCTTTCAATCACTTCAGTTCAAAACAAAAATGTTACAATGGGGAATGGGTAAAAGCTGAACTAAGACAAAACCCGCTGGACGGACCAATAAACAAGCTCCGAACGGCCGGAACCCGGTACCAATCGAACCAGCCTTGTTCACTGCTTTACATAGAAACAAGAACCTTCTTCATAGGAGTTATTGTGTTTTATTCATTAAAATGCACCCGGACTAAGGTAAAACTTGCTAGACTTACACAAAGACAGAATCTCTGCACGTGATGCTGAAAGCAAGCTCTCCCGAATCAAGTCCGATCAAATAGTGGGGTCTGTTCCATTTGCTACCTTTACTTTTAACATGATTTTTCTTACTTTGCTATGGATTTAGAATGTCTTAATTATTTAGTATGTGTGTTCAGAACCTTTAACTGACATAGTGTAGCAATATAATAAAAGCGCACTGAACTCTCGGTTGCTCCATTTTTTGCAAGCTGTAACAATGTTGTCTACTTATAGGCTTTAACGGTGTCGCAATGACAAGTTGTAACGCTGCGTACTCTGAATGAACAGGGTGTACGGAAGTCAAGATCTGTTGAGCACGCAGTTACAACAGCCAGTGGACTGGAATAGTTATTGCAACAATACTTTATTTTGGAAAACTATTGAGGTTCGGTTCTTGTTTGTAGATGGAAACTATTCTATAGGCTATATATTAAATATCCTGACGGCGTTTGAAAGCAGGAACTCAAATAATAAATAATAATAATAAAAAAAAAACCTTCTACCGAGAACCGCCAGACGCCGTTATATTGACGGTTATATAGGCCTACAAAACAGTAACATTTCGCTTATACAGTAGCCTACTCTGTTTTATTATTTCAGTCAGGGCCGTGCCTGCGATGAATTGATTAGTCTGCAACCCTTACATGAATGAATCTGTGGATACAGCGAAGTATGGAGTTGGCATTGACCAGGTGACTTGATTCGGGAGAGCTGTTCTTTCAGCACCACGTGCAGTGAGAATTCGGGCTGTCTGCGTCAGTCTAGCACCTCGGTGCGGGTGCATTTTAATTAATAAAAGTAAGTTCTAGAAGTGCTATGAAGATGGTTCTTGTTTCTATGTAAAGCAGTGGACAAGGCTGGTTCGATTGGTACTGGTTTCCGGACGATCAGAGCTTGTTTACTGGTCCGTCCGGCGGATTTTGTCTTAGTCCGGCTTTTACCCATTCCCGTTAAGTATTTAACACTTGTTTCAATAACAACTTTGTTCAAAACATTACAATGTTGCCGTGTCAATAGTGTTCAGGAGACGCGTGTACATGTTTCTGCAGTGTGCATGTTGTTACCGTAGCCTATTTGGGTGTGTATGTGTGGTGTGTTGTTGTGTTTTTTTTTGTTTGTTTGTTTTTAACACAACTTTGTCCAACAATAGATTTCGGTTTGCTTGTTTTCCAATGTTGACGCGAGAGCTTCAAGCTTTCGTACTAAGAGAACCACTCCTATAAACCAGGATCACACCATTTTGAAATTCATTTTAAAACAGAAGGTGGCTGTATGTGATTGAATATTAGCAAACGATTGTTTTCCTAAGGTGTATGCAACTTACATTTACTGGGTCAGTTGCAAAGAACAAAAAGCTGCGGATGATCCCGTGGTTAGTACTTAAACTAGTGCGCTAGTTATAACCAATTGCAACGAACCAAGAACTTCCAGATAGTCCCTAGCTGCGGATTAAAAATGTTCCCAATTGCAACGAACTCTAAAGGGCGTGCATCAGTGCGAACATACCCCTTGCAAGACTCAGTTCCTCCAGAGAAAACTCACAATGCTGTGATTAGACATGCTAAAGATGCATTTACCAGTAGCTCACCCTGTTATGGTGTGAAAGGTTCCAGTAGTTTTATGCTGCTTCCACTGTTTGATGTTGTTAAAGGCTTCAACCTGGAGTACATGCATAGTGTTTTACTAAGAGAAGTAAGGCAATTTGTATATGCAATGTGTGATTCTTGCAATCATGAAAAACATTTTTACATAGGGAACAAATTTGATGACATAAATAGGCAGCTTTTATCAATAAATCCGCCAAGTGAGATTAAGACTAATTGAGTTTAAACACTTTTGGAAAGCAAATGAATGGTGAGTTTTCTGTAGTTTTATTCTCTTTGACCAGCAAGCCTTTCTACAGTCATTGGCTACAGCTTGTTAATGCAGTACATATACTTTCAGGCTGCGAGATTTCAAATGAGGAAATATACAAAGCTGAGCTTTCTTGCATTAAATTTGTTGTGGACGTAGCTAATCTTTATGGACCAGAATACGTGTCACACAATGTCCATCTTTTAACCCACTTGGTTCCAAGTGTTACGCAATGGGGTCCTTTGTGGTGTAATTCTGCATTTATTTTTGAGGATGCCAATGGTAAACTCTTAAAGATGTTCCATGGCACACAATGTGTACCACTTCAGATATTTAAGCATTTCTTTGCATACAAGGAGCTAAATGCTTCTGCAAAGATTTGTATGCCAGATGCCCCAGAAAGAGTAAATGATTTGTACTGTTGGTTGAGTGGTAATGATTGAATGCTGACACGTGTAAATTGTGTAGAGGAACATTGTGTTGCATTTGGATGCCCTTCATCTTGTGTTTTAAGTATGAGTGAAGTACTAGCACTTGAAACTTTGCTGAACAGTGAAATAAAGAGAATGGATTGTGAAAAGTATAACAGGTATGTTCTGAATGGGAAGTTATATACATCAAATTCATACTGTGCACAACTTTGGTTGATGGAGCCTTTGTTTGCATGATTGTGTTAAAGCCATATTGCACTTGTGAAGCACACTGCATATGTACACATGTCATTTTTGCCAGTACATAAACTGAAAGTAAGTAAATCCAAAATGCAACTTTATGATACACATGTTGAAGGAAACTTGATTTAATTTACTGTGCAGGTTATTAAATGTTCTGAAATGTTTGCAATAAGAGTCACTATGGTTGTGAGTAAATGCTTTGTTAGAACATAATGGGATCTGAACATAATAAGACTGACAAAATTTGAACTAGAATAATGAAACGTTTAGTTTTGGGGTGAGTACAACATGTTGAACTTGTATGTATTTTAACATATTATGATTTATGTTGTAATCTTGTTAAATATTATACATTTTAAAGGGTCATCAGTGTAGATCCAGTACTTGCCCTGGACACTGGATCGTATGGTACCATTTCTGTTTTTTCAATTCTTTTTTTTTTTCTTTATATAAAGTTGCCAAGATTAAGATTTTTCAAGTTGAGTTGCTGTATACAAAAAAAAACAACCTTTAAATCAGATCCCCACAAAAAGAAAACATGTATGTATGTATGTATGTATGTATGTATGTATGTATGTATGTATGTATGTTTGTAGACAAGACTTGGCCCAGAGACTTTTGGGTAAACGGCTTCTGATGCTGAAATACCCCAATATTCTATACAGACACCTTAACACCTTAACATCTTTTCTTGGTGGTTGCTCTCCTAGGCAGAGGAATGTTGTCTTTTGTGTGTAATGTTTTGATGGAACTGGTGGCAACTTATTGGTCATGTTACGCTTGTCTTCCAATGCTAAGGCCAAACATCGCAGCACCTGGTCATGGCACCAAGTAAACCAGCCAATCTTGCATTGTTCCACTCTGTCCCATCTCATCCATTCTCCCTGCTTGGCCTGGGAACGGCCTTTACGCACCTCATCCTCTCCTCCTGCTTTTGCACCTTGTTGACTACCAGCTTCCTCCTTTGAGCTGGGGCTGCCTTGTGCCATGTAGGAGGAGCTGAACTGAGACCAAGACCCCCTCTTCCATGCTGAACTTGCCCCATATCACCAATTCGAAGGGCAGCCTTTGCATCTTCCACAGCTTTCTTTGCCGCCCACTTTCTTCCAGTTTTCAACACAGGTGCTGCCTCCCTTGCACATTTGTCGCGTGACTCTACTAATGTAATTTCCAGTCGGACCTTGGTGCACCTAAACTCCCCGGTTAGAGTGGAGACTGGTAGCTGCAGTATTCCTTTACCATAAAGTCCCACTCTGCTGAGGCAGTGTGGAACTCCCAACCATTTCCTGATGTATGAACTGATTAAAGCTTCCAGCTTCTCTACTGTTGTCAAAGAAACCTCGTACACAGCCAGTGGCCACAGCAGCCTTGGCAGTAGACCAAACAAAGCACCAGAGTTTTAGTTTTGCCTGGTAAAGCGCTGCTGTCTATGCTCTTCAACCCTTCCACTGTTTGTTGTCTCACTTCTCCCACACGAACTGTGTCCTTTAGATCCCCGTCGTACCATCTCCCAAGACTTTTCACTAGCTTCGCAGACACTGTTGGTATTGCCTCACCATTAATGTAGAACATTTTATATACTACTTTACCTTTTAATTATAGTGATGTTCCTTGATTTAGTGGGCTTGAATTGCATTAGTGCCTTCAGTGTTACTGTAGTGTATCTAGTTCAATTCTATAGTTCAGTTACAAGAGCACTAGTATGCAAAAAGTTAAGCTTCTTTAGTTACGTCATACTGTTAAGACTGCACTGTCATGCACTTGCGCAGTACTACGTAAGAGTTTGTATGGAAGCATCTAATAAACACAGCATTAACTTTACTTAGGTTTCCAGTGTCTCAATTTTGTTGTATATTAAAGCACAACAGTTATAACATAATGTGTATACTCAAATTGGTGGTAGTCGCATTCAAGAAGCCAAGCGCTCTCCTCCCACTACCCATTTTGATGCCCTAATGATTACTTCCATTGCCATGGTAAAAGCCAGTGGAGAAATGGTGCATCCTGCCATTATTCCAACTTCTAGGCTTTGCCATGTAGTGCTGAATTCTAAAGTTGAAAAGCTAAATTGCAAATCTCCAAAGTAGGCTTTCACTAAATCTGTTATTGTCATCGGTACACTGAAAAAATCAAATGCTGCCCAAAGAAGTTCATGTGGCACTGAACCATATGCATTAGCCAAATCCAGGAATTTCACATGGAGCGCCTTCCTCTCCTTTTTAGCTGATTGAATTTGTTGCCAGATCACATTGATGTGTTCTAAGCATCCTGGGAAACCTGGAATGCCTGCTTTTTGTACTGAAGTGTCAATGAAGCAGTTCTTTAATAGGTAAGTTGACAATCTCTGAGCAATAATGCTGAAGAAAATCTTGCCTTCTACGTTTACTAGGGAAATAGGGCGAAACTGACTGATGCTTGTAGAATCTTTTTGTTTTGGTATAAAGACTCCACCTGCTCGGCGCCATGCTCTTGGTACAACCTGTTTTTCCCATGCCACTTTCATCAATTTCCACAGGATTTGTAGAACTCCTGAAGCACTCTTGTACACTCTGTACGGAACTCCATTAGGCCCTGGAGATGATGAAACCCTTGCTTTTTCACAGCTTGCTCTACTTCTTTCCACTTAGGTGCACAGTCCTCCATTTGGTATTCTGGTGGATTGATAGGTTGGATGTCTGAAGGAATTTACATAGGCTCCTGCCTTTTTGAATCTGTATGTGTTTCCTCCAAATATCTCTCCAGCTTCAGATCATACTGTAGACCACAACAAAGAAGGCCATCTAAATCCCTTATTGAATCTTGCAAAAACTTTAAATCCTTTGGCATAGATTTTCCATAAGTTACTGCCACTGGAAAAACTCTCACCGGTTCCATCTATATTTAATGACCTTTCCAAACTGTTCACATTTTCCCTTTACATAACAGGATATTTCTTGAAATGTTTGAGCAGTTCTCCATCAAGTCCAAAATAAATCTATTCCCTGCCTGATTTTATTTCTGTATGCACATCTCTAGGTGTTTTCAGTAATGTGCCAGCACATATGGGAAGATCAGCATGCCCACATTTCCGTAGGTGCTTTAGAAGACTATCTATTGCAACGGCGCCCTGCAAGTGGTCAGTGGAAACGTTACATAATTACGGAAAGGAAGCGGCAGCTCAGTTTATAGAACGCATTGCAAACCCAAAATTTGAGACCTTAAAAACTCAGCTACAGAAGCAGGAAGAAAATGCATTCATGAAGAATTTCTCCAACTTAAAGAAAAGGTCTAAACTCTCCTCCATATATATAGTTTTGGAGGGTCTAAAATGTATTCTTTACTAGGAAGTTTTCGTGTATTGTGCTCCCGTGCACTCAACACAGCAGCTTGTAAAGTAAGGGATAACGACAGGGCATGTGTTGTGTTGCATTAAAATGAAATAGTCCCTCAAACAAGGTTGTATTTGTTGTAAATATTAAACTGGAGGTTTTCAACATTTCCATTTATTGTAATTAAAATGCTGTGCTTGTCTCAATTGCTCTGTAAACAGAGCTGACATAACCCGCAATGTTCGCCTTGTTAGCAACCAAGCATTTAAAAATTCCAATCATGTATTTCTGTTGATAATGAAAAGATACAGAAAAGGAGGCAAAGATAAAGTTCACTATCCACACATTACTACCGCTGACCTGGAGAAGCCAATATAGAAATACCTAATTCCTTGCCGTAAAAGCCATTTTCATTTTTCCCCCAAACTACCCAGTAAAGTAGTTTGTCACATATCTGACTGCGGTGGGACCAGAGTAAGGGTGGATATATAAAAAGTCGAATAAATTAATCCTGTTTTAAATACCATTACATACAGCTGTAACAATTACTATATTCACACAATTACTGTTTTGAGATTCAACTTTTATGAGGGAGCTCATCTAAATCCCTTGTTTAGAAAGATACAGGGTATTAATGCTTGTGACAGGGTAGCCGTCTGCCGGATGGAGATGGAGGGTGCCCCGCAGGCATACAGGATTTATTTGCATATCAACACACTGAACAGCTCACACTACTAGCAATGGTAGCGCACGGAGTACAAACAGCAAAGTGTATGAAAACTTTGCTGGGATCTACAATCTCTGAACTAATCTTCTCTGTTCATAAATGAACAAACTCCTGCTACTCGCCTGGCTGTCAGCGGTTTCGACTTGCTTACTCGCTCTCTTGGTATCCAACCCTGGTTCTGGTTCTCTCTCACTCAGTCACTCACGCACTCTCTCTCTCTCTCTCTCACACACACACACACACTGGTGAATTTCAGCTTCTTTAGCCCAATTGTCTTTGGTTTTGCAGCAGCCCTGAGGTGAATAAATGGAACCTTCTCATACTTGACACCCCATTGGAACACACCTACCTGCTGATTAGATTCCACACCTGGTAATCACTCCACACCTGGTAATCACACACAGCAGGCAGGCTGTCCCAGGAGCGTCAGGTACTTCAATTAATAACAATAAATACACACTGTTTACAATATACATTTACACCAAAAACCCTCTTCATGCACAGTGCGGTATACACTTACATTAGTGTCAGGTAATTTTACACAATAGCAAAATGCATAGGTTTATGAAAAAAAAAAACTTAAGCACAACTCGCTTTTGCTTTCCTGTAGCCATTTTGCATTAGCATTGTACACGTGGCTGAAGAGCTTGATCATGGCGGATAAAGACATCTGCAAGACGGGTGGTGCTGGGTTTTTCAACTGGGCAACGACAGCGCTGTACAGTGAAATGCAAATAACTTGTGGGATTCATATTTTAGCTTGTTTGCTATTAAAATAGAGAAAGAAAGTGAAACAGACCCACATTGGTTTTATGTATTGATTATCACTGCCATGGTTTCACAAATCCTTCTATATTTTTTCTGTGTGCACGATGAATCATGCCAGGCTTTGAGAGGATCTGCCCAGTCTATCGAGTATGCAAGACGTGCACAATCCTCCCCGGACGAGTCCTCACCTTCCTTCCAGTCATCAGGCTGACCAGTGTACCAGTACCTGAAAGAGATAAGGAGCAATGCCAGTCAGTATCACACAATGTCAGCAGAAAATGACTAGATTGTTTGCTGCTGTAGACTTTTAATTTTCAGCATTGATTTCAGAATGAGATTGAAGCTCTTACTGTGCCTTGTCATTGAGAGGAGTGCCGTCCACCCAGAGCCAGACTCCTTCAGTAACAGCATCAGTCAGACCAATCCAGTAGCGATTCCTTGCAGTCTGGGCTTTAGCTGCATTCATTAAGAATCTCTAAACAGAAAATAGTCTCGTCAGTTCTAGTGGTGATCTACCAGTCAGCTGCCCCCTAGTGGAAATATAAGAGCACTCCTGCTTTTTGTAGAAAGAGCAAACCTTCCTTTAAATAACAGCAAGGGGGGTGACTAGCTTTCAGCTGATTATACGAGAGCCTGTCTGTGGCAGTGGGGGTTTCATAAAGCTCACATTGTCTTGTGTTCATGATGTCAGTGTGTGAACTCAGTGTTCTCTGCAGGATTGAAGGAGGGCAGGGTTTGGGTGGGAGGGCACTATTGTGTACTGGAGGGGCAACACCCCGGGGTTATTTATTACACTCAAAACACAAACAACTGTATGAACAGGGGGTTCTTTATACTCATCAAAATGTTCTGCATTAAATTGCTGTCAAATGGTTTCCTGCAGGTCAGGTGTGATCTGATTCAGTTGAAATGTTTGGTGATAGACCAGTGACAATCACAGACTCTAAATGCACACCCCGGGATTGAAGGGGCAGGGCGCCAGTGCTTCTCAAACTGGGGTACAGGGACCCCGGGAGGTCCGCGGAGGTGACCCAGGGGCTCCCCAGAAAATTCACTTTCACCGTTGAGGTGATAAACAGGCCTTGTGATACTGACATACAGAACAAGCAGAACCCTAGAATCCCAGGGGGTAGAAGTCTTAATCCAGGAAACACAAGGCCACTTCCAGCCACTTTTCCAACAGCTACTTGAAGGAGTGGAGACATTTTGAAGCAATTTGATTTGAGCAGCTTGGTTTGAAATTGTTTGAAAATGTCACAGTCAACTAGTGGCTTCAACAGCGAACAGAAAAGCAGTTTCCTGAAAGCTGCCTGGTGTTTCATGATCTTTAGAAACAGAGCTCTATAAAGATGATGGTCAAACTGTACCTGCTCTGCCTCGCTCTCTATAATCACCAGGTCTGCTCCCATTGACACACAGCTAGCCCGGCTGGAGTGCCAGTTCATTGTATCAGTTGAGAAGTAGTAGCACTTTCCATTGAACTGCAGCCACTTCTCTGGACAACAAACTCGCTCTGCACAATGAGAGAAAGAAGCAGTGCATGTTAAACAGAAATGCCTGGAGATCTGAAGAAGGGGGCTGCACCTACAACACAGGGCTAGATTTCCAGCATAGCACGATTTTATCACAAGGTAACTGCATCTCCCCTCCTCTCCAACTAGTATTGGGACAAATGAGTAAATGGGAGGGGGGGGGGATTCACTGAAATGGGCGACAGTCCCCCTGTTTAACCTCATTACTCAGAGCCCTTACTTGCTTCCTTGCATATTCTCCATGTTCCAAGAATGCATAACTAGGGGTGGGGCACTGGTGACTGGACTGACAGCCAAGACTGATACCCCATTCAGAACCCCACCCCCACTCGATGCTGTGCTCTTCAAACCAGTCAAACCTGACCCCACTGAATCGATGGAGAGAGAGATGCTCGCTCTCTCTCTCTCTCTCTCTCTCTCTCTCTCTCTCTCTCTCTCTCTCTCTCATTGTGGTTGGAGCTGGAGGAAGCAGTGGGGTAGGAGTGGAGACTCTGAGCGAGTTTGCTGATTATTTATTGCAATACTGGTTGAGTTTTCCAATAAAGTCTATTAATGAATGTATTTGATTGTTTTTGTTTGTTTGTTAATTTGTTTTGTTAAATTTGCTGTGGTTGTATTTCTGCTGACTTTAGGTTCTCTCAGCCACAGCTATGGAGCCTCAGTCGGGCAGAGCTTAAAAGAAGCCCTGGTGCCCCGGTGACCGAGTGCTGTTGAGTGGCGTGTGAGTGGTGGCATCACGGACCAGAAACAGGAACCAAAACAAGGAATGGTGGTGGTGAAACTGCAGCGCTACGGCGCTCAGTGTATTTATTAAATAATAAAAGAAAAACAAAAGATTTAAACAAAACGAAACACTACAAAACAAAAAGGCGTGTTGGTCAAACAAATAAACAAATAAGGTTTAGCAGTTGTTTCGCTTCTACTCTTCTCTCTCTCAAAAACCCGTCTCGCCTCTGACACTCTCCCCGAGGGTAGAGAGCTGCAGGTTTATATACAGTGACCATCTCCTGATTAGCAACAGTTAATCAATGAATTAACTCGGGAGATGGTCACCGTCTGCACAAGTTTAGTAAGGATGCGTGACTGTCAGCTAATTAAATAATCAGTAGCTGATCAGTCACGCATCCTCATAAGCTTTCTAAAATCTAAAACAATAACAAATATGCGATGCTTTTATCAGCGCCGCAAACAATACAAATAATAACAAAATAGTGCACATATATATATATATATATATATATATATATATATATATATATATATATATATATAGGCGGGACACTCTGCCACAGTCCCCTTTAGCAATGCCCGTAACTAAAGTTTTCTAACGTGCCCCCTTTTCTGAAAAATGAGTTGCTGAAGAGAGAGCTGGGTAGATTTTTTTTTTTAAAAGTATGAGGTTGAGTTGGACTAGATCTCTGAGGCGGTCCCTTCATACTGTGGGCTCTCAACCCACTTGCTCTGAGGCAGTGAGCGTGGACGTGGACAGGTCTGAGGGGCTGAGATCTGAGTCTGGGGTCACGGCGCTGCGGGAATTGAATCCTGTGGTGGGGCGGGGGACAGGTCTGAGGGGCTGAGATCTGAGTCTGGGGGTCACGGCGCTGCGGGAATGGAATCCTGTGGTGGGGAGGGGGACAGCTCTGAGGGGCTGAGATCTGAGTCTGGGGGTCACGGTGCTGCGGGAATGGAATCCTGTGGTGGAGCGGGGGACAGGTCTGAGGGGCTGAGATCTGAGTCTGGGGGTCACGGCGCTGCGGGAATGGAATCCTGTTCTGCGGGAGTTCCTGATTCAGACCCGGGGAGTGGCGGCGGCTCTGTGTCTCAACCTGGGGTGGCAGTGCCTCCCTGTTTAGAGAAACAGAAGCATGGCGCCGAGTCTCAGCCCGGAGCTGATGCGACTCCATCTCCGCATGACTCACAAACAGAAGCAGCTGAGGAGATGGATCGGGAGAACGACAGCGAGCAAGAAGAAATGGAGATGGACGAGGTAGAGGCAGGTGAGGTTTCAGACTCCTCGTTGCTCTATGAAATTCCTGACAGCCAGATTGCCAAGATTAAATTATACTCAGTAGAGCAGATCAATTATTTTTTAAACTTGACATAAGGTAGGAGGATGATTGATGTAAAAACTTTTTTTCCCGGACCTTAAATTGTTTTTGTATTCTGCTGCAAGAAAGGCTATATTAAAAGAAATTGATCAGCCCAAGAGATACAAACTGAAAAAAAATAACACAAACTGTTAGGAAAATGTTAAAAAAATAATAACGAGTTGCCAGCAACTTTACGGCTTCCAGTACCAGTACCAAACACTTTAGCAAATAGTGCAGAATGAATACATAGGTTACTATATGTGTTTCATAGTAACCATGACCCTATCTGCACTCTCTCAGGAGTTATAAGCCAATTTTACATATTACCTTTGAGAGGTCAAAGGTCACGGGCAATAACATTTTTTGATAGAGCATAGATGGGTTACTATATGTGTTCCTTAGTAACCATGGCCCGATCTGAACTCTACAAGGAGTTATTAGCCAGTTTTGTATATTGATGATGTCATCCAATATGACCGTTTTTTATTGTAGCAACTTCCCATGACCACCCTTTAAGACAACCACACTACCCAAGTTTACCAATTTTTGGTTCAATCGGACCAGCGGTTTGGGAGAAGAAGATCTTCGTAATTTGTGATTATGATGTAATCCAACATAGCCGCCATACCACACAACCCATCAGCTTCTTATGAACACCAGTTAATCTTGGACTATCCCTCAACAATTATACCCAGTTTCAGCACTCGAATTCGTACATTTTGGCAACCCGTTTTTCAATTAATCCAACATGGTGGCCTGTGACAGGGTGGCTTTTAAATTTATTTTTGTGCCAAGGTATTTTTGTTGACTCCAAGAACCTTTCCTACTTCCCTTCATGTATGAATGTGTGTGTGCTTGTGATATGCATGAGTAATGAATTCTTATATACCATTTTCCCAAATCACTGCAGTGTATCCCCATTCTTGGAGAACAACATAAGCAAAGAGAAAATATAATTAAAAAACCAAAGTTTGTGTTATTCATGCCTGTGTATAAAAATCCTTGTTGCTGGTAGTAGCCGATCAGCAGTGTATAAAAGATGGCCGCCAGTGATACCTCAGCATATAAAGATGGCTGATAATGCCACATCAGCAGAAACAAAATGGTTGCTGACTTTAGAGGTTAAAGGTCATAGCTAATATTTAAAAGTGCACTTTTCTTTATGTTGTTGTCTTATATATGTGTATGGTTAACCTTATGTGTGCGAATCTGGCCAAAATAATTTTTGATGATGCTAATGAAGCATTTTTGCATTTGTATTTATTTTTTATTTTTTAAAAATGAGAGCTGTATCTTTAAATGAGAGTTGCCTTATGGGAAATTTATTCCATATATAAGGACCGGAGAATGCTCAGGGGTGGAGCTCTAAACTTGAAGGTGGATGCTGGAGAGACTCATGGCATATTTCTTTCTCTAGTTTTTCTTTCCTATAAATAAATCTTTTTTTTTTGCAATTTAATTCTGGTGTTTTTATCATCCTTTTTGGCAAGCCAAACCCAGTCACTCGGCCCGGTGACCTGCTACATATGTTTTTTTTACACTTTCTCATAGGCATCTACCAACCTTTCAAGTTTTCATGCAACTCTGGCGGGAAAAAAAAAAATAAAAATAACTAGCGTTGCCAGCAACTTTACGGCTTCCAGTACCAAATGGAGGGACCATCTGTCTGAGGGAGAGAAGGAAGCCCCAGTGTAGAGAGTTTTATATAAACCACCCTTAGATAAGAGAGAGGGAGATTCACAATGGAGACTACTTCATGGCATTTTGGCCACAGGGAGGTTCCTGCACAGAGTGGACCCTGGTATCAGCTCTGTGTGCAGTTTCTGTGGTCAGGAGGAGACTGAGAGACTCAGGCGGCTGTTTCAACTCCTGACAGAGTTGCTGCAGGGGCTAGAAGTCTCTTTTACAAAACAGCTTTTTATTTATGGAACCTTTTAGTTTTAACCCTTTGCGGTCCTATGTCGGAGCAGGTCCAACATTACAGGTCTCTAGTCGTTTTTTCTCCGGAAAAAGCTGAGAAAACCATTCAATGGACGAGTGAAACCATTAGAAGCCGAGAGAAGCTGAAAAAAGGGCCGTATCTGAGCAGTACACATAGCCCCATGTGGCAAAGTGGTTGCTGATTATGAACAGGTACAGAGGTGATGCAGTGCAGGAATAAACAGACAGAGATTTGTAATCCAGTATGGAAAATAGTTATTTTATTTTTGTTATAATCCAGGTCTGGTGACCAAATAATAACTCTGGTTATACACAGCGATGCGTAAAACACGGAGAACAGTAACAGGGATTGCAGCCCTAAACAATAAACACAGTATCTCTCCCACAATATACAACCACGGTCACCAGTCCTGGGTGTGTGCTGTAGTGCTCGTGGTGGGTGATACAGTTTAAAGAGTGACAAATAGTACAATGCTGTTCCGGGTTCAGTGCTGGCCCTTAGCGACAGCTCCGGAACGTGTTAGCCGTCTATAAACACACAAGTAACAATTATAATCAAGACAAACAAACACTCACGATACGCTCAATACAGAGTGCACGGGTCCTTCCGGGTCTATTTCGAAACCAAAAGCGAAGGAAAAGATTTACAATTCTCCAGCCCCTTTTATGCAATTATGCATGACCCCTTGGTAAACGATTACAGCTGACTATTACCTGCAGCTGCTACTTCGTTTACCTTCCGGGTCAATACGTTCCTGCAACGGTCTCGCCTTCTTCCAGGTTGACCGACTTCCCGACCCAGGAAATGAACTGTCAGGCCAGCCCATCCAAAGCCTTTCCCTTTTGCTACTTAGCGCCCTCACAGATCAGGAGGGAGATTTACAACCAAAATTCATATTTCTGTCACACCCCGGCACCACAGAGATAACGCGGCCATAAACAAACAAAATAGCTGCTTCTGCATCCAGCGCTCAAAGAACATCACAGACATTTGCAGAGCTTTTTGAGATGTTATAGTAATAAAATAATGACTTGGATCGCATTATTGAGGAGTTTGGTGATAAAACGAGTGATCAGGAGATGATTTATCAGTACGGATGACTATGAAGAGGTATGTGAAAAATACAGTGAACAAGGGGTGGGGTGGGGCTGGAGATGCAGTACTGAGTATCCTATTGATATGCAGTGCCTTTTAAACCTGTTTTACTATGAAAAAAATACTTTTAAGCAGTGTGTGTAAAATAAACTGTGTGTGTGAAAATAAATTGGACCTGACGCCCGAGACGCGCTGAGTAAATTGACTGAAAGGGTTAAATAAAGAAAAAAAATGTGTTTTAATTAATATTATTACAGACTAAGCAAAACTGGCCATTTTAACCCTTTGCAGTCCATTTATTAAGTGCGTGTCAGGCGCGTCAGGTCCAATTTATTTTCACACGCGCAGTTAATTTTAGACGCGCTGTTTAAAAGTATTTTTTTCCACAGTCAAACAGGTTTAAAAGGCCCTGCATATCAACAAAGCACTCACTAGGCATCTTCAGCCCCGCCCCACCCTTTTGTTCGCTATAGCTTTCACATATGCTAAGAAATAAATAATAATAATAGTCGTACATATCGATCAATCATCTCCTGATCACTCGTTTTATCACCAAACGCCTCAATAATGCGATCCAAGTCATTATTTTATTACTATAACATCTGAAAAAAGCTCCGCAAATGTCCGTGATATTCTCTGAGCGCTGATGCAGTATCAGCCAGCTTGTTTCCTTATGGCCGCTGTTATCTGATGCCAGGGGCAAGTATGACTATTCATGAGATACGCCCTTTTTTTTTTTTTTTTTCGCCTTGTCTCGGCTCCTGTCGCTCCCACTCGGCCATTGAATGGTTTTCTCGGCTTTTTTCCGGAGAAAAAACGACTAGAAACCCGTTTTTTGCTTTTTTTGATGATGTTGGACAGGGTCCGACATTGGATCGGATAGGAATAATTGCAATGTCGGACCAGGTCTGACATAGGACCGCAAAGGGTTAAATCCCAGGAAGTACAAGCTGTCTGGAGCAGGGCTGACAGATGTGGTTGGGCTGTTCAGAGCGCTGGTGGTCAGCAGCTTAAAGGTGGTTCCCTTTCAATTCGATGACAGCCACCAACAATACTTTTGGGAAATGCCTGCCACAGGTCAGGTATTCACTGAGCATTATATATCAGAGCTGCCGATAGGCCCCTCCGGGGAGTGACGTCCTCGGTCCCACCTTCCGAGGGAACAAATAGTCACTCCATGGAGCTCACTTCCTCTTTTGCTTCTCACCGCGGAAAGGTACTATCCTGTCCAGTTGCTGTGATTGAGTCTGTATGAAAGAGCTCTCATTCGAGTTTACTGGTGTTCCCCTGATTTATTTTAAGAAAATATTGCTGGAAGTCAGCTTGTCACTTTCCTGGAATCAGTAACTCAGCTTCTGTGGAATGAGCTATAATCGTTAAATCTTTCTTTGTTCGTTCACCAGTCTGCACATTACACTGCGTCACAGACTGCTTTCTAACCGCAGCATCTGCTGTTGTGTGTGTTTTTCTCCTGCTAAAAAGAAACACATGATTTCCTTCACTGGTCCCGGGTCTCCTGCTATCAAGTCAACTACGCCGGTTGTCTCGGCCCACCCACTCTGTGCGCTTGGACTAAAGAAAATGTTTGTCATAGTCCACCCGCCTGGCGTGGTGACTGTTCTACCCCCACAGCTTGGCTGCTCTGTGTGTGTGTGTGTGTGTTTTTTTGTTCTACTGCTCTACTATATATATATATATATTGTAACAAAGCCACCTCTTCAGGTTCGTTTGCTCCTTTAAAAACTTGACCCAACACAGTAACTTTGGTTTTTAGCGCGGTTGCTCACTTTTTATTCAAACACAAAATAAACAAAATAAACACCTTCGGAGTGCTAACTAAACTTCCAAGAACACCCTGACTATAAAGTGGGATGGCTAAGCCGTTTCCCCACAACACAAAACAAAACACACAGTTTAACAAAATACCCAGGAGTACACCCAGTACCTGTCTTGTGACTGCTCGGCAGCAGGAAACCCACCTTCCTGCTTCCTTCTACTCAGCAGCCCTGTGCAGACTGACTGCACCTATTATATACCCTGCACCTGGTCCTAATTTACAATCACTATCAGGTGCAGGGGATCATTAACAATAAAACAATTAAATTAAACAATTAAACAATTGCGGCTTTTCAGCCTGTGTTATTCTGGGAAATGTAGTCATTTTCCTTCCCCCAGGACTACACTATCTCACAATATATATAGTGATGAATTCTTGCTTCTAGATACACTCTGACTGTATTGTATAGTCTTCCACCCACTACCAGGTATGTTTAAATAACAAACACCGACAACAGTAGTATAGTTACCCTCCATGGGTTGTATTTATTTTTTTGAAATCAAAATCAAATAAACAAACAAAACCTAACCCTTTCTTGGGTCCTAAACTAAATACCTATTTTCCTCCAAACTAAACAGGGGCAGGCTAATTCTGCTTACCCTGAAACAAACTATCCATTCAGTTTTGTTACCTCAGCGCTTGGTCTCTTTTCTTTGTTCTCCCCTCCCCCATGGTTCTTCCATGTGCTTGTTTTATCTATGTCTGACAGGTGCCCTTCATTACCCAAACAATTAAGCAATTAACCAATTTTGTAAGGCCTTTAGCAATATGGCTGCTGGTTTCAACAGCTCTTTCACCAAGATGGAGTATAGATTCCTCAACCCCAGGGTCCTAATGCCTCCCTCTTTGTGTTGTGAATGTATACTCCATCACAATATATATAGATAGATAGATAGATAAAATGTAATATAACAGATAGACAACATGTGCTTCCTCCACCAGTGCCTGGTTCTTCCTTGCCGCTGTTGAGTAGACTTCAAGTGATGGTCCCTGATGCGGACAAATCGGCCTTGCTGGACACGTCGATCTCTCCCAGCCATACCTTCAGGCAAGCCGTGGAGGAGATATTACAATGCTCCTGTTGAGATGTCTCACGTTCTCGATGCTCCCTCCCTGGCCTCTGGTGCGAGACAGAGTGAAATGCTGGCTTCCATCCATGGCACGCACAGTAACTCGGACAGTTCCGATCCCCACTGCCCTGTATGGTGACCTGAGGCATCACCTTCAGGCTCCCGTGGCAGCCAACAGCCGGGCCTACTCACAAGGATGAGAAGCACCGGACGTGGGGCCCCAACACAACAGCGCTCCCGGAGGCATTTTCACCACCGACCGAGGCAGCCCCCGCAGCGGGCTTCGTCACAGCCTCAGCAGCCCAAGCAGGGCCCCTGAAGGCTTGCGGCCTCAGACCCACCCTTTCACACAACACCAGCTGCAATATTGGCGCAATTGCACCTCGGACACTTGGGTGCTCACCACGCTTCAGTTCCGCACAGGTCTTTCTCCCTTTTGAGGGATCACGGTTACACCTGTGAGCAACCTCTCCAGGTCTCGGCCCTCAAGCAATAAGTAGCTGCATTACTGCATTACTTCTCAAACAAGCCATCTCCCTCGTAGAACCGACCTCCCATGAGGAGGGGTTCTACTCGAGGGAGAGGAAGTTCCAGATGGTCACGCACCATCACATTCTGCAGTCTGTCCGGCCAGGTGACTGGTTTATCACCGTGGATTTAAAAGCCACATATTTTCACATCCCTATTTGTCCCGTGCACGGGAAGTTCTCCACTTCGCCTTTCAGGGAAGCATCTTCGAGTTTTCCGTTCTGCCATTTGGCCTCTCTTTTGCCCCCCGCACGTTGTCATATGCATGGATGCCATCCTGGTCCCCCTCCTGGGATCAGGGTGTTGAACTACCTGGACAACTGGTTGATCTGTTCCCAGTCACAGGAAGGAGCAGTGGCCCATACGGTGATTGTGATAGAGCATCTGTCGAGGCTGGGTCTCACCCACAACGATGCCAAAAGTAAATTAGTATCAGTGCAAAGTACGGTTTACTTGGGACTCCTGCTGGACTTCCTTGCAATGCGAGCCTACCTGTCAGACGAGGCGTGGCTCAATGCCTTCTGAAAGGCACATTCCAAACATGATGGCTGACCATGTCTCACGCATGATGGGTAGCCCTGTGCTGGTGGAGGCAAGCCTCTCACCTGCAGAAAGGTGTAAGGATGGGGGTGATCCACAGCCGTCAGGTGGTGATGACAGATGCATCCAATTTAGGTTGGGGAGCAGTCTGGGCCGGCAGAGGAGCCCAAGGGTTGTGGTCAGGCCGTTGGACATCCCTGCATATAAATGTGCTGGAACTGAGAGCAGTTCACCTTGGTCTCCAGCTTTTTCTCCTGGTGCTCCAAAGGAGACATGTCCTTGTCAGGATGGACAACATGTTGGTAGTGGCGTATGTCCGTACTTCCGGCTATTGACTTGGGCACAACAGTCCCCATTGATTCGGTGTCCCCAGGCGCCCATTTCCTGGCAACCCGTTTTCTGAAGGGCGCTCGGCAGTTACTTCCATCTAGAAAGGATGTCCTCCCCAGGTGGAGTCTAGATCATGTACTGGAGGTTCTCACTAAGGCTCCGTTTGAGCCTACACATTCCATAGAGTTGAAACACCTCTCTATGAAGACAGCCTTTTTGTTATCCCTCACCTCCGCTAAGCGGGTCAGTGAGCTACAGGCTCTGTTTGTGCACAGCTCCTGTATGCGCATCTGGGATGATGGAAACAGGGTATCGTTATGTACGAACCCCGCAATCCTCCCTAAGGTGGTTACGGCTTTCCACTTGAATCAGTCAGTGGAGCTAGAGACTTTCCATCCCCATCCTTTTCCTTCAGAGGAGGATCAAAGACTAAACTCCCTCTGCCCGGTTTGGGCATTGAGATGTTATGTTGACAGGATGAGAGCACTGCGACAGTCTGACCAGCTCTTCGTCTGCTATGGTAATAGGACCTTGGGTCAGGCCCTCTCAAAGCAGTAGCTGTCTCACTGGATTGTGGACACTAATGCTGGTGGCCGCACACTCTACCAGAGGAGTATAATAATAATAATAAAAATAATAATAATAATAATATCTTTATTTTTATATAGCGCCTTTCATAGTGGACCACCATCACAAAGTGCTTTACAGAGGTAGGCTGTGAACTGTGCATTATATGCAGAGTCACTTACATTAGGACATTGATTTAACACCTCATCCACAGGATGGAGCACAAGGAGGTTAAGTGACTTGCTCAGGGTCACACAGTGAGTCAGTCAGTGGCAGAGGTGGGATTTGAACCAGTGACCTTGTGGTTACAAACCCTGGACTTTAACCACTGGACCACACTGCCACATTGCCAACATTGCCAACATATGTACTGCCTCTAGCTGGGCTACCCTGCATACATTCACCAAGTTTTACCAACTTAATGTGATAGATCCCTCTATACCTTCATTAGGCACAAGGGTCCTTGAGGTTGTACGCTCGCACCGCTAACCATGGTTTTGTGGTCTCGAGACGCCCTCGTCTGCTGTCTCCGTTCACGCTCCCTCGCGACGGCTTTGGTATACTTTTCCCAAAAGTATTGTTGATGGTCGTCTTCGAATTGAAAGGGAACGTTAGGTTTTGAATGTAACTCTGAACTCTGTGAGTTCAATGCAAAAGAGGAAGTGAGCTCTGTAGAGTGACTATTTGTTCCCTCGGAAGGCGGGACCGAACACGTCACTCCCCGGAGGGGCCTATCGGCAGCTCTGATATAAAATGCTCAGTGAATACCTGACCTGTGGCAGGCATTTCCCAAAAGTATTGTTGGTGATCGTCTTCTCTTTTAGGGAACCAGGGTTACATGCGTAACCTAACGATTGCTCCTATTTTAATGTGGTTAATGATCTGGAGAGCTTTCAGGAGAGGTGGTGTGTGGGAGACACCCTGTGCTCTGTGAGTGAGGAGGGAGAGAATTTTTTTCTGCAATTAATTGTTCTTTTCAATGCCTGAATTTAGATATTTGCATTTCTCATTTTTTTTATGTATGGTTAAAGTCTGTTTTTAGTAAGAGCACCGTGTGTTTCTAGTAGATTTGAGCATGGAAAAGTACATTTCTTATTGTTTGTTTTAAAATCCGTTTTTAAGGTAAAAATTGTGTTTTTGAGATTTTTGCTGCTGATGTGCTGGGAGGTTTCGGCTGATACACGGCACCTGCAGGAGTCTTTCTTTGTGGTTTTACCTTATTGTTGATTTTCTGATGGATTTTAATATGAGAATAAAAGTCAAAGTGTCTCTCTCTCTCTCTCTCTCTCTCTCTCTCTCTCTCTCTCTCTCTCTCTCTCTCTCTCTCTCTCTCGTTAGGGTGTAAGAATGCCAATGTAAAGCACATCCTGTCTTTTCGGAGACAGGCGTTTTTACTGCTGAAATAACCTGGGGCAAGTGATTGATGTCACTTGGAGCTTCAGTGTGGAGGGTACAGGCTGCGTTTTATTTGTTAGCTCGGATACAATGCAGTGCTTTAACTCTGGGGAACAGGGACACCAAAAGGAGAGTCTGCCCGAGAAAAATTAGAAATGAGGCAAGGCAGGAGCAGGGTACTGATGGCAGGGAGGAGGCTGGGGATGTTGGGGGTGAGCGGGAGGATGAGTCGGTTCATGGAGAATACAAAAGGGAAAAGGGGGGTTGAAATTGAAAACTGCTTCCCAGATTTGCGATTATTCCTCCGCTCAGCGCACACTGCCACATGAAAGGAAACATTAGAGGAATTTGACAAGCAAAAAAGTACCGTCTTAAGAAATATGTTCAAATGATTAAGAAAAAGATTGTTAATGTTGCTAAATATTAATTTTAAAATGAACTGTACTAAGAATTTTTTTTTATTGTTGCTTGTTTTACTCTGCCGGTTTTAATTTTTTTAGCCGCTATGGAAAAGTGCATTTTTATTTCTTTTAAAAGAGCACAGCTGTGTGAGTTTGTAGAGCAGAAGCGGGTGGGGGTTGCGCTGCTGCAGGAGACGCACTCAGACAGGGAGAATGAGGCGGCGTGGCTGGCAGAGTGGAGGGGGCCATATGTGCCGAGCCACGGCTCAAGCACCAGTGCAGGAGTGGCAATATACTGACTGCGTTTGAGCCGCATATTCACAAGACATTGATTATTATAAGCACGTTTACTTGGGAGCACTAAAACCGTCATTTCAGTCCCATGATCAAGTGGCGTCTACCTGTCCACATTCTTTGAGTGCTTGAAAAACACGCCTCTGAGTCATAGGTACCCCCCTGTGTATAGCATTGCAGGTTAATTCTCAGCTCTATGCACAACACAGTGGCGATCGGAACTGATGGCAAAAAAAAGCCTGAGACAGTGGAATATTACAATGCCACAAAGTTCAGTGTGGATGTGCTGGACCAGACGGCACGACAGTATTCAGTCACAGGCGGATCTCATTGGTGGCCTGTGGCTGTATTTTATAACATTTTGGACCTGGCAGCCTTCAATGCATATGTTTTGTACAAGGAATGTACCGGGGAAAACTGCAACAGGAGGGACTTCATCTTGCAGTTAGCCATGGAGCTTCGGCAAGCACATATGGATCAGAAAAGGACAGAGAGAGATGCCCCTTCTGGCAGTGCTGCAGCCACTGCACCCACACACAAGAGGAGACAGTGTCAGGCTGCAAAATGCAACGACAACAAAACTTTGGATGTGTGCAGTAAATGCTCAGGGAAAGTGAAGAAGTGTGTATTGTGTGTGTATTGTACAGGTTAGAAAGCTGTCAGGTATGTAAGCTAAATAAATATGTTATGTAAATAGTTTATTGTATTAGTTATTTATGTTTTGAAGTAGTGCAATATATACTGTTTTTGAAACACAGGGTTTGTTTATTTTTAGAACGGGGTTCCCCCTCTGCCCCTGTGTTATTTTGTATTTGTTTATTATGATTTATGTATTGTATTTTTTAAAGTCGTGCGTTTTTGTTATTTTATTATTTATGATGCCGAAGTGCCGTCTGTTTTTGTTTTATGAAACCTTGTGGTAATGTGTGGCTGTCGGCTAGTGCGTTGTTAATCTAGCCGGCAGTCACACATAATTAATAAACCTGTGCAGATTGTGGCCGAGGGGTAATAGGATAATTACTAACTAGTTAAACCCCTCGGCCATGATATAAAAAGCCTGCAGCTCTCCATGTTCATGTGGGAGTTCAGAGGAGGAACGAGCAGCGAAGAATCAAAGAGCTAAAACGAAACTAAACTTACCGTAGGTTCAGTGAAGGCGATTGCCCAGCCTGACCAGTTTGTTTGGTGTCCGTGATTATTTTTGGTTTAACATTTTTATTTTGCTCTGTGAGCAAGTGTTTTTGTGTTTAAATATTTTATTTATTTTTGTTATTTAAAAATAAAACGGCTCCCAGCCGCGTCTTTCTATTGCAACTGCAGTTGCCTGTGTGTGTGTGTTCTTCCTGCATCTGGCCTGACGTCACGTCTCAGCCATTCCTGTCACAGATCCTTTTTTTTTTTTTTTTTTTTCAAACAAATTAAACGTTTATACAATTTCGTATGTACAGAGACCCGTTACAAATAGTTACTAATTAAATGTTTATTTTATTTATGTTTTATTTAAGTTTTTTCTTGTTTTGTACTGCTCCTTTTGAAAAAATAAAAAAGTTTTGTTTATGTTCATAAATAGTTTTATACGATTGTTTGTCTTTCATTATCATATTACAGCTGCTTAAAAAGCTACCGGTTAAAATGACCGGTTTTGTGCTTCGAGGTAGTTTGAGCGCTTCTAGTGTCAAGTATTGATAATGATGATATGGTGGTAGTGCGAGGAAATTTTGACTGCACCACTGATTTTAACATGGATAGAAACAACGAGGAACCCAATCCTCAATCCTTAAGTGAATTAGCTCCTACTGGCATGTCAATGTAAAATTATTACAGGACACACATTTTGTAAAGCAATTTCATCAATTCTGGAACATATGAAAAAAAGAAACACGGCAAAATGCTGATTAAAATCTTTTGCCAGCAATAAACACTCAACTCAACCAGATCACTGAACGCAGCAGTGAGAGAGTTGGATGTTGAAATTCTCTATTTAGCGAGCAGCCTGGACACAGACCATCAGGAGCAGACCCTGCAAACCCTGAGGGAGCAGAGACACGTGATGGGCAGCCTGCTGAAGGAGAGACTGAAGGGGGCACTGGTGCACTCTCGCTTCATGGAGCTCAGAGATATGGACACCCCCTCAAGCTTCTTCTTTGGCTTGGAGAGGAGGAGGGCGGACAGCTGGCAGATGCACAAGTGCGGACGCCTTGCGGCAGGGAGCTGTACAGCCGGGAGGAGATCAGCAGGGAGGCAGTACAGTTCTATACTGAATTGTATAGCAAAGAGCCATGTGACCAGCAGGACACAGACCAGCTGCTACGGGTTCTACCCAGCCTGAGCAAAGAAGAACAGCATCAATTAAACAATCCGCTGACATATCAGGAGCTGACCGCTGCTGTTACACAGCCTTCGAACGGAAAAGCTCCAGGCATTGACGGACTGCCAGCTGAATTTAAAAAAAAAATTCTGGACTGTGATTGGTGAGCACTTTTTGCAGGTGCTGGGAGAGCGCCTCCGGGATAAAGATCTACCCCTCAGCTGCAGGAGGGCAGTGATCACACTGCTGCCTAAGAAGGGAGACCTGTATTTACTCAAAAACTGGAGACCTGTTTTGCTTTTATGTTCTGATTTTGAAATCATTTCATAATGTCTGGCCCATAGACTCAAAATGTGTATAGGAGCTGTAATTCAGATGGACCAAACTTACTGTGTACAGGGACGTTCCATTTTTGAGAACTTGTTTTTAATTCGAGACTTTTTTATCAATAGCTAATACATGTGATTTGAATGTTGGGCTGGTCTCTCTAGATCCCTGGAAGCCTTCAGGTTTGGCCCTGCTTTTATTTCTTACATCCAGCTTTTAAACAAATGTTTTTAGCATTTTAAAGATCAACAATGGGCTAAGTCAGCCCTTCCCAGTGTGCAGGGGTATTAGGCAGGGCTGCTCCCTGTCTGACATGCTTTATTCGCTGGCCACAGAGCCCCTGCTGCACCTGCTGAGGGACCAGCTTGTTGGCGGGCAGTGCCATCCTCATCCTCATCCTCCCCTGTTGCAGTGAAGGCGTCTGCATATGCACACGATGTGAATATGTGCAGTGACAGAGACATCAATGCGCTACAGCAGAGCCTGCACACATTCCAGAGAGTGTCTACGGCAAGATTTAACTGGGCATAGTGTGACACCTTCCTGTCGGGCAGTTGGCATGACCGCACCCCCCCTGAGATGGCACTGAGATGGGATAGGACAAGTATTAAAGTGCAGGGGGTGTTCTTCGGAGTGGAGCCCATGGGCGGCTGGGCTGGCACTCTGTGATGCTGGCAGAGAAAATGGTTAGTGCGCTGAGAAGCTCTCTCCCCCAAGATCAGGGAGGCTTTGAGGGACGAGGTGTTCAGAGGTACAGGGCAGAGACAAAATGTCATTTTTCCAGGGCTGCTAGTGAAGTGTTGTGCAAAGTTTTTAAATGCCGCCCCCCTTTTTTAGCATACATTTTGTCGCCCCCCCATATTAAAACGTTAGACCATAACTATATTTTAACAGTTATTTTTCCCCAATTTTGTGTAAATTGCGTATTTTTTCCTTAACTACAAAAAGTTCAGATTTAGCTAAATACATACGCGTATCATAAATTCAACATTTAAAATCTTTAAAGTCTTGAAATTTAAAGTCTTGAAATCTTTTTTTTTTTTACACTTCGAGTGAACATTTTGACATGTTAAACCTGGGTTTCTAACAAATTAATCAGTGAATTTAAATATTTTGTTTACACTTGGCAAGTCAACATTTAGCTAACATTTCTAACAAATAAATACGTGAAAAAATACATGTAACTTAACTCTTTTTTGTTTGTTTTGTTTAAACTTGGCGATTCAACAGTTACCTGACAGATAAATCTGAAAAACATTATCGTTCAGCAATTAAATCTTAGGTTTTCACAAAATACACTATGCACATCGGGAGCGAAGCGAAAGACACGAATACAGCACGAGTACAAAAAAATGTAGCTAGTCATGAAAAGAAAAGACTGTCTCCTTTTGTGGAGACAGAATAAAATAAATAAAAAACACAGAAGAGCATGGGAACAGCACACACTGAAAAAAGGAAACAGTTTAGGGAATAGGCTACCATCGGCTTGTAAAATAACTAATGTGATTACTATTATTATTGGTCAACATTATTAAAATAAAGAAGCATCATTTTACAGAAATACGAAACCAGTGTGTGGCGCTCCCCGTCTTTGACTAAAATTAAGGTGAAATAAAGAGAGATAGACATACCATCAATTTCCAATTGTTCTGCTATTTCTTGACATGTACGTCCTTTTTATTGTCTTTATAACCATAGACACTGGCATCATAAAGAACATTATATTTTTTGAATTAAAAATAATTAAATTCTCATTGATGTAGATTTCATTTTAATATTTCTGTTGTAATCTCTGCGTGTGCGAGACACTGACAGTCTGACGGCCGCTACTTTTGACCCGGTCTGATTGGTCCATTGCGATGCGAACAGCGCATAGCAAAATTATTATTATTATTTATTTCTTAGCAGACGCCCTTATCCAGGGTGACTTACAATTGTTACAAGATATCACATTATTTTTTACATACAATTACAGAATTTATTTACACATTATTTTTACATACAAGTACCCATTTATACAGTTGGGTTTTTACTGGAGCAATTTAGGTAAAGTACCTTGCTCAAAGATACAGCAGCAGTGTCCCCCACCTGGGATTGAACCCACAACCCTCCAGTCAAGAGTCCAGAGCCCTAACCACTACTCCACACTGCTGCCCTTCAAATAAAACAAATGCATTTCTGCATTTGCTCGCTTCGCTCCATTTAAATCAATAGTGCATAGCTCAACCTGCAAGCCCATGCCCATTGACGTGTTTGATTTGGCATTGTATGTTGCAGAGCTGCGCTTACACTCTGACTTTTAAGACTGTGTTTGTTAACATTTATGTATTTAGCTAAATCTGGACTTTTGTTTGTTAAATCTTGGAAAAAATACGCAATTTACATTAACCCTGGAAAAACATTTTTTTTACACTTATCGGCACTGTTCACTGCAGTTTCACTGACACACTCGCCACTTCAAACATAATTTCTCCGGTTCTACAAGTCCTAGAGTAATCGTCAAGGGCTCATTTGAAAGGTAAGAACTTGGCCTAATTAGATGTCATTTATGTATTTATTTAAAATGTTCCATCTTTTTTTTTTAACAGAACTGCCTCTTTAGTCAGTCGTGCCCCCCTTAGTGTCACTCCACGCCCCCACAAGTTTGCGCACCACTGTGCTAGTGTGCCCAGCAGTAGGTGAAGGAGGGAATAAGGGAATGCTGCTAAACTTAAAATGCATTTAAATTATTATTTGTTTATTTAGCAGACACCTTTATCCAAGGCGACTTACAGAAACTAGGGTGTGTGAATTATGCATCAGCTGCAGAGTCACTTACAACTACGTATCACCCGAAAAACGGAGCACAAGGAGGTTAAGTGACTTGCTCAGGGTCACACAATGAGTCAATGGCTGAGGTGGGATTTGAACCGGGGATCTTCAGGTTACAGACCCTTTTCTTTAACCACTGGACCACACAGTCTCCTAAAGGCTTAAAGAGTTAAAGACTTAACTCTTCATACAGCAGGGATTAAGAAAGTCTACCAGCTGTGTGAAGGCATCACATTTTAAGCAAAGGGGGTTGGTGGATTCAAGGTGGAGGGCATGTCTGGAGCAGGGGCGTAGCTAGGAATGGAACTTCGGGTGGACGGGCAAGTACCTAAGGTCTGAGGTCACAGGAAGTAATGATGGTCACAGGAAAGGTCACAGGAAACATGATCTAAATCAATTAAAACTCTGAATACATCAAATATCTCCCTGGGGTTTGAGCAGAGCAAAGTAGCCAAGACTGAAAATGTATGGTGCCGAGTGAAGCAAGGCGAACATTTTCTGCAGTTTATAACAGTAGTTGTACATATGTCACAGGGTGACCTAACGTCTACAATTTCTTGTTTTGTTTAACACTTTTACATACAGGTATTTTAAAGCACCTCATAGGATTCATGTACTAGCTTTATATTAAATGAAATGAAAGTTTAGGAGCCATATTATTGTGAATAACAATAACGTTTATAAAATACCAATGTCTTGGAGACTTTCACGATATGATTGAATGTTGTTAACTGTTTTGCAGCTGCCAAAGGTACACACAGTAAGACTTGCATGAGCTATTTGAGTGAGTTGCTTTGAGCACGTTTTATAAAATGTTATATTGGCTTGGTATTTAAGTTCGATTTTGCTTTATTTAGGATGAATTGCATGTATTGTATTTTTTTTATTATGATTGCATGTGCACATTTTCATTATTTTAAATCTGGTCTTACCATGTGTCTTTGTATGAAACGGCATCCAGGCTGGGAGGGGGATGAAAGTGAGTGACGTCACTTCCAGTGGAAAGTTTATGCATTTTTCGCAAAGATGCTGGGAAATGTAGTTTGTCCAAATAACGTTAATAGATTTTGTCAACTGATTTGCTCTGGACAGTCAAGGGATGAGCTTGATGGATATAAGAGCAGAGACACAGAGAGATAGGGAGAGAGCCACAGGACCCAGAGAGAGCCACAGGACCCAGAGAGAGCCACAGGACCCAGAGAGAGAGAGCCACAGGACCCAGAGAGAGAGCCACAGGAGCCTCAGAGTGTGGAGAGCAGAGACTGGGATCCAAATGAAACCACCGATATCAAATGCACTAGTAGAACAAGCAGGCTGTACTGGAGAGTGGACTCGGGACTAAAAGAGTTCAGTTTTAAAGGGAAGTAGTCAGACTTCTTTTTAATGATTAGTACATTGCCTAACAGGGTTTTTGACCCGCTTGCTGTTTAGGGACCCTAGTGCACCTTTATTTTCTCTCTGCTAGAGTGACACCTGTGTTTTAAAAGGAGATAACCACAATGATTAGTATTTGTCTGCAACTTGTGATTGATTGTTTTGCACCTGTTCTATTGATATAAATGTCCAGTATAAAGTGAGTGGTATTTCCAGGTGCTGCATTTTAAATTAACTGTGGCTATAGAGTGTGTTCTTAATCTATGTGTTGGTATAGTTAACTATAAAGTATCTTAATTTCTGTTGGGGTGTTATGTACACTGCATAATTGTGTGAGTCACTCAGTGCTACTGCTTTTTCTGTCTCCAGTGGGGTGCCTGCCACGTCAAGGGAGGAGCTTGGCACCAGTGGGGGGGGGCACTAGTTGCACCTGTTCCTGGAGCGGTTGATGAGGATCCAGTGGTTGCTGTTGTGACTTGGTGGCCTGAAACTTTTTTTTTTATACTTTTGCACCCTAGCAAATTAGTGGGTGTTTCTTTTTATTATTTTCTTTTGATGCACTAGCAAATTCGAGTGTGCTTTGTTTTTTAGTTTTGGTAATTTTTGGTATTGTTATTATAGTAATTTTATTGTCATTTTAATGATTTTATAAGGACGAATAAACATTGTTTATTGTGAAACTGCACCCCTGTTTGCCTCTCTTGTCATGGTCGGTCTGCTCTGGTCATATTTACGAACCTGTGTTGCTTTTAGTGTTGCTAGGGTCCTAGTGCCCCATACATTTAGTCACTAGGTGGTGTAGTTGGCTACTGATTAAATTTAAACTCTGAGTGTCCCGCGACACATATACACTACAAATACAAAGCACATATGCATACATACAACTTACAGAAACAAACACTGCACAATAACTGCAAAAACCGTTTAATTTGTCAAAAAAGTGCAAACAGAAACTGAAAAATCCCTAAACAAACTGTATTGCTTTTTTCTTGGCTGTATTGTAATCTCTTAGCTATATTATAATAACTTGTTGCCTTTATAAGGGCGTCCGTCAAGCAAAAATTAAAAATCACGCTAAACTCTCCTGCTGCCTTCAAACCAAAACTAAAATCTTAGCTGTGCTGAGAGTACCTTGTTTCCAGCTAAATATGGCTGCTTTCATTTTCACTGCATTTTCTCAAGTACAGCTAAACAAAGGTATTACGTAGGCTGCAAAAAATGTAACAAGCAGATAAAAACAGATTTTTTTTAAAACAGCCTTGAGTGACAAAATCAGCAAAATTTTTCAAGTTCTGTAAACCTTTTAAAATTATGTTGACACACTAATGAAAAGGAACATGCAATTTCCATATTTTGCTGCCTTTAAATTAAATCTTATACAAGGGAGAAAGGTTAACGGCAAACCTTAAAGACAAAACCCAAGTTTTGTATTTCTTTACATTTCTAATACTACATAGAAATGATAATTAAGTTTATAATCACAGATACCTTCAAATTATTAATAAATTGTAACCGCATACATGCCACTGACTCGCTAGGTCATTGTAGTAATTAAGCAATTACTAAATACAAAAACAAATAGTGCTGTCAGTTATTTACCATTGCCAGGATAAAGCATTGGGGCTTGCAGTTATATAGTCATGACACTCCCGAAAATCGCACATATCTCTTCAAAGGACAGCAATTTTAAGCTATTTGTCAGCATTCGGCCAGCTGTCTTAATCCTGTTCACTTGAGTCCTTCTACTAAACTAAACTCTTAAAAGTGTGTGCAGATTTGTTTTGCGATGTTGACCGTCGCACTACTACTAACTTACTTTAAAAATGCACATTAAAATAAACTTCTGGGACTTTAACAGACTTTCAACAGATCTGCACCAACTGCCTCGCAAGCTGTCAATCAAACGTGGCTTGCACATGATTCGTTGTGTGAGAGGAAGATCTGACCCAAATCACAATTACTACTTTGACTTGATTGGCTAAAGTCTGCGGCATTTAAAATAGCCTATTTGACCTAAACTTAAACACCTGCCTTTGGGGCGCACAGTTGACGTTTATTTATTTATTTTTTTTATAAATGTACTTAAACTTGGCATTCACATAGGCGCAGATTTGGGTGGGCCGTGGTACTAAATTGGGGAGAAAACAATAAAAATTATTGGCGACCACTAAATTAAAAAAAAAAAAAAATGCTCGCTCTCTCTCTCCACTCCTTTCCCTGCCAGCCCAGGCTGTTAATGATAATAATAATGATGGGATTGTATAGAATTCACAACTCACCCTCTGAAGAGCCTTCTTTGAGAGGACAGTATTTATCCAAGAGTGATGATTTCATAGAAAGCTCAGTATTGTTCTTTTTCAATTCTGAATTTTCTTTTTGGAGTAGCTGATTCAGTAATGATGAATGATTTGTGGACAGGCTGGTGTATTTCTCAGGGTCTTTAGTTCTGAAATCTGAGAAAAACAAACAAGCAATGCTTCACATACTGGTCATGGGAAACTGGTATCTGAATGCTCTTTTCACAAGTCCATTTATGTGAATACAAGTTTGATATTCATGACACACTCCTTTTTTTTGGATATTTAAAAAAAAAAAAAATTATTTCTATTCATTTTCCAATTTTCTCCTTATTTTGGAATGTCCAATTATTATTCAACCTGCCTCATCGCTACAACCCCCAAACTAACTCGGGAGAAATGAAGATAAGCACTCGCGTCCTCCGAAACGAGTGCCATCAGCTGTCCGCTTTTTTTCCGCTCTGCAGCCCGCCGTGCAGCCATCTCGGAACTTACAGCGTCGGAGGACCACGCAGTTCTGAATTGCGTACAGGCCTGCCTACAGACACACGGCCAGCCACAGGCATCGCTAGTGTGCGGTGAGCCAAGGACTCCCCAGCTGACCTAACCCCTACCCAGTCTGGGCAGTGCTTGGCCAATTGTGCGCCGTCTCCTGGGATCTCCCGTTGGCAGTGACATAGCTTGGATTCGAACCGGCAATCTCCAAGCTATAGGGTGCATCCTGCACTCCGGGCAGAGTGTCTTTACTGAATGCACCACTCGGGAGTCCAAAGTTGGATATTCATGACACTTTCTTGAGTTTCATTGAAGAAGCCAACATCAGTTTAGAACAGTTTCATGGACTTTAAAATGTATTGAATCAACCAAAGGAGAATAAAACTGAATGTCAAACTTTATTTAATTCATCAACTTAGACGTTAGAAAAAACAAAACTTGTAATCAGTTGCATGTGAAATGGCCACGTTGGGAGGTGATGATTAAGTTTGAGAATACCACGCAAGCGATTTGAAACCCTGCTAACAAACAGCAGTGTGTGAATACTCACGATGGACAGTGAGGGACATGATGGCAGCCAGTAAGAGACAGCACAGGATGAGGAGGATCAGTGCAGGCTGTCTGTATGAAGAGGCTTTGCCAGCAGCACTCACAGGCGGGGTGGGTTCTGAGGAGAGAGAACACAGCTCAGGATACAGTACACAGTATACTAAAGAAACTTTCTGGAGCTATAACTTCAAGTTCAACTTAAAGCAGTGCTAAACAAGGCTTTATAAAATCCATTCCCTTACCTCTTACTAGCTTTAAATTATTACTGTTCCCCATTAAAGGAGTGCTAACCAAGGCTTTACAATCCATTCTCTTTTTGACGGAGGACAGTTTCTAGTGGATATTCCTTTGCGTTGCTTCCACACCTCCTCTATGTGTAGAATTCATGTGTCAAACGTTTCAATGGGTGGGGACTCATCTGCATGTTAGCTTCAGATTGAGCTCGGAATTATCTGTTAGCTAAATGTTGATGCCAAGTTGTGACAATGATGACTGTCGTGGTGATGTCACGGGCCAGGAGGCAGTACAGACACACAGGCAAATGAGGGGCTTAAACTGCCGTAGCAGTGTATTTATTAAAGAAGAATCATAGCAAAACAAACCAAACAGACTCTTAATCACAAAATGAAAATACAAATAAACTGGACAAACGAATAACTTCAGCAATACTGACACCCGTAGCAATCGTCTCTTTGCTTTCTTTCTCTCTCCTCCAACCCTCTCACAGGTGAGTCTGAGCTCTCTTAAATTATGTGGTTGGAGCCCTAATTAACCATTAATTATATCATTACCTCATTCAGGCTCCAGCCACATTCCCACATATTTTGTCAGGGAGGCATGAATCTAACTCCCTCCCTGCCGACAAACATTTATAAACACAAAACAAAACCCATCAATTACAATAACAGATGTCTACGTCTATATAAACAAAACACATACACAAATCATAATAATGCAAATAAATAATAATAGAAAAAAATAAAATAATATTAATAATAATAATAATAATAATAATAATAATAATAATAATATATATATATATATATATATATATATATATATATATATATATATATATATCAATCAAGGGGAGGAGCATGCTGCCACACGCATGTAAAAATAAGATTAAAGTTCCATGTATTTTCTCACAAATTTAACGTCAGCTAAATGTTAACTCGCCAAATGTAAAAAAAAAAAAAAAAAAGGATTTCAAGACTGAAGCATTTTTTCCAGATTTAATTATCATATTGATTTTAAATGATGAATTGTAAGAATATTTTGTAAACATGTATGTATTAAAGCTAAATCTGAAAAAAAAAAAACATTGGTAAAATATATGTGCTTTCTTTTACACTTGGCGCCCCAAAAATGTGGGTGATTAGGAAAAATGAAATCGGTCACATAATAGCAAAAGTTAGTTTAAACGCGCTGTTTTGTACCCTCATTTCACAGAGAAGCTCAAAGGCAACATTCTTATAATGGAGGACTATAGTCTGTAGCGCATTCAGGGTCAGAGCCGAGCACAGAAAGAGACAGAGCTGCAGCAATTGCCTTAATTTGAATAAATGTATGATAATGTTTATGAGTTTATGTCCGTCTGTCTGCAATCAAGTCCACTAGGACTGTATTTAGGTAGTATGGTGGCCTGGTTGAGTCAGTCTGTCGTTGGTTCCAGTCCTGTGTGTTTCATTTAATAAAAGAGCTTCGCTTAATTTAAATGCTGTTTCCTCACCTTTCTTCCACAGGTTATTTCTGGAAAGAGGAAGCTACAAAAAACATGCAAAATTGAAAATTCAGCACTTTTTTTCAAGAAGAATTAAATGTGTTTTTTTTTTTCAGGGTGTGGCATTCAATTTGTGATTTTGTAGCTTTTGAATCATCCCTGTAAGGGGAGCCTGTATAATTACTTTCAAGTCACCTACTTTCTTTGTTTGAAGAGAGCTATTTAATGGAAATGCCTCTTTAGTTGTTTGCATGGTATGTAAGACATACGCACTTATCCTTCACTGTAGTGCCCAGCTGCGTCGCTCATTTTTTATAATATATATGAACAAAAATCAGTCAAAGTCAAAGCTACTCCTGTAACACTTTCCAACAAATCAAACAACTCTTCAAGCTTGGAATCTTACTGCAGAAACTAAAGACTAAACACTGGTGTCCCTCTCACGCATGACCAATAAAGACAAGAGAACACAGTGATAGAACTGCAGTTATTTAGTGCAATTGAAAACAAAGCCAGATGCACAAAGTATTTCATGCATCTCGAAATAAAAATATAAACATTATTCTTTAAACTGTGGTGAATACAACACCATCAGTAAACTTTGTGAGATCGACTTTCAAAGGCTCAGCGACCCCTGTTTTGATCAGATAAGAAATAAAACATTATAAAAATGTAGATGATATAAAGTATCCCTCCTGCTATATTTTCCCGTCAGATTAAGTTGCTGAAAAAGTACTGGAATAAATAAAGCACATGTGAAGCAATATGTTTTTCAATAGTTTCTGTTATTTGTACAAAAAAAAAACTTTCAGTGAATGGTTAAACTTTTAGCAGTAGTAAAGTGAAGTGGGAAAGTTTAAATGTGACCCCTAGGTACTTACCATCCTGTTGTGCACCTGCTCTCTTGCCCTGGGGTGTGTTTGCTGTGGAGTAGACATCCTCCGAGGGATTCTGCAGCACATTGTAAATGCCGTCCATCTCCATTGCTAGTGCTGTAGAGAAGTGAGCTAGAGAGGAAGTTCTGACTGTTATATTAACAGTGCAGACTCTGCAGGGCTGGACAGAGGCTAGAGGAAGTGGGGATTCACACTTCAGTCTGTGGTACAGTGTAAATGCTGCCCATCTCTGTAGATCGTGTTGCAGAGAAGTGAGCTAGAGAGGAAGTTGTGACTCTTATATTAACAGTACAGACCCTGCAGGGCTAGACAGAGGCTAGAGGAAGTGGGGTTTCACACTTAAATATGTTACCACTGACCATCTCTATAGCTATTGTGCTGTATGAGGAGTGAGCTACAGAGGACTCAGATAGGGGTTTAAAAGGTATTACAAGTGGAATCTCTCTGCCATTCACTTTCAATAGGGGATCCAAATCCTCTTATCCTGCGATTCTAACAGGACACAGTACAGTTTGGATAAAAAAAAACGTCACAAGGGGCCCCATTGATATAACATTGTGGTCTTGCTGCTTGTACAGTGCTTGAACCCGATATAATTGAGAAACAACCCACACACTCACACATTGAGGAAGGACTGCAATAAAACAAGCAGGAGACCTTTAAAGAGATCCACACTTTATTATTATATAAAACACAACAATGTTGATGGCAGTTACAATGACAGAGAGTTTCTACCAGATCACGCCGGTCTCACAAGCATTAAAGCAAAAATATTTAATATATATGCATATGTGTTTGTCACTTTTTAATAAAGCTAATACAAAGTAGATGGATTGGAAAGCATTGGTTAGCTCTGTTTAAAATGTAAAGTTCAGAGTATGATACCCAATTTCACCCGAGTGTGTGTGTGTGGGGGGGGGGGGAACAGTGTAGTAAACACACACCAGGGAATTATACTGTATGTGAACAGGATTGTGGGAACAACTCATAATTGTAATGAAACTTGATCAGGACATTCTTTAGCACAAGTTATTGAGATGATCACAATCTGGGTGTGTGTGGAGTTGCTGTTTCTCGTCATATGCCTCAGTTCCATTAGTCCCTGTGTATTCGGTGGATGAAGGTCGTGGTGATCTGCTTTCTTTCTCTTTCATGACTCTGATCCTGTAGCTCTGATTGTGTATTGATAGCCATGGCAGGTTCTGCACTGTAGGTTTGATATTCTGAATCAGGGTGTTTTCAGTCCTGTTTGGGGTCTAGCGATGCTGAGCTGCTCCAAGCAGGGCTGTGAATGTGTCAGTCTGTTTGTATTTCAGTGGCATCCTGTCTGCAGCATGAGGGTAACCAGGTGTAGAGAATATTTAATCGGCGGGATCGCCGAAATAGTTTCACAAACCCTGCTGACTGGCACAGAGCACAGTGTATTACAGCCATGATAAACTATACAGCAAGTGAACTGGGACCAGTGCCTCTGACTCTTTCAAATGGACAGACAGCGGGCTAGTTCAGCAGCCTCTCATTCATGCCTTTCACCTTCCTCTGGAGGAGGCCTGGGTTCCGTCTTTTCACTTTCTGAACACTGGGACTGGAGCATTCAAGTCAGAATTAGGTGGCACAGGAATTCACATTGAAACATTTAAAAGGAATACATTGACAAATTCATAAATACAGTGCAGATTGTGCATTAGGATGTTATTGCACTGCACTGTGCCACAAAACAATGAGTGCAACCAGGTTTGAATGCAGTGCACTACAGTATAGAGTGTCATGTTCTCACGTTGTACTCAGAGGTGTGTTGTCTACCCAGAGAAACTCTCCCTCTGTGACCTCATCAGAGAGTCCAATCCAAAAGAAATCTCTGATTCGTCTCACCTGGCTCTGTATGAACTCCTAAACAAACCACAAACCACAACCAGAGTCATCTGGACTCATCCCAGTAAGGTGTCTGAGTCACACTCATCAAACTTGAAACTAAAGGAGTCTGGAAAACAAAACAACAAAAACAGCAGCAAAACAAGAAGGGTCCTGGGAGAGTGTTGTGCTCAAGAGGGTGAGTTCATGTAAAGCCTTGGTCACGACACATTAATAAAGAGTTGTATGAGAATGAATTAAGCCAGTGGTTCTCAACCTTTTTATAAAACTGCACCCCTTCTGTCTAAAGGTTTCAGCTCCAGTACCTCTTTACAATATCCACTCTACTGAATGGTACCACAGTGGCTATAAAAGCAGAATAATCTGATTGACAAATACAAAAAAAAATCCTGTTTATTAAATATGTAATTTGTCACAATACTTTCTGTAGACTCTTTTGCATTTTGTACTCTGTCAACCACCGAAAACAATTCAACCAGCTGCTAATGCTGTTACTAAAATGCAGCTGCTCCTAATAAAAACAAAAACTGTCAAAGTATGAGTATTGTGATTATTATTTATGTTCACCGGAGCATTTATACTTCTAAAAAATGCAGAATGATTGCGCTTCACTGATTAGTATTCAATTATATGACGAGTTAAAAACTGCAAAGTTCATGAGCAGCACAGAGCACTCTGAGCAGAGCTCTCCCGAGGCAGAATCCCCAGACGCTGCTTCACCCACCCTAATATCAGAGTGGAATTCCACTCAATGGAAATCACGCATGCGTACAGGTGGATGAGCATCTTGAAACTATAAATCAAACTGTAAACTTTGAGCTGCTAAACAAAAATGAAATATGTATGCACAGTGGTGTAAGGTTTGATTTCTTCTTAAAAGTAATAAGTCAGTCTTCAGGTAATTTCCATCAAAAGAGTTGTATTCAGGAACAAAGCAAATCAAATGGGATACATCAGTGATCTGCACACAGGCCTCAGTTGATGGTGTTCCGAGCGGCCCTGGCACAGAGATGGTATATCTGCGCCCTCATGGCATCAGAGACAGTATGAGCTGCCCAAAAAGAGCTGATGCAAGCAAACTCACAGGTCTCAAAACAATACTTACAGACATTAATGTACAGCTAGCTTACACAACATCTATACCATATTTGGTCTTTAGTGCCCTTTCCATATGCAAGACCCAGCACAGATAGCAGAAGTCACATATCTTGTTTTTACTACACAGAATTGTGGTTTTACAATAGAAAAGAGGAAACAGAGCATCTTGGTTGAATCAGCTTAGGTGTGGAATGTCTAAGTGCAGAGTTGCATGGTTCACAGGTTTGGGCTACATGCAAGTTGAAAACCCCAGGATTAAACTTATCAGATTCATACCTGCTCTGCCTTGCTCTCTATAATCACCAGGTCTGCTCCCATTGACACACAGCTAGCCCGGCTGGTTCCAGTCCATTTTATCAGTTGAGAAGTAGTAGCACTTTCCATTGAACTGCATCCACTTCTCTGGACAACAAACCCGCTCTGCACAATGAGAGAAAGAAGCAGTGGTTATAGATCTGACAAAAGCTCCTAGACATTATTAATAATAATAATAATAATAATAATAATAATAATAATACAACTTGTCAATTGTGTGTTAATGATCAGGAATTGATTTTTGCATTCACTCTGGATCCGTTTCAAATGGATTTGGTCTGGTTCGTTTTGATTGAAACAATGGCCCTGAATATCAATAACATAAAAGTGGTGGAATAGCTATTCAATATTTAAATGAGAAACCTGATTTCCATTACATGAGAATATGTGTTAAAACTTCATGCTGACATTGGACTCCTCTAAGGTAAGCACCAATTAAGACATAGCTTCTTTTACTGTAAACTAATGTGATCCATCTGCGTTTCCTTCCTTCTGATGATGTAGATATCCTTCTGCCTGGTGTTGATGGCTGAAGTGTAATGCAGGCTCCAGGGATCAGCCACAGTGTGTCTGGACTGAGCTGAGTAAGGATATGTTAATGATGCAAATGACACTTTACGTCATGTCAGGATTTCAGTCAATGGATAGGTGGGGTTGAAAGGTATAAAGGTGGAGCAATCAAAACAGCCGTGTGTTTCAGGAGATGTGGACGTTGACAGATGAAATGGTAGCCGTGTTAGTCCAGAGATGACAGACAAAGAGAAGGAGATGTGATCCCTTTTACTGGACTGACCAGACAATAAATAATCACAAGCTTTCAGACCTCAAAGGTCTCGTCTTCAGGTGAAAGTAGGAAAGAGAGATTAATGTTTACATTCAGAACTTGAACAACAACAAAAAATCACTACAATTCTAATGGGAATTTATAGTACTTGTGTATATACATTGCATATGTGTGTGTGTGTGTGTGTGTGTGTAGCTGGCTCTTTGAGCACATGCATGCACTAATATATATATATATATATATATATATATATATATATATATATATATATATATATATATATATATATATATATATATACATATATATATATATATTAAATCTAAAGCATAACAACTATAATACGTGTACATCATCTTCTCTTTTTCAGTTTTTTTGCATGGTTTGCTCAGATCAGTAATACTCAGTTCTCCAAAATGTGGAACATATGTGCAAATTTCCCTGGCTCCTGTCATGACTTACTTTTTGACACAATTCGCTGTGTTTAATCATTTCAGAGACCCACTACACCAGAACTCCAGTTCAGCATTGTACTCAAAAACAGTTACAATGTGTTGCAGGAGAACACTGAAATGACAATACACACATTCAACCAAGCCATGCAAAAGCAGGAGATGCTATCCTTGGCCATCAAAAGACCCAAAAAAGAAGAGTGGATATCCCAACCAACCTGGAAGGCAATTGATGATAGAAAACAAATCAATAAATGGATGTTAAACACCAAGTCCCCTAGACTAAAGAGAGGATATCTAGAGAATATGCAAAAAAAGACAAAGAGCTGAAAAACAGGGCAAGGAGCAACAAGCGACACTTCACTGAAGGACTAGCAACCGAGGCTGAAGCTGCAGCTGGCAGAAAGGACATGAAGACTCTATACAAAATTACCAAACGGCAAAAGGGAGACTGTGGGACAAACCAAGACTTACCTGTAAAGGAAAAAGATGGCAGACTCATCTCTGATGAAAGGCAGAGGAGTGAAAGATGGAAAGAACACTTCCACAATATCCTAAATAGACCAGAGCCTGCAAGCACAGCCAATATCCAAGAAGCAGATAAAGATCTTGATGTCAACCTAGATCACATTACTGAAACTGGAAGCCATCAAAACACTCAAATGGAAAAGCACCTGGTGAAGATGGGATCTGCCCAGAGATGCTGAAATCAGAGGAAAATGAAACACCCAAGATCCTCACCAAGATCTTTCAGGTGATCTGGGATACTGAAGAAACCCCATAAGAATGGACAACTGGCATTATTGTCAAACTTCCAAAGAAGGGTGACCCTGGAAATTGCAGTAACTGGAGAGGGAACACTTTACTATCTATCAAAGGCAAGGTTTTCAGCAAAATCATCCTCAAGAGAATTTCAGCTGTAGCTGACAAAATCATACGCAAAGAACAAGCTGGGTTCAGAGAAGGAAAGAGCTGTGTCAGCCGAATGGAACAGCACTCTATATATGTCAACTTCATAGATTTCGAAAAGGCTTTTGACAGCCTTCACCGAGAATCTGTGGAAAATACTGAGATCATATGGAATTCCCCAAAAGATGGTGAATATCATAAAACTCTTACACAGAAACTTTGAGTGTAAGGTTATATGAAATAATCACCTCACAGGTTACCACAGGGTTAAAACAGGGATGTGTTCTGTCTCCATTTCTTTTCATTCTCTCCATGGACTGGCTTATGAAAGAAATTACAGCAGAAAATAGAAGGGGAATCCGATGGACACTCACCACCTTTCTTGAAGATCTGGATTACGCAGATGACATCAGCCTGCTCTCAAGTCGACATAAAGACATGCAGGAGAAGACCAGCAGAATGACTGAGACAGCCCAAAAGCTTGGACTACAAATAAACAAACAAATCAAACTGATGTGAATGAACCCAAAGAAAAGCAATTCCATCACCATTAACAACAAGGCCAGAGAGAAAGTGAGTGAGTTCTCCTACCTGGGGAGTAGTGCAGCAATAGATGGGGACACAGAGAGGGACTTTAACACAAGAATAAGTAAAGCCAACCTAGCATTCTCCAGGCTAAACAACACCAGGAAGTCAAAACAAGTGGGTACAAAAACAAAACTGAAGCTCTTTAACAGCAATGTCCTCAGTGTGCTGTTATATGGAGCAGAGTGCTGGAAAATCACATCAAGAATAACCCACAAGCTGAACACCTTCCAAACAAATGTCTGCGGAAGATCCTCAGAATTTTCAAATCAAGAGCTCCTCCAAAAAACAAATACAAGGCCTCTAGCCTTAGCTGTTAAGAGAAGAAGATGGAGGTGGCTCGGGCATGTGTGTCGAATGACACCAGAAGCACTACCCAGAACTGCCTTACGATGGACACCAGATGGAAAGAGGAAAAGGGGTCGTCCATAGGAAACATGGAGGAGAACAGTGGAGAAAGAGATGAGGGCATGCGGACTGACATGGGAGACCATCACCAGACAGACGGCAGACCGACAGCAGTGGCACTCTCTCATTGAAGCCTTATGTGCCACCTCAGGCACAAAGACCATATATATGTGTGTATATATATATATATATATATATATATATATATATATATATATATATATATATATATATATATATATCAGATGGCATCTTAGTATGTCAGATAATTCAATATTTGTAGTTATGAAAATATTTAGCCTTCTATACTCATTATTCTATACTCATTATTAATGAGATTTATTCACTTGTTTTAAGCATTTGTAACCTTATGGAATTTCTGTTGTATTGCTAAAATGATATACCATTATTTGCACCCAGTAATTATCAATGTAATTTACTACCAAGAAATTATCAATGCAACTGTAGCCTATCTGAACTCTGGATACATACATTATATGACAGCTGACCTCTACTGTGGATTGTATTTGAATTATACAAATAAAAACTTGAGAGTAAATAATGAAATCTTGGTATAGAAAATGGCATATTAGATATTACAATAAAGTTTCCTTAGGTGATTGCAGGTTTGCAATTTGTCCTATAATTGTACATACTAAAATAAATACAAAACCAACCAAGCCTACATAGACGGCTTACCCCCGCCCCATCAAAAAAAAAAAAAAAAAAAAGTATTTTATTTTTATTAGTAATTAATAATTTATTACAATTTGTGGCGGAGTGTCCTGCCCCTTTGTATATATGTGTTTATTATTATTAGTTATTATTTGATTTGTGTTTTATATGATGGTGAAAAGCCAATATTATGTATTATTTGTATTATATTATTGTTTGGCAGGGCGCCATTATGTGTTATTGTTTTATCGTTGTTTTAAATACCTTGTGAAGATGCGTGACTGATGAGCTACTGAGTATTTCATTAGCTGACAGTCGCACATTATTATTAAACTCGTGCAGACTCTGGCCGAGGGGTAATAAGATAATTACTAGCTAGTTAACCCCTCGGACAGAATATAAAAGGTTGAGAATGTCAGAGGCGAGACAAGAGATTATACAGCAGCAGTGTGGAGTAGTGGTTAGGGCTCTGGACTCTTGACTGGAGGGTCATGGGTTCAATCCCCGGTGGGGACACTGCTGCTGTACCCTTGAGCAAGGTACTTTACCTAGATTGCTCCAGTAAAAACCCAACTGTATAAATGGGTAATTGTATGTAAAAATAATGTGATATCTTGTAAGTCGCCCTGGATAAGGGCGTCTGCTAAGAAATAAATTATAATTATAAGAGATGTGAGTCTATTGAAAATATCTCAAATTGCTACGTATGCTGGGAGTTGTAACCAGCATACTACTTGTGTCATGGGTAGGGTGACCTGAGATAACCTAGCTAGTGTACCTATGTAGCTGATGACTACGTCACCTTGTTTTTGGCAAGGCAAGGACCTTAGTAACCGAATAGTTATTCCGTTCCCCTGTGTGGGTTCTTTGTTCCCCAGGTTGCCACACACTAGGCAGTCCCCTCCTGTTGGTCATGGTCTCAAAAAAAAAAAAAAAAAAAAAACACTATTCATGCACCAAGGACAATTACTGTTCGACAAAACAAACAAAGAAGAAAATAAATAGTCCGGGGGGGGGGGGTAGACCCCGCCCTCCCAAGACTTCCCCCGACTCACTCAGTCCACCACTGTTGCCACCCACCGATCCGGGATCTCTTCACTGCCAATCAGCTGCCGCCTCCGAAGGACCTGAGACAGGAGAGCAGGGCAAAGAAAAGGGCCATCAGGAACTGACACACAGGTAAGTAAACTACACCTTCCACCCAGAGGTTCTGGTCACTTCCCTTCGACCGGTCTCAAACCCCGCGTTTCTCTCCTCTCTCTCTCGCCATGCTCCCTGGACCTCGCCCCGATCCGTCTGCCACCACCGGACCCGACCTCGAAGCTGGACTCCAGACCTAAAGGCAAGGTAGGTAAACCTCAAGCACACTCTAACAGAGGTGCAGGGGGCCAGCCAGTACAGGCAAGCAGTATAGACAAAACAATTAGCATGGAACTTGACTATTAATTGTCCTTTACCCGCTTCGAAAGATCAAGGAAAACGATTCACACCTTACCAAGGATCCGCAGGGGGCCCAAACGTCCTGGACTACACACTGGGACCCTGAGCAGTTACACCTGTCCCTCGCTCGACCAAGGAGAACAAAAAAAAAAAAAAAAAAAAAAGAAACAAGTGTCAAAAAAATAAATCGCTATTTGTTGTAAATCCCAAAAAAAGTTTGTGAAATCCTTGAATGATGAAGTTATTATCACACACCAATAGCAGTGTATAGTAGCTACACACAAAAAATGGAAAAAAACACAACAAAACAAGTAAAAAAAATACAACCAACCACCCTATATTGTTCCAACACAACAAAAAGAAACAAGAAAAAAAACTCCAAACCCATACCTGAATATGGTCCCAGTACTAATCCATCCCCACAACAAAGTTCTTGCTGCCAAATGATCGTTTTCTCAAAGTATTCCAAAACAGTAAATCTTCCACAGTATGTCTCCCTGGTTCTCCCTGGTTCTCCCTGGTTCTCCCTGGTTCTCCCTGGTTCTCCCTGGTTCTCCCTGTCCTGCTCTCAAATCCAACCGCTTATATAGTCCTGCCTGGACTGCCATTGGCTGTGGTGCTAACCAGGCGGGACTTCCAGTTGCTGGGGAGAAAATGCTCTACCCCACAGTCAGCCACAACCACATAAAACCAACGTGGGGTTGAGAGGAGCAGATTCCATAAAAATAAAAAAAACAGTACACAAAACCCCTTTACAATTCGTCACTTGTGACACTCGTGTTCATTGTTCTGTGTTGTTTTGTTTTGGCCCTTGTGCCCTGTTGTTTATATCAGTGTTTTTGTTCTGTTTAAGTATTTATTTTTGTTTGTTTAATAAAACGCTGAGCCCTGTAGTATCTCAGTTTGCCCTGCCATTCCTTGTTTTGGTTTCATTTCCCTGGTCTGACGTTACCCCCGCAGACATCCAGATCACTTATAAAGGGCTTTTCAAAGAATCACAAAGTGCTGTACAGTTTATATAGTAAAAGACAATAAAAACAAGCACTTACAATCAAAAAAGCAATGATAGATTGTGGAAGGATGGCTTGCAGTGGTGAGGTGTGGTGACGTCACGGACCAGGAAGTAACTGAACCAAAACAGTGGATGGGTGGGTGAAACTGAATGCTACGGCACTCAGCGTATTTATTAACCAAATAACCAAAACAAAAGATTTAAACAAACAACAAAACAAAACAAAAAGGCACATTGGCCAAACAAATAAACAGAAACAAGTATATCTTAAATATAGCAATAGTTTTTTTTCTTTCTTTCTTTCTTTCTTTCTTTCTTTCTTTCTTTCTTTCGCTCACTCGCTCGCTCGCTCGCTCTCCCGTGTTCTCCCGTACTCTCCTCTGTACACTCACTCCCCCCTGCAGCACGGACAGCTGCAGGTTCTTATACTCTGGCCGAGGGGTTAACTAGCTGTTAATTATCTTATTACCCCTCAGCCACAGTCTGCACGCGTTTGGTAAGGATGCATGACTGTCAGCTAGTTAAATAATCAGTAGCTGATCAGCCACGCATCCTCACAGGGTTTTTAAATATTTTTAAAAAACAATAACAAAAGATACTATCACCCTTCCTTAAATACGCTTTATTTGCTCTTATCTGCCCCCTATTTTACTGCATTTAATCCTTGTGGCAATGTGCCCCGCCCCTGTGTGCATTTCTGTGTTGTATGTTGCGTGTGGTGTGTTAATGTTGGTGTATAGATATGGCTGCACGGGATATAAATGGGTGTGTGCAGCACGAGTTATTTAAAATGTATAGTTGTATTTAAGCACGAGGATTGCACATCACTTCACATGCATTTAAAGTATTTAATATGTGAGCACGAGGTTGCACATAATTAATTCACATGCTGGGATTCAAGTGAATAAGTAATTAGTAATTGAATCCCGGCACAACAGTATATATAGATGCACGTTTTACTCACTCGGGGTTGTGTGTTTGTTGAGTGGAGAACGGGAGAGAAAGAGGAGAAATAGAAATAACAATTGCTATTGCGTGCTGGTAGGACCAGCATGATACTTGTTTGTTTATTTAAACTCACCGTGTTTGTGTGTCTGTCCGTCCACCGTTTGTTAATGTTAGTCCGTTTGGTTTGTCTATTTATTTTGGCCACAAGTGCTGTGTCCTGTGTTTTGTTAAAACCTTTTTATTTATAATAAACCGGCGCAAGCAAGCGCCGTCATCATTTCATCTCATCTGTTCTGTCTGTGTTATTTATCTTCTGGTTCTGACGTCACCACTCAGCTAGCCGTGCGACATATGGTGTCCTGTGTGGGATAACAGCGCCTCCAAGCGTCAGACCAGCAGAGGTGTTTTTGTGTAAAAAAAACCCAAAAAGAACAAAGACAAAAATGGGAAAACACGGCAGAAGACAGCAACAGTAAGTGTGGCGAGAGGTCCCGGAGCATCTACAGCCCAGAAGGGAGGATACAAAGCCTTTCCCATCCTCTGAGGAGATGCTGGACTGGGTGTCAGACCCAGAGTGCAACTGGGAGGACCTCCCAAAGGTTGTTGACCTGCTGTGGGCCAGAGATGGGGAACATTGGGAACACTGGGAACAACACTACTACCCAGTGCCCTTTGTGAACCCGGCAGCCGTGGTAATCAACTACTTAGCTGCCGATATGGGACTTCCCCAGCAGGTTGAAATCCAAGTAGGAGGAGCCACACCTACCTGCACCCTCACTGGGCTCGAGGGAAAATGCCTGCTGTCCCCATCTCCACCAACAGAAGGAAAATGCCTGCTGGTTTTTCCATCACAACCAGCAGAGGAAGAATGCCTGCTGGTTTCCCCATCACAACCAGCAGAGGAAGAATGCCTGCTGGTTTCCCCTTCAGAGGCAGAGCCGCACCAGTCCCCTGCAAGAGAGGCAGAGCAGCACCAGTCCCCTGCAAGAGAGGGAGAGCAGCACCAGTCCCCTGCAAGAGAGGGAGAGCAGCACCAGTCCCCTGCAAGAGGGGGAGACTACACGCTGTTCCCACCTCCGTCGCCAGGAGACTACATGCTGCTCCGTCCTCCGTCGCCAGGAGACTACACGCTGCTCCCACCTCCGTCGCCTTTGCCACCAGGAGGAGAGCAGCAGGAGTTGCCTCTGCCTCCACCACCTCCACCAGGCGCAGAGCAGCAGGAGCTGCCTCTGTTTCCATCACCTCCACCGGCAGGAGCAGAGCAGCAGGAGCTCCCTCTGCCTCCTCCACCAGCAGAGGGTGAATACCTGCTGGTTCCGCCTCCACCGTTGTGGGAGGACTGCTTGCCGCTCCCACCTCCACCAGCAGAGGGTGAATACCTGCTGGTTCTGCCTTCCCCAACATGGGAGGACTGCTTGCTGCTTCCACCTCCACCACAAGAGGAGCTGCAGCTGAGTTTCGCTTCGCCCAAGGATGCCAGCCTCGCTTCGCCCAAGGATGACAGCCTCGCTTCGCCCAAGGATGCCAGCCTTGCTTCGCCCAAGGATGCTTGCCTTGCATCGCCTGGGGCTGCCTGTTGCTCCGCATCGCCTGGGGCTGCCTGTTGCTCAGCATCACCTGGGGCTGCCTGTTGCTCCGCATCGCCTGGGGCTGCCTGTTGCTCCGCATCGCAGCAGGAAGTACTGTGGCCGGAACCCCACCAAGGGGAGCTGCCGGCCACGAAGAAGGGGGAGGAGGTTTGGAGACCACCAACCCTAGCAGCAGTTTCGCTGCCAGAGATCGTGGGGGAGATCAGGAGACCTGCTCCCACTGCAGCACTTGCGCTGCAGGAGATACTGTGGTCAGAGCCCCGGAAGAGGGAGCTGCCGGCTACAAAGAAGGGGGGAGGTCAGAAGACCACCCCCCAAGCAGCCTTTCCGCTGCCAGGACTACCCGGGCTGGAGGAGCCAGACTGGGGACTATTAATGTCTCTGCTGACAGCATTTCCGCTGTCAGCTGGGAAGCTGCCGGCATTGCCACCAGCAGCAGAAGAGTGGCAGGAGTGTGCCACCCCGCTGTCAGCATTGCTGCTGACAGCATTATGACCTGTGGGCCCCTTGAAGCCTTTCTGGCCCAGGACTTTGTGCTGGACTTTTGGGCTTTTAAGGGGGGAGGTGGCCGTTGAGGCCATGTGTGCTGCTCACAAGGGGGGGTATATGTGGCAATGTGCCCCGCCCCTGTGTGCATTTCTGTGTTGTATGTTGTGTGCGGTGTGTTAATGTTGGTGTATAGATATGGCTGCACGGGATATAAATGGGTGTGTGCAGCACGAGTTATTTAAAATGTATAGTTGTATTTAAGCATGAGGATTGCACATCACTTCACGTGCATTTAAAGTATTTAATATGTGAGCACGAGGTTGCACATAATTAATTCACGTGCTGGGATTCAAGTGAATAAGTAATTAGTAATTGAATCCCGGCAGAACAGTATATATAGATGCACGTTTTACTCACTCGGGGTTGTGTGTTCGGTGAGTGGAGAACGGGAGAGAAAGAGGAGAAATAGAAACTTGTTTGTTTATTTAAACTCACCGTGTTTGTGTGTCTGTCCGTCCACCGTTTGTTAATGTTAGTCAGTTTTGTTTGTCTATTTATTTTGGCCATAAGTACCGTGTCCTGTGTTTTGTTAAAACCTTTTTATTTATAATAAACCGTCGCAAGCAAGCGCCGTCATCATTTCATCTCATCTGTCCTGTCTATGTTATTTATCTTCTGGTTCTGACGTCACCACTCAGCTAGCCGTGTGACAATCCTGTGCTTCAGAGTACTGTAATCTGCTAAGTGTTTAGTATTTTGTATTTAATCATATCCTGATGTAACTATCACTGTCACTGTTATCTGCTGTATTATTGAATTGTATTTTGTCACACTTGTACTTGCTTGAGCCAAAGTCATTGTATTTATCTTGCACTTATTGTATTATTACTTGTACTGTAACACTTGAAATATATTTGCTTATGATTGTAAGTAGCCCTGGATAAGGGCGTCTGCTAATAAATAAATAATAATAATAATAATAATAATAATAATAATAATAATAATAATAATAATAATAATAATAACGTAGCAGGAAAACCCCTGATCACCCATTGATCGCAACCTATGTTTTGGAGAACATAATAGTTTTTGCTCCGCAGATCTAAGATCATTTTAAAATCAATTCTATACCTCACCGGTAACCAGTGGAGAGAAGCCAGGACTGGAGTGATGTGAGCAGAGATTGAGGTTTTGCTTTAAACCATCTGGAGTCCCTGCAGAATCTTACCAGATACTCCCGCTAACAGTCCATTGCAATAGTCAATGTGAGATGTAATAAAAGCATGAACCAATTTCTCAGCATCCACAGCATTAAGGGAAGATCTTAGTCATGCGATCATGAGCTTCAAAAGATAATACCTAGTGAAAAATCACACCAAGATTTCAGGCTTCTGAGGTACAGCTTACTTCAACCCCCTGCCAATTTTTAAGCTGACACTATCAACTTTGTGAAGCTGTGAAGGAGAACCAATTAACATCACTTCAGTTTTATCTCAGTTAAGTTGTAGAAAATTATTTTGCATAGGGCAAAAGCCCTGCACGTGTAAATAATCTATTGTTGTGTATATGTATAGTTTTAAAAAATACATATATTGAATGTAAGTGTGCACTAGATATGACAGGTTTTGAAGTCGTACATAAAGTTGGAACGTTTTGAATTTAAGTTTGGCAGGGATGGGGTTAATTCCAACTCTGCCAAATCCATGTGCGGAATGTGGCTGGGGCTTAATTGACTAATTGATGATCAATTAAGCCCAGCCACGTGGTATAAAAAAGGAGCTGGAAAGCCAGTTCTTTTGTTCTAATTCCAGCAAGCAAGCAGCCTCACTACTGTGTGTTGAGCCAGGGTGAGTGAATTGTGTAGGGATCCATTCAGGGGATTTTGATCCCACAACAGTTTATTTTAGTGTGTCACAGAGTAGGTTCTGGAGCGGGACCTCCCTTTTAGTGGGATCAGCGCTAAGCCAGTGCTTGACAAATTTTTGGTTTTTTAGGTGTTTTCTCATTGTATTTGGTTTAGCATTTTTGGAGTCCTTACTTTGATTACACTCTGTCTGTGTATGTCCTCGTGCACTAGGGCTGTCATTGCTGGTACCCTAGTGGCGGCCATCTGTCACTGCAACTTTGTTTATTTGAATAAAACCTGGACGCCTGAGTGGTGTTGTCAACTGCATCCCTCTGTCTCTCTCTCATCATTCATCTGACACCCACAACTAAAGTAGCAGGTACTAAGACCCCCTGTTACAGCATCCAAAATTTGTCAGACAAGCGATCGTGAAGAATAGAAATATCAAGGCTTGTTTTTAGTTGCAGGCCCCAAACCCAATTTTGTGTCATCAGCATAACAATGAAAATGTACTTAATGGCTGCAAATTATTTGGCCAAGAGGTAAAAGATAAATGCTAAAAAGGAGAGGTCCCAGCACAGATCCCTGTGGAACACCAGTTAACACCAGCATTGTATTAGATCTGGCACCGTCCACTGCCACAAACTGCCTGCTATCAGACAGATAGGATCAAAACCACTGGAGTGCAATACCGGAGATGCCAACATCATTCTCAAGACGGACCAACAAAACCTCATGATCAATAGTATCAAATGCTGCACTCAGATCAAGAAGGACAAGAATATTAATAAGGCCAGAATCAGCAGCTCTCAAAAGGTCATTTACCACCTTCACCAGAGCCGTTGCTGTGCTATGTTTGGCTCTAAAACCTGACTGAAATAATTCATAAAGGTCGTTCGACATCAGGTGATTTTCAGCCACAACTAGCTCTAAGATTTTGGACAGGAATGGTACATTAGATAAGGGCAGAGAGTTACAAAGCTGAACTTAAGCAAAGCAGTTGGAAAAGGGTCAAGAAGGCAGGTTGTGGATTTGAAATAAATAAAAAGGAGAAGTGATTATTGGGCCAGCAACATCAATGGAGAGTAGTAATTGGCTTCTAATGTTTGCAATTTTATCCTGAATCAATTCAGCGAAAGCATTGCACTGTTGTGTAGAAACAGATAGAGTGGATTTGAATCAATCAGATGTGAATAATAAGAGGCCCTAGCCAAATTTAGGGCATCCCTATACGCACACTGATGCTGTTTAAAGGCTTGAGAAAAAAACTGTTTGTTAGATTTCTTCCACAGACGCGCTAACTTATGTCCCTCGACTTTCATAGATGGCAATTCAGCCATATACCAGGGAGAGGAGCGGGACGGGAAACAGAGTGTGTTTTGAGGGTCTAGAAAATTCAAGATATTTTCTAAAGTAACATTATATAATTCAATTGCACTCTTCAGGGAATTAGGTAGAACTTCATATAATGAAGTTTGAATAGTCTCAGAGTGTGCAGTTGAATCAAAAAAGCTTGGAACATGCACATTAAAACAGTTGCATATAATAAGCTTTTGCAAAATATCCCCCCAAATGAGGGTAAACGACTAGTGTTTTTTTTTTTAATCCATGGTGTCCGATTTTTACCCACACGCCAGATAATCGTAAATCAGCACATTCTGTGTGACAAAATGCACAATTTTAAATTTAGTTTACAAATTGTACACAAAATTGATTTTTTATTTCCATTTAGCTGCTGCTCACGCGTGGGAGAGCCGTCTCTCTCTACGCTAGTAGTTTCCATAACAGCGATTTATGTTTCCATTCATTATTCTTGATCTCGTTAACATGCATTTTGATTTTACAAGTTCTTCTTACCAGGTCGTTGAGAGAGGAAGTGATGTACGTGACCTGCGATAATTAAGCTTTTTAACGAGAAATGTGTTCGTTAATGTAGGGAGGAAAATCAATCAGCAGTCGGAGACACAGGTCCGGTTTCCAAACACCAGAGATCACTTTATTAAAAGATAAAAATTCAAACAAGCAGTGTATCTGGCTGTGACAAGCTGGCTTAGTGGTGATGTCAGACCAGAAATGAACACACAGCACCGCGAGTGAAATGGTGAATGAAAGCGTCTCTATTGGTTGTGTCCACCCCCCTCCTCCTCCCCCTCCTGCAGGGAAATACACCCATAGCACAGAGAGATGCACCCTTAAACCAAGTCTGCTCATGAGCTGCCACATTACCCAATGTACTAGGTATAGCTGTTAGTCATGTACGCCTTTTGAAGTCCTGCTAACAGATTTGTGCTATTGACATACATCCTGTAGCTTGCGGTTACATGCTGTTGCTCACAGTTTCACAACCTGTTTTTAACTTAGCATAGCTTTTGCAAAGACAAGTTAGTTGAAGCATATATTTTCCTGATAGCATATTCTTATACCATATTATAATGCAGTACTACAATTTTATACCCTTCAGCACCCCATTTGGTTATAAACAAATATAACCACACAGTTAACAGTTTTCATGTTGGCTGCCAATACTAACACCCCCCCACTTCAGAGTATAGAAGCTCTTCTCTGGCTCCAGCCCCAGCTGGTCAGCTCTTTGCTGATCATCTCTTCTCTGGCTCCAGCCCCAGCTCACGCTAGCTGGTAAGAGCTAGTGTTTTCCTGAGGTAAAGTCATCTCTTGTCTGTGTGAGGCAAGTCCTATATCTCCTCTTAAGATAATATTAAATTAATGTTCTTATATTTAAAAATAAAAAGAGACATGGCAGTCTTATGTATTCATTTGTTTTATTGCAGAGTTGATCAGTATTTTACAAGATTTGTTTGTTGGTACCACAAGAACATTCAATACTTGAGGTAGGTTAATTCACTTGTCTCTCTTGTTAAAGTAGACTACTTCAGGTTTCATAATATGTCAGATGTATCTTACATATAAAATGGCTTGATAGTAATGATATTCTTCATTATAGTTAGCCTCTTAAATCAGGCTCCACCTATATATATTATATATATAAAGGTGTAGGTCTCAGTTTAGATCAGAAACTGTTAATAATAATAATAATAATAATAATAATAATAATAATAATAATAATAATAATAATAATATCTTTATTTTTATATAGCACCTTTTATAGTGGACCACCATCACAAAGCGCTTTACAGAGGTAGGCTGTGAACTGTGCATTATATGCAGAGTCACTTACAATAGGACATTATGGCATAATTCTGACTCATGCATTTTAACAAATGAACAATGCATCGAAACTGTGTGCTGGTTACATTTACAAATGATGCCTGCCTCAAATAAATATTTCGAAATGAACCAGGGACAGTTGACATATTAGGCAAAGGAAGCTTTCATTGAACATGCTTCTCTATTTAAAGTAGACACGTTTTAATAATGAGACCCAGTACCACACCAATTCAAGTTTAATTTACTTTCAACATATTGAAACTAAAGGCCAATGTAAACCGGAGGCGAACAGAGCAGAGCAAATATAAACCTATGATTTAAATTAAGTAATACAAACGCAAGCGAGGCGAATGAAGTAACACCTCTGTGGTTTCCTTTTGATTCAAGTCCTGTGTCCGTCAGCCTCGACCACGGCGTGTGGGTGTGGCCTGTTGCCAGTCAGAATGCAGACGTCTCCGTGGTTGCTAGGCTGGGGCGGGGTTCAGGCTGTCTAAACTAAAACAGCGACTTCAAGTTTCATTGACATGCCCTTATTTGGCATGGTGGCTGACATCCTGGTTAACAATCAGGAGAAAATGTTTGTTTTAAAGGAAGCAATTGTGGATTACTTTGAAGAATATCCACTGTGCTACAGTTTAATGACTGAATGCATGATTCATTTTATTAAGGGCACTTTAAGAGCAATAAAACATTTTTCTAAATATTTTAAAATCAAAAGGAAAACATACAAAGCTATTTCAATTGTGATTAACCAACTTATCTCAGGTTCCAAGAAAATCATTACTGTTTATAATGTTTATAATGGATGAACTCCACTATTTAGTTCATAATTGTATATTTCTATTGTTCAGGCCTGATTGTTCTGCCCTCTAGCACAAAATAAGAATGATCTTTGTTTAACCAAAACTTAGAGGTCTTACCAATTCGGTATACTCAATACTAAAGCTAAGCAGGGTCACTAACTGTGTTTCCCTTATCACACTCTAAGCATGTTTCAGTGTAGCATGTGCTATTTTACTAATTCCTATAGGAAATGTGAGCCTCACATTGTTAGAATTCATCAACATGATCCTAATTTTATAGTCACATGTGATGTTGAACAGTGCTGTCACTCTAGTAAAAGATGGAAAGCATGCAAAGTTCATGTAAGAAGGAAGATGTGTGAGTGCAAGACAATGCAATCGAATATTTGGCATTTAGAGAACACATCCATTCAGTAGGTAACCAAGAACAAGGAGCAAATAGTTCCCATGATTTGCAGTTAAGCACTAAAGTTGATGCCAATATTATTGGGGGCAAATATGCATTAGCTAGTACAATATGACTGAAAGGGCTGGAGCTGATGTGATAGGAGAAACACAGTTCTTAGAATCTACATTGCAGTCATTTTCCAAACAACTACAGGAAGAGCTAAGATACAGGGGGCATGGAACTGATTTGAATTTATTCCAAAATTGTATGCCAAATAACATGTTTGAAAGGCTAAAAACACATAAACAGAGACAGAATTCAAACTCTTCCAATCTGAGCCAGTTAGTCTTCGTGCAACTTTAGTAAATATAAAAGGCTAATTAAAAAGCAAGCAAAGAACAGGATACATAATTCCATTTACGCAAAGTCTTCAAAATGTACTGCAGACGCCAAAGATCTGGTATTTTGTCAAACACCCCCACACAAGCACATCTGATATGATGAATGACATCTGTGATTCTGTGATGGGGAGTTTGGTCAGTGTCATCCCCTTTTTAGAACAAATCCTGAAGCTCTCCAAATAATCATGAAGTGTGATGACATAGAAATTGTCAATTCCATTGGATCACACGCCAAGACACTCACATTAACACTGTTTTACTGGACCCTAGCTAACATGCCACCTACATATAGATCACATCTTTCACAATACAGCTTCTTGGTGTTGCCAAAACCTCAGATCTAAACGTGACAGGCCCAGGACCACTTCTGAATGATTTCACTGAAACAGCGAATGCTCTATCTAAAACCGGAACAACAATGGCAATAAATGAAGGTGTCCATTGTATACAAGGACACCTTGTCCTTGTACCAAGTGATACACTGGCTGCACAGTGGATTGGTGGGTTTAAAGAAGGAGTTTGCACTCTGAGCATGCAGCTCCTGTTATGCATCGGCTCATGATATGAAAATGAAGCTCCATGAAAGTGACTTTAAGATTCGAAATGAGCAGGAGCACAGAGATAGCCTACCTAAACTGACCTTTACTTACTGGAGAGGGGAATTGGGAGAGGGTGTGGGTGATTCTTTGAAACACATTGAAACGCCACTTGGGGGCACAAAAGGGGGTGCTAACAAAACTGGCATCTAACTAAATTTAACAAAAAAAGATTGGTTTTAAAAGGACTGTTCCAACAAAAGCCGTCATGTCACCAGTGGATTCCGCGTTGGCGTGCTCTAAAGAAATCCAGGAGCGGACCACGGCCCTGAACATGGCTCCGCAATCAAACAGACCCTCTCCGATGATCTTGCGCTTCCTGTTTTTGTACATTGGGAGTTTACCAAGAGCCAGGAGTCATGAATAGGGTGCCCAAAAATAAAGTGTGGGGGAAAAGTGTGCCAAAACTGCAGAAGGTGGTTCCTCAGTAGAAGGAAAAATAGCTGCAGCCTGGTGCACAAAAAATAAATGTGAAACACCGACTCGGACTAACGGCAGAAAGGATATGCGGCATCCAAGTCCGTGCAGCACCATCCCAGCATTTTTTCTGATTAAATTAGGCCAATGTTGCTTTCCTGAGAATAACATTAGTAAGATTAGACTGCGGCGCTCCCTCCTGGCTCTGAATCACCCGGAGCAGCAGTACGGGGTGGATCCGCCTCACTGCCACTGTCCATGTAGATGGAGTTCGGCCCCTCTGCACACGGGCTGAGACCCTCCGCTGCTGGCTTGGGAAACTGAAACACAAATCGACTCTTTTTTCATGTTTGAATGACTCCCTTGAACATGTCGTCCTGTTCAGTCACATTGTGCTCTCTGAAGAAGTCTCCGGGTCAGCGGTCTGCACTTCGGGCTCCGTCACTTCAGCTGGTCTCGATCGTCGGGGTCGGGGTACAGGCCGCTGGCTCGCCGATTCGCCCCACGAATGTCCCCGGCTGCTTCCCCATCATTAGCGGCAGCACCAACAGGGGGTTTCGGCTGCAATTTGGGACAGGTATGCTTAAGATGCCTCTGTGCTCCACAATTAAAATATTTCATGGTGTCTGTAGTGGCAAACACAGCATAATCTCTGCCATCAACACTAAATTTCCCTGCAACATTTAGCACAGTATCGGGGTTGTACAGTAACATAAACACTTGCCACCTGAAAGACATTGCAGGTTTGATTTCCTCTGCTTTACAGCCCAGCGAAATCCTCTTAATTGGGGACATAATCGTTCTATAGTGAGAACTCTTTCCAAGTTTTCTAACAGTGCATTATATATGAAAGGGGGGATATTAGAAATAATGACTTTAGTGAGGGGTGGAGGGGGGGGGGGTCAACAAAGGCATCACTGTAATCAGGGAATTGCGAAATGAAAAACCCTCCTCTAGTATGCGATTTACCAATCTCAAGAAAACAGCAAGGGCCTTATTCATCCTAGAAGCAGATTTAACATTATCAAAACCAACCATTTCCCCCACCACTAACAGCACCTCTTCCACAGAGATAGAGCCATCAGGAACACACCTGAAGCCGTGTCTCCGGGTTAAACCCCCCCACCCCGTCCGACTGAGAACCCATCGGGTTCCACGAATCTATCAGTCTGTGATATAAATAAATAAATAAATAAATAAATGTAGAAAAAATAACAAATGCAAAAGTCACACTCCCAAACTCACACACCCCTCCCACAACCCACAACCCTGAGAGAGAGAGAGAGACAAAGATTACAATATGACTATATTTCATTAGTAATATTGTATATAGATTTATAACTATGCAGCTCTATATTCATAGAATGCACAAAGTTGTTTCTGCCAGCTGGTGCACAGATAGCCATTCAATTATATTACACAACAACACTATGATTACGTTCTTAACCCAACATGGTGTCCGCGATATCTTGACTGAGAGCGGCCTCTCCTCCATTCTTGAACATTAAGTCTGTGTTTGATCGTGTTCAGTGTATTTGGAAAGCAATTGAAATGGACCACATTGTGTATATTGTTTAAGAGATTTTATTTCAGAACAAGGTTTAAAACAAGTATTGACAATTCTGCAATAGCTGAGTCGAATAGTAATACAAATATAACTTTATGCTTCTAGATTTGTAATGTTTAATTAAAGTTGTGGCTGCTCTTCTGCAGAACCTTTACACCACGAATTCCTAGTTAAAAAAAAGAATACATACATTATCAAGGAACAAATAATAAACAACTATTGGAAATAATAAACCTCAAAGTTTTCTTAGAATAAAAAATAAAATCTACCATGATTAATTTATTATTATTATTATTTATTTCTTAGCAGACGCCCTTATCCAGGGCGACTTACAATCGTAAGCAAATACATTTCAAGTGTTACAATACAAGTAATACAATAAGAGCAAGAAATACAATAACTTTTGTTCAAGCAAAGTACAAGTGTGACAAATCAAAATTCAATAATACAGCAGATAATAGTGATAGTTACTTCAGGATATGATTAATAGTGATAGTTACATCAGGATGTGATTAAATACAAAGTACTACAGGTTAAACACTTGGCAGATTACAGTATTCTGAAGTACAGGATTAAATGCAGTAAAATAGGGGGCAGATAAGAGCAAAATAAAGCACATTTACATAAAGGGTGATAGTGTCCCAGGATACAAACAGAGGAGTTCTACAGGTGCTGTTTGAAGAGGTGAGTCTTAAAGAGGCGCCGATTAACAAACAATATCCAACTTAAAACACCTTCATTCAAACCAATTAACACAAAACACAATACATGAGGCGGTTCCAGCTCCAATGAAGGAACCCACAATATTAAAATGCTGTTTTTCTAGCAGCACTGGGACAAAACAGAGAGTTCAAACTGTTTCCTCTCAGTGTGTTGCTCCATTGTAGCACAGACCCCCTGAAACACAGGTTAGAGATGATGAACTCTGCAGAGAGCCCCCCCCATACTACATTCATCCGTCTTTGTAGTATACTGTAGTCTAAACCAAGCTTCTAAACCAAGCAATGATACTTGCAATCTTAGCAGTGTCTGAGGAAGATCATTTCAACCGATACAGTATTTTGATAATGAGTTTGAAGGAAACTGTCAACGACACCTAGAAGTTTCAATACCCCAATTAAAATCAGCAGCAGGATAGTTGACTTTTTCTCAAAGTAGTTATGTTTAAGTTATTTACAGTATTCAAACTTTTTTTTAGGTAAGTGAATAATTTTTTTTTTTTTTTGTACAAACTCCACGTGTAATAGTCATTAATTGGAAGCTTACTTAACATCAAATAACAAACGTTTTTAGCATAAACTGCATTTTAGTGGTGTTGTTATACACTATTTTATTTATCCCGTGCCAAAAATAAACCACTCATCTCTGCTCTTAACTAATAGCCTGTATTGGTAAATATATTTGTATTTTAAGCAATATAACCGATCATTCTCTAATTGTGTTTACCACCAGCTGAAGAAAGTACTTTATTTATTTTACACAATACAATTTTTCTAACAAACTGCTGCACCACGTTGTTTTGAGCAAATTATAGATCTTAATAATAGAATAATTCATACTGTGGTATATATTGTGCAACTTTAGGGTTCTTTTAAAGTTTTTTAAAAAAAACATAAAATTGCTCTGCCTTTTTTCAGCTTTTTGGTGTAGTAAAATATGAAATGTGAAAGTTCAAATCATTGTGTGAAAGGAAGTGTTTGACAGCACCTGGATACACAATCATTACACCACAGAAGCACATCAGCTCAATGTGCAGTATGGGAGTTTCTTTTTAATGTGGTGGTGGGAACGCAAAGGGTCTTGTGCAGGGCTGGTTATTTTAAAATATTTTATATATATTCCCCCTTCATCAGGGCCCCCCTTCGGGGCATTGGGCCCTGGGGAAATTTCCCCGTCCTCTCCGCCCTCTCGGTGGGCCTAACTACAGCAGGAATACTATCTCTGTTACTATAGCCGTGCCACTACCAGCCACAAGAGGGAGCCAGTCACCACTAGATCATTCCCAGTACAGTCAGTGGCTGGAGTCCCTCTTGAATATCAGATTAAGATTAAACATGCTGTAGCAATTATCTAATCAGGGATAGCAATATATTTAGCGAGAAAGCAAGGATACAAGCAAGGGGTCTGAGTAATGGGGTGAAACAGGGGCAACACAATAATACACCCCCCCCCCAACATGCTTTTTTGAGTCTGTACATGTCTGACATTATGACAGATACATAAAGTGTGGGCAGCAGTGTGGAGTAGTGGTTAGGGCTCTGGACTCTTGACCGGAGGGTTGTGGGTTCAATCCCCAGTGGGGGACACTGCTGTTGTACCCTTGAGCAAGGTACTTTACCTAGATTGCTCCAGTAAAAACCCAACTGTATAAATGGGTAATTGTGTGTAAAATAATGTGAAATAATGTATAATGTGATATCTTGTAACAATTGTAAGTCGCCCTGGATAAGGGCGTCTGCTAAGAAATAAATAATAATAATAATAATAATAAATTAAAGTGAATAGGTATGAAAGTTTACTAATGCTTTGCTTGCTTTTGTTTTAAGCACATTTCAACTTTTCTCGGTTGTATTATTTAGTTAATGATACAACTCCCGAGTATGCTCCCGCCATACCAGTATTCTTCCTACAAGTTTTGTTGATCATATATCAAAGTGCTATTTAAAATAAGTCTTGAAACAAATTATTCTCCATTGTGGTTTATCAGGGCTTGTATTTCTTGTCAAACTGGTTGTGTTCTTGCAGAGCTTGTCACATGACTCCACTCTGCACAGAATGCGCTCTTCTCTGAGAAACACAGTGGGCTCTGTGTACTAATATTACTTGCGTGTTCGTCAATACTGCGAATTTGTAGCCTCGGTCCTAAGTCAAATTTTTGCGTGCGATGTACTAAATAGCTCTTTTTCGTGATAACTACCATTATATCACCGCAAGTTTATGAACAGCATAAATTACTGCTTATTATACAGGAGATATCGGAACTTCCATCTCATTATAAATAGATTTGTAATGCCAAACGTTAACATTTAACTTCCTTGTGGCAAAGACAAATGAGTGGTCTAGTGAACAGAAAGAAGAAGCAGGCATATATAATAGGATCGAGCTATGCCTTCTGCAGACTCCCAAAATCCCCTCTCCCAAAATCATCCTCTCGATATAGAGCGGCTTCCCGCTCCAGTCCATCCCAATCTATATCACCACCATTACTTTGCAATACTCCACCCTTACCCAATCCTGCGACTGCACATACTCTCCTTGTTACCTTGCTTGCCTTTGTCATGGAGCACTGTACAAACTTCAATTGTTCCTTAAGCAAGGCAGTCTCTTACTGACACACTTGCACCTTCTCTAATGCCGTAGTCAGTGCTCCCTGCACCTGGGGCAGCACACTACACATAATTACAATCCCTTTATCAGGATGATATTTGTACTGCTTGCTCCACCATTCTCGATGCTGTCCGGGGGTCCACAGGGGATCCCAGCCTTCATCCAACATTGACTTCTGCCATGGACTATGTTTTGCTAGGACATAATCAATAACTTCAGTCATGTTTGTTCACTGTAATTCGGTGCCACACCCGGTTTCTACAGTAACACCGCTCATTCGGGTACTCCCCGAATGAAACTTTTATTTTATTTGCAGTCTTCCTGCAACCTGGTCTCTACAGTGCCACTTTGCTACTGCCTGACCTTCCTCGTCGGTGCAGCTGCTCACCCCGAGTGCACAACAGCAACAATGACAATTGCAGTACTCCTGCAAAAGCCCTCCCGGTCGCTTAGCCCTATTATTGATAGCTACAACGTCGGCACCTTCGGGTCCTCCCCGAGGAAAATTGTACGTACTCCCACAACAACAACACCTCAAGACTCCTGCTCACGAGTGCCCATCAGTCATTATTATTTGTTCATTTAGCAGACGCCTTTATCCAAGGCGACTTACAGAGACTAGGGTGTGTGAACTATGCATCAGCTGCAGAGTCACTTACAACTACGTCTCACCCGAAAGACGGAGCACAAGGAGGTGACTTGCTCAGGGTCACACAATGAGTCAGTGGCTGAGGTGGGATTTGAACCGGGGACCTCCTGGTTACAAGCCCTTTTCTTTAACCACTGGACCACACAGCCTCCTGTTTTAGCCTATTCCATGTTCTTTTATTACACCGTATGCAGTTTTATCAGTCAAGTCTGCTAGCGGCTTAACCACTAAATATGGAAGGTGGTTTTCATTAAAATACTCACCCTCCGGCAGGCCAATACCAGACAAGAAAGAATAATCACTGCGGCACATCCCATCCTCGTCGCCAGGTTCTGTAGTAGGTAAAATCCCATTTAATGTGAAATGACTGATGACTCCACTCAAATAGCAGTTTCAAGAAGTTTTAATACAATGCGCGCAAGGGAAGAGCAGCAGCGGTTACAGGAACACACTTTCTCTTAATGATTGACAAGGTAGCACGATATTTATACTTGATTAGCATAGCAACAAATCAGCAAATTAACTCGTCATGATTATAGAACTTTCTAGAACTTTCTCAAAGATGAAGACTCCCTTATAAGGGGTTGTTTTTAACTAAACAGCTTTACCTTAAACTAGACATAACAGCGCCCTAACTATCTTTTGAGAAATACATCGCAAGCAGTTCTCACCAAAATGTGCTGAATGTGCTGTGCTCAGAACACAAGAAGATAACACATAATGCTCACCCAGTGCTCACAACACCACACAGCCATTCTGATGGACACATAATCAGTTGTAACCCTTTAAATAACACCACACATATTTTCTGCCTCTTCAATGGCACCGGGTTTTTAACTATTGGTACTTTTTAAAATAGTTTTATCCCTTTTTACTGCTTACCGCCTTTTATATTGTGGCGGAGCAATAGCAGGTGCAACTGCATGCGGGCCCACGAGCTCAGAGGGACACGGAGAGGTTCGAAAGTTTATTTATTTATTTATTTATTTATTTATTTATTTATTATTAACAATGATAATATCTTTCGCATTTACATTTGCAGATGTTATACGTCTTCATGGAAGGTTTTGGGGTACTATTCAGCACACACATTTACAGTTATATTCTGCGTGCGCGATTCATCCTGTAGTTTAGACGGAAGCTGTCCTGTGCTGCTGCGGGCACCAAAATAAACTACAGCAAATCAACATGCCTGTATTTATGATTTAAAAATAATAATGAAACGGTTTCCTATGTGAGACCATTTCAGCAAATTGTGAATTCTGTAATAATTTGTGATCACAGAATTGGGAAATCCTGGTAGGGTTAGTGATTAAACCTGTTTGTTTATGATTACAAAATAGTGTAGTGTTGGATGTAAAGCTGTACGCAAAATGAAAGTAGGCGAGTAGAAAACGTTCTTATTACACACTGTTTCATACATGCTACCATTCTGACAATTAAATATAGTTAAATATTGAACACTTGATTTGGTATGTTTGTTTATAAGTAAGGGTTAAATTAACGTTGGGGAGGGGGGCCCACAAGGTCCTGCACCGGGACTCATCTTCCTCTATCTCCGCCACTGTGTAGAGTATCTCGGTTGTGGGGTCTTAGAAGGGCGAGCTGCAAGGGTACCTGCATCAACATATTAGTACGACCTCGCTGGACCTGGACTGACCACCAGAGGGAGCTAAAACTGTACCATCCCTGAGCCCTGCTTTACATTGTGGGCAGAGGTGTGATGCTGTATGTAGAAGTCAGGAGTCGCCACAAAGCACTTAATAAAGTGATAACAATAATGATAACCAGAACAATACCCATAAAATAAGGATTTAACAAAATTAAACAGTAAAATAGTCAAGTAGGAAAATATGCCATATAGAGACAAGAGAATATCATTTTAGATAACTGGAGGTGCCAGGCTCTAAAAATGTGTTTTTAATCAAGCTTTAAAAACATCATCTGAAGTTGCTTCCCTTACAGTACTGGGCAGGTCATTCCAAATATAGCTGAAGGATCTCCCACCTGAGGGGTTTTATTATTCTTCTGAATAACGGGTCTAGAAAGTAACCTGGCATCCTCCGATCAGAGTGACCGATTGGTGTTAAAAGATCTTTAAGGTAAGGTGGAGCAAGGCCATTTAGAGCCTTATATACAGAGCATCAAAATAAACTTATCACTATTATAACACATTTATTTTAGGAAAAAAATAAGGTATATAAATGATGGACATCGAGTAAATGTTTTTTTTTTTAATCACTCGATCAATCATCCTTGACCATGACACGCTTGAGTGACTGTGACTGAAGCAGGTGCACTTAATCACCTAATTAGTGAGACAGTTGATTGGACACTGGATATGGAGTGATTTCAGCTGTTTAATTGCATTGAATAAAAGCAATAAAGAAAATCACAGAGAAAAAATCAATAATGCCACGTCTGTCAAGAGAGCAGTGCCTTCATGCAATCAGCATGTTGGAGGCTGGACTAGGGCAGCGTACTGTGGCTCGCCATCTTGGATGCTCACAGCCAGCAATTTCAAACCTGGCGAAACGGTATAACCAGACACACTCTGTCAATGACAGGCCACGAACTGGGAGACCAAGAGTCACAACACCTGCCCAAGATCGACAAATCATTTTGCAGTGTCTTTGTGATGTCAATTGTTAATCACCACAATAACAATTCACTGCACCTGCTCTAAAACAGAGTTTGTAACTTTTCGATCACATCTAGTGAATTTTATCGAAATATAAATGATACGTTTTTTTGATGCTCGGTATAGTACCATGCCATGTATACAGTACCATGCCGTACCTGCGTACGTCGTTTCCCATTCTATTCTATGATCGGTTTCTCAGTCGAGCATTTCAGGTTTCATTCTCTAAAGCAGTGCTAGTACTGTGGAATGTGCAATGAAAGTTGGGGGAGGGTCAGGTGACATTTTTATCCAATTGCATGTCATCTAGCAATTCCAGTCTGTAGCTGTGGACGATAGAAGGCTGAGATATATTGCAGGAAGCCATTCAGCTATATATATATATATATATATAGTGTTTTAAATTATTTTTTGATTTATTATTAGTTTTACTTGTTTAGTTATCGTTTATATAGTTTTTAGCGAAAGCTAAACGTGGCAACGTACACGGTCTTTCTATAATGAGCAATGGGAGTGAAGTTGGTTTGGAAGATTTCGATACCAGCAACAGTGATGCTAACTTATCACTCAGCGATTATGATGAAGAGGATGTGGAGCCAAGAACAGTACAAACTGTACAAACAGAAGAGCATGCAGCTACTTTACAGGTAAGCCAGCTGCAAACGGGAAGCTGTTTGGTTTGAAATGGCAGTGCTGTGACTAAATACTATCAAAACACAGCACTAGGCAATGCGGCAGCCAGATCCATCACAATGCCTGTGCAAAGTAGCTGTGTACATGCATTTGTGACTATCCCTCCAACACAAGCGAAGCAGACACCGTAAAAAAGGTACAGAGTCTGCTACGAAAATGAAAACAAAAGAAAAGACACAAGAAAAATGTGCAGTGGTTGAAGGCAATCCCGGGTTCTGTTGTATTCAACATTTCAATAAATGGCACAGAGCACGTCGATACTGGCACATGTTTTGATGTTTGACTTTTATTTGATAATTACTGTTTACTGATTATTATTGTTATTATCGTTGTTAACAGCGTTTTTGTTTTCATTGTTAAAAAACACGTTCTTATCTCTATATTGAATATGGGTATGTAGTACACAGCAGCATAAAGGGTTAATGAAAAACACAGTTTAAGTCATTTATTTGTCTTTTATTTATCATATGTTAACATTTTATAGCAATTGCAGGTTTGAAAACATTATTATTATTATTTTCAAAATCTGGTACCTGGGAAGGGGTTTCATTTTTACATCTGGAGTTGAAGTGGTTAACATTCTTTGTGTAAATGTGAGAGAATAAATAGGTTATCACTGATAGATTATCACTGCTATGGTTTCACAAATCCTACTAATCTTCTTTTGGCACTCTATATCATTCCAGGAATTGAGGGGATGGAGGGGATTTGCATAGAATGGAAGAATTGCACAATCCTCCTTACCATTCTTGTTATTAGGCTCTCCTTTGCGCCAGTACCTGAAAGAGATGAGGAGCAATGCCAGTCAGTATCACACAATGTCAGTAGAAAATGACTAGGTTGTTTGCTGCTGTATCATTTTAATCCTCAGCAGTGATTTCAGAATGAGATTGAAGCTCTTACTGTGTCTTGTCATTGAGAGGAGTGCTGTCCACCCAGAGCCAGGCTCCTTCAGTAACAGCATCAGTCAGGCCAATCCAGTAGAGATGCCCTGGATGGGCTTTAGTTGCATACGTTAAGAATATCTAAACAGAAAATACTCTTGTCAGTTCTAGTGGCGATCTACCAGTCAACTGCCCCCAAGTGGAAATATAAGAGCACTCCTGCTTTTTGAGAAAATGCAAACTATCCTTTAAATGACAGCAAGGAGGGTGAGTAGCTTTCAGCTGATTATACGAGAGCCTGTCTGTGGCAGTGGGGGTTTCATAAAGCTCACATTGTCTTGTGTTCATGATGTCAGTGTGTGAACTCAGTGTGCTCTGCAGGATTGAAGGAGGGCAGCGTTTGGGTGGGAGGGCACTATTGTGTACTGGAGGGGCAACACCCCGGGGTTATTTATTGCACTCAAAACACAAACAACTGTATGAACAGGGATTTCTTTTATACACATCAACATGTTCTGCAGTAAAATTGCTGTCAAGTGGTTTCCTGCAGGTCAGGTGTGATCTGATTCAGTTGAAATGTTTGGTGATAGACCAGTGAAAATCACAGACTCTAAATGCACACCCCGGGATTGAAGGGGCAGGGCGCCAGTGCTTCTCAAACTTGGGTACAGGGACACCGGGAGGTCCGCGGAGGTGACCCAGGGGCTCCCCAGAAAATTCACTTTCACTGTTGAGGTGATAAACAGGCCTTGTGATACTGAGATACAGAACAATATACATTCAGTATTTACTATACTGCTGTGCAGTTTGAGAATCTCTAGTCTATAGGCTTTGGTGGCTGAATGGCCAGCAGAACCCTAGAAGCACAAGGGGTGGAAATCTTAAACCCAGGAAACACAAGGCAACTTCCAGCTGCTTTTCCAGCAGCTACTTGGAGGAGTAGAGACATTTTTAAGCAATTTGATTTGAGCAGTTGAAAAGAAGCTGGATAAATTTGGGGACATCATCTACGCATATGGAAGCGAGAGGTTTGGAGTTGAAAAAAGGAAGGAAAAAATTACAAACTATTCCTGGAAAGTCTAGACGGCAGCAGGAGATGGAACGCTTAGTTAGAGAAAGGAGACAGCTGAGGAAGTAATGGAGAAGAACAGAACAAAGTCAGAAGGAGGGACTCAATCTCTTACAAAGGGTCATAAAAGAAGGAGAGTGCGAGAACTAACTTTTATAAAGACCCATTCAAATTTGTAAAGAAATTATTCACCAGTGAGAAGAACGGCACACTAAAAGCATCTAAGTTTGAGCTGGAGAGATATTTGGAGGAAACACATACAGATTAAAAAAGGCAGGAGCCTATGTCAATTCCTTCAGACATCCCACCTATCAATCCACCAGAATACCAAATGGAGGACTGTGCACCTAAGTGGAAAGAAGTAGAGCGAGCTGTGAAAAAAGCAAGGGCTTCATCATCTCCAGGGCCTAATGGAGTTCCGTACAGAGTGTAAAAGAGAGCTTCAGGAGTTCTACGAATCCTGTGGAAATTGATGAAAGTGGCATGGGAAAAACAGGTTGTACCAAGAGCATGGTGCCGAGCAGGTGGAGTCTTTATACCTAAAGAAAAAGATTCTACAAGCATCAGTCAGTTTCGCCCTATTTCCCTATTAAACATAGAAGGCAAGATTTTCTTCAGCATTATTGCTCAGAGATTGTCAACTTACCTATTAAAGAACTGCTTCATTGACACTTCAGTACAAAAAGCGGGCATTCCAGGTTTCCCAGGATGCTTAGAACACATCAATGTGATCTGGCAACAAATTCAATCAGCTAAAAAGGAGAGGAAGGTGCTCCATGTGACATTCCTGGTTTTGGCTAATGCATATGGTTCAGTGCCACATGAACTTCTTTGGGCAGCATTTGATTTTTTCAGTGTACCGATGACAATAACAGATTTATTGAAAGCCTACTTTGGAGATTTGCAATTTAGTTTTTCAACTTCAGAATTCAGCACTACATGGCAATGCCTAGAAGTTGGAATAATGGCAGGATCCACCATTTCTCCACTGGCTTTTACCATGGCAATGGAAGTAATCATTAGGGCATCAAAATGGGTAGTGGGAGGAGAGCACTTGGCTTCTGGAATGAGATTACCACCAATTCGAGCATATATGGATGACATTACAACCATGACTACAACATTAGCCTGCACTAATCGGTTATTGGGCAAATTGGGCAAACTTCCAATAATCGGTTATTGGAAGCTTTAATCCAGTGGTTCCCAAACTGTGGTACATGTACCCCCAGGGGTTCGCCAGAGATCTCTGGGGGGTTGTGGCAGAGTGTCCCACCCCTATTTATTATTATTTGTATTTTTGTTTGCGGCGCGGATAAAAGCGCAGCGTCTTTTGTTATTGTTTTTTATATTTATAATTTAAAAACCCTGTGAGGATGCATGACTGATCAGCTACTGATTATTTAACTAGCTGACAGTCATGCATCCTTACCAAACGCATGCAGACTGTGGCCGAAGGGTAATAAGATAATTAACAGCCAGTTAACCCCTCGGCCAGAGTATAAGAACCTGCAGCTGTCCGTGCTGCGGGGTTGGGTGTACAGAGAGGAGGTACGGGAGATAGAGAGGAGACAGAATATAAAAACAATTGCTAAAACGTGCTGGATTAGCCAGCACGACACTTACTTGTTTGTCTGTTTATTATTATTATTATTATTATTATTTATTTCTTAGCAGACGCCCTTATCCAGGGCGACTTACAATTGTTACAAGATATCACATTATTTCACATTATACATATATCACATTCTTTTTTACATACAATTACCCATTTATACAGTTGGGTTTTTACTGGAGCAATCTAGGTAAAGTACCTTGCTGAAGACTACAGCAGCAGTGTACTCCATCAGGGATTGAACCCTCGACCCTCCGGTCAAGAGTCCAGAGCCCTAACCACTACTCCACACTTTATTTGTTTGGCCCTCGTGCCCTTTGGTTTGTGTTTTGTTGATTGTTTAAATCTTGTGTTTATTTATTTATTAAACACGCTGAGTGCCGTAGCATTCAGCTTCACCCGCCCATCCACTGTTTTGATTCAGTTACTTCCTGGTCCGTGACGTCACCACACCTCACCACTGCGAGCCATCCTGCCACATATGGTGTCCTGCGTGGGACAAACAACGCCTCCAGGAGCCGGACCAGGAAAGAAAAGGTTGTTTTTTTTGTTCGTTTTTTTTCCGAATAAGTGATTTTGTGTTTGGAGAAAAAAAAAAAGGATAAAGTGGATGCCTACATGGAGAGGTGGCATGAGCATCAGAGGGAGTTGAAGGAAGGAGGGGCTATGTGGTGCCTCGCCTGCCTGGAGTATGGGCACCTCCCTGAGGTGTGCCCATATGAAGACCCCCTCTTTGTGCAGGCCTTTGATCGAGGTGAGGTGGAGACTGCGGAGGAGTGGATCCACCTGAAGGCCATACCATCGCCGCAGGTGGATCAGGAAACCTGCCTCACCTGCCTCAAAGGGGAGGAGTGGTGCTTTGCCGTCGGCAAGGTCGGGCACAAACCACCCGACCAACCCCCTCCATGGCAGGAGGTGGAACTGCTGGTCCCGAAGAAGGGAAGGAGGGGCGGTGCCAAGAAGGCAAAGAAACAGGCTAAAGCGCCCGGAAGGGGGAGCCCGAGCACCCAGCGCCCAGAAGGGGGGAGCGCGAGCACCCAGCGCCCAGAAGGGGGGAGCGCGAGCACCCAGCGCCCAGAAGGGGGGAGCGCGAGCATCCATCGCCCAGAGGGGGGAGCCCGTGCATCCATCGCCCAGAGGGGGGAGCCCGCATCCATCGCCCAGAGGGGGGAGCCTGCATCCATCGCCCAGAGGGGGGGGAGCCCGCATCCATCGCCCAGAGGGGGGGAGCCCGTGCATCCATCGCCCAGAGGGCGGGAGCGCGTGCATCCAGCGCCCAGAGGGGGGGAGCGTGTGCATCCAGCGCCCGGAGGGGGGGAGCGTGCATCCAGCGCCTGGAGGGGGGGAGCGTGTGCATCCAGCACCCAGAAGGGGGGAGCCCGTGCATCCCACTCCCATGAAGGTAGAGCCTGAGCTTCAAGAGCCCAAGAGAGGGAAGCTCAAGAGTGGATGCTGGGATGGCTACCTTCGCCTGGTCGAGGCCTCAAGTTGGTGCCCTTCCTGCGGGAAGGGGGGTCACTCCATCGTCAACTGCCCCTGTCCTGGAGAGGAGGAGGAGGGACGACCGAAGGGCAGCTGGGAAGCATACCTCAGCGCACTTGAGGCCATGAACTGGTGCACTGCTTGTGGGGAATGGGGCCACTTTGTGGTCAACTGTCCCATTCTCCAGGAAGAGGAAGAGAAGGAGAAGTACCGGTTCCCTGCAACAGGAGGAGACTACACGCTGTCCCCACCTCCACCACTTCCACCAGCAGGAGCAGAGCAGCAGGAGCTGCCTCTGTCTCTGCCACCTCCATCTCCACCTCCACCAGCAGAGGGTGAATACCTGCTGGTTCCCTCTCCACTTCCACCAGCAGAGGGTGAATGCCTGCTGGTTCTGCATCAACTGCCATGGGAGGACTGCTTGCCCCTCCCACCTCCACCAGCAGAGGGTGAATGCCTGATGGTTCCGTCTCAAGCGCCGTGGGAGGACTGCTTACCGCTCCCAGATCCAACAGCAGAGGGTGAATTCCTGCTGGTTCCACATCCACCGTCATGGGAAGGACTGCTCCTGCCCTGCCTCACACCGCCCAAGGATGCCTGCTTCACACCGCCCAAGGATGCCTGCTTTGCACCTCTCAAGGATGCCTGCTTCGCACCGCCCAAGGATGCCTGCTTCGCACCGCCCAAGGATGCCTGCTTCGCACCTCCCAAGGATGCCTGCTTCACACCGCCCAAGGATGCCTGCTTCGCACCGCCCAAGGATGCCTGCTTCGCACCGCCCAAGGATGCCTGCTTCGCACCGCCCAAGGATGCCTCTGACTGGCAGAGAGGAGCAGCAACTAGCTGTGGTTGAGACGGAAAGAATCTGGCTGGGGATCTCAAGCACAATAGAAAGAAAGAAACGCTGATGTACGGGTAAGTAAGCTGGGCTGAGTTGAGTGGGGGACGGAGGGGGGTGATGCTGGGATGCCAGCATCACGGTCGAGCCCTCTTGAGGTGTCGTGGGCTAGTCGACGAAACACAGAGGATGGAAGGTGCCCACTTGAAGACCCCGGAGATGTACCCCACTTAGCTAAATCCAGACGATTGTCATGCTGATGCACTGGGGAGACCGCACTGTGGTTGATCCCCGGAGCCAGCATCGCAGCCGTTGTGTGTGCTGATGCGCTAGGGAGGCAATAAGCTTATCCCTGGAGCCAGCATTACACTTCAGCCATCAACACCAGACAGAAGGATATCTACATCATCATATGGAAGGAAGCGCAAATGGATGAAGACACAGATGGATCACATTAGTTTACTGTAAAGCTACGTCTTAGTTGGTGCTTACCTTGGCGAGAGCCGAGTTCAAATCAGCATGTTTTAACATCTACTCTCGTGTAATGGAAATCATGAGCAGCTTGGTTTGAAATTGTTTGAAAATGTCACAGTCAACTAGAGGCTTCAACAGCTGTCAGAAAAGCAGTTTCCTCAAAGCTGCCTGGTGTTTCATGAGGTTTAGAAACAGCTCTGTAAAGATGATGGTCAAACTGTACCTGCTCTGCCTCGCTTTCTATAATCACCAGGTGCCCCCCCTTTGATGTGCAGTTATCACGGCTGGAGTTCCAGTCCATTGTATCAGTTGAGAAGTAGTAGCACTTTCCATTGAACTGCATCCACTTCACTGGACAACAACCCCGCTCTGCACAATGAGAGAAAGAAGCAGTGCATGTTAAACAGAAACGCCTGGAGATCTGAAGAAGGGGGCTGCACCTACAACACAGGGCTAGATTCTCAGCATTAGCATTAGCATGATTTTATCAGAAGGATACTGCATCTCCCCTCCCCTCCAACTAGTACTGGGACAGATCAGTAAATGGGGAGGGTTGATTTATTTGTCCTCCTGTTTAATCTCATCACTCAGAGCCCTTGCTTGCTTCCTTGCATATTCTCCATGTTCCATGAATGCAGAACTAGGGGTCGAGGATGTGCTCTTCAAACCAGTCAAACCTGACCCCCCCCCCTCTCTCTCTCTCTCTCTCTCTCTCTCTCTCTCTCTCTCTCTCTCTCTCTCTCTCTCTCGGATTGTCGGATCGTTGGGAGGAGCTTGCTGAGAGGCTGTAGTGCTAATCGTCATGGGTGGTAGGAGCGGAACTTTGCACTACTTTTTTCATATTTATTGATTGATTGATTGATTGATTACTTATATTACAAATATGTATTTAATTGTTGCAGTTTACTTTTTACATCTTGTTATAATGCTGTCCAATGGTATGCCTTTTTTAAGAAATGAAACATTGGAGTGGAAATTGGCCCGTGACGAAAAGTTAGTGTCTCCCATTAGAAACATTTCCCTGGGTTGTAAAAATGATACCATTAAAAACGACTGGTCTTTTTGGAGACAGACATTCTTGCTGCTAAACAACCCAGGGCAGATTATTGATGTTGCCTGGAGTTTAAATGTTGAAGGAACCCATTGTTTTGTGTTCGCTAGCAACAGTATTATCCAGTGTTTTAACTGTGGCCAACAGGAGTATCAAAGAAGAGCCTGCCCGAGAAAGCTGGCTAGACCTGAGGCCGGGCAGGAGCAGGGTGCTGCTGGTGGGATGGAGGTGGGGGATATTGGGGGTGAGCAGGAGAAAGAGCCGGCTCCCACAGTGCAGCCAGAGCCAGAAGAGACTGGCGGAGAGAAAGCTGAGCCACCACAGGAGACTGGGTCAACAGCAAAGAGACCCAGCCACAGCCAAATGTCAAAAACACAAGGCAGCATCGCTGAAGAAAGTGAAGACGAACAGTTTAAAGTTGTCAAAAAAAAGAATAAAGAAGCTGCAGAACTGTCTAGCAGAAGGCAGTCGGGACAGAGCTCCGAGTTTGTACTGAAGGGGAGCCTGCAGGCTCAAACGAGGGCGGCTGTCCCTCGTTGGAAGATACAAAAGGGAGAAAGGGGGTTGAAATTGAAAACTTTTTCCAGACTTATTTCTCCACTCCGCCCATCTTATAACAAGAAAGGTGTCTTTGGAAGAATTCGATCAGCAAAAAAGGTACCGATTTTTAAAAAAAAATATTGTACAAGTGATTAAAAGAAAAGTTGCTAATGTTTTAAAACATCATTTTTAAAATGGCTACTTTTAATATGAGTCTTTTAAGAGCGCAGCTTTTAGAGTTTTTAGAGCAGAAGTGGTGTTTTTACAAGAGACGCACTCTGACAGGGAGAATGAGGCGGCTTGGTTGGTGGAGTGGAGGGGCCCGGGTGTGTTGCGCCACGGCTCCAGTACTAGCGCAGGAGTAGCAGTACTTTTTAAGCCCAGCCTAGGAGTAGTTTTATTAGACATTGATGAAATTGAAAAAGGGAGGCTTTTAAAAATATGTGCTAGGCTGGGCGATACTGTGTTTGTGATTATTAATATTTATGTGCCTAATCAGGCGAGGGAACGAGTTTTAATTTAATAAATTGAAGCAAGCTCTTTTTAACATTGATAATGATGACTTGGTGGTGTTGGGTGGGGATTTTAACTGAACTATTGCTTTTAATGTCGATAGGAATAATTAAGAACCTCATCCCCAATCTGAGAGAAAGTTGGCTGCAGTTTGAGTCCAGTGACCTGGTTGATATCTGGAGCTGTCTGCATCCCACCACACGACAATACACCTGGTCCCAGTCTCGCTCAGAGCGCTTTTATAGAGCGAGGCTGGACCGATTCTATACATCAGACCCATTTTAACAAATGGTTCAAGGCCAGCATCACCCCCTTCAGAGCCACACAGCAGCTCATACTGGCACTTCAATATAAAATTACTACGAGATGCAAAATTTAACACACAGATTACATCATTTTGGAATATTTGGAAAAAGGAGAAAAACATTTTAAGAATCTGAGGCAGTGGTGGGATATTGGTAAAACGCAAATAAAATTATTTTGCCAGCAGTACGCTGTTCGTGCAGCCGGGTCACGCGGCCATGAGAGAGTTGGAGACCAAAATCCTCCAACATGAAAGCAATGCGGACACTAATAACAGAGAGCAGAACCTACAGATGCTAAGAGAACAAAAGAACGCACTTGGTCTGCTGAAGAATAGGGTGAAGCAGGTGCTTGTGCGCTCTCGTTTCACGGAGTTAAGGGACATGGACGCTCCCGCCAGTTTCTTTTGGGGCCTAGAAAGAGGAGAACAGACAGCTGGAAGATGCACTGCGTCCGTACATCCTGCGACAGAGAGCTCTACAGCCAGGAGGAGATCTGAAGGGAGGCGGGGCAGTTCAATAGTCAGCTGTACCAGGATGAGCCCTGTGAACAACCAAAACACTGACCAACTGCTCTAGGATCTGCCCAGCCAACTGCTCTAGGAACAGCCCCTCAGCTGCCGCAGGGCAGTAATCACATTGCTGCCCAAGAAAGGAGATCTGTGCCTGCTCAAAAACTGGAGACCTGTATCGCTTTTATGTTTTAGAGTAATTTCAAAGTGTTTGGCAAACAGACTTGAAACAAGTATTGGAAATGTAATACACAATGACCAAACAGACTGCATATCTGACGTTCCAAATTTGATAACTTGTTTTTAATACTCGATGTTTTATCTGTTGCAGATATTTATGATTCTAATGTAGGACTGGTTTCCTTGGACCAAGAAAAAGCATTTGACAGGTCGACCATACATTTGGGCCCTGTTTTTATTTCTTATATTCTGCTTTTATATCTAAATATTTTTAGTATTTAAAACATTAACGATGGACTACGTCAGCCTTTCCCAGTGCACAGGGGTATTAGACAGGGCTGCTTCCTGCCTGGCATGCTCTAATCACTGGCCATAACCTCTGCTGCACCTGCTGAGGGTCAGTCTGGCTGGCTGGGCAGTGCCCTCCTCACCTCCCCTGTCACAGTGAAGGTGTCTCTGGCTGGCTGGCTGGGCAGTGCCCTCCTCATCTCCCCTGTCACAGTGAAGGTGTCTCTGGCTGGCTGGCTGGGCTGTGCCCTCCTCACCTCCCTTGTCACAGTGGTGTCTCCCTGTGCAGATGATGTAGATGTGTTTGTGTGCAGTGACAAAGCCATCCAGGCACTACAGCAGAGTCTGAGCAAATTTCGGAGAGTGTCTTCTGCAGGTATCAACTGGGCAAAATGTGGCACCTTCTTGACAGGCAATTGGCTGGAGGGCACCCCCTTATTCTACATGAGACTTTGAGGTATTAAAGTGTTGGGGGCGTTCCTCGGAACCGAAGAGTACATGCAGAAGAACTGGTAGGGCCTGGTGGACAGGGTGAGGGGGCGGCTGCAGAGATGGCAGGGACTGCTGGCTCAGCTGTCTTTTGGGGGGGGGGCTCCTAGTTATCAACAACCTGGTGGCCTCCATGCTGTGGCACAGGCTAGTGTGCCTGGTTCCTCCCCGGGGCATGGTAAAGGAGATCCAGAGGGTGCTGCTGGATTTATTTTGGAGCGGGAGACATTGGCTGAGGCCGACAGTTCTGTATTTACCTACTGATGAAGTGGGGCAGGGGCTGGTCAGCATTGGCAGCCTTCAGACTTCAGGCAGTGCAAAGGCTCCTGTACACTGGGGATGAGGCTCATTGGAGGAAGCTGGCTTCCTTCCTCCGCACCAGAGTTGGGGGGCTGGGGTTTGACAGGACCGGTCCTTGCTGGAGGAGCCCCTGTGCCAGCTTTGTGAAGGCAGGAGTGACCAGGCTGGCCCATCTGATGGATCTCAAGCTCTCCTGCTGGTTAACTGCTGCTGTACATTTTCAAATCTTAAATACAGTATTTTCATTTTCTGACGCTGTGACAGGGTAGCGTTGCGGGCCTAGATGGTATCTTGTACACAATAAACAATTATGAAAATAACCGGCACAAGGGCCAAAACAAAAGGTTTAAACAAAATCCAGAAAAAAAGAAAAGGGCATTAGCTTTCACTACCGTTTTCCAAAATAAACACAGCACAAACAAATGCTATCATGTGGCTGGAGCCTAATTATCATTAATGATTCAATTGGCTCCAGCCACATTCTCACATGTATTTTGGCAGGGATAGGAAATTAATCCCATCCTTGCCAACCACCACCAAATCACCACAAAACAATATTATTTACACGCAGGGCTCTTCCCTGCCACAGACGCATACCAATGTGTACATGTAAAATGGCAGAAATAATGCAATATTGTATATTGAAAGGCTTTGCTTAGCCACTGTTGAGAGACTTTAGGGTCTCTTCAGTTACCATACACAAACATACAGAATTAAATATATATTGGGCCAGATCAAATCGTATGCGGGCTAGTAAATACACCAGCTCAGTGGCCCAAAGGGCCAGTAGTTAAACATCTAAACATAGAGCCCTGGTTAGGGGTAGCAGGTAGCTCAGAAGCTGCCTTACTGTGCAGACAGCAAAAGCTGGAGACTTTGCTTTTTCTGTCCTATGTATGTTCTTAGAAGGCTGTGTGGTCCAGTGGTTAAAGAAACTGGCTTGTAAGCAAGAGGTCCCCGGTTCAAATCCCACCTCAGCCACTGACTCACTGTGTGACCCTGAGCAAGTCATTTAACCTCCTTGTGCTCCGTCTTTCGGGTGAGACGTAGTTGTAAGTGACTCTGCAGCTGATGCATAGTTCACACACCCGAGTCTCTGTAAGTCGCCTTGGATAAAGGGGCTGGGGATCTGTGGCACTTGCTTTTATTAAACAGCAGTGGCTACATCTTTTAAACCTGCCTCCCTCCTATAAGAACCTGTTTAATGCCTGGAGAGATTTTAAAACAATACGAGCAGAAGAGTCACTCTGATCTTTGGATTTTAGAGGAGCCCTTATTTTTTAATCCACTTTTTCCCTGTCAGTTTTATATTTTTTACCTCCAGCAGCCTTTATTCTTCTTCACACAAGCAGGGGTGAGAAAGCTCACCCACTTAGATTAATTGTTTTAAGTGGAAATCTGGAGAGGCTTTAGCTGTACAGGTTGGATTCCATTCTGTTCATTTTATAGAATGGGTTATTTTAGCAGCCAGTGTTTCCTCCTCCCAACAGTGACTCCCTCAGTCTGTGAGGGGAGTGAAGAGACAGGGAAGCTGCTGACTTTAAGAATTTCAACAATGTATATTTCCAGACTTTAGAGAAAAAACAGCTATATCGTGTGTGTGTGTGAAGGTGTGTTCATTCAGCCAGCGAAAAGATCTGTCTGAAACCAGGTGGAGAACACACTTGTCTGTCTCTGAGTCTGTCTCCCCTGATTGGAGGACATTGTACAAATCACCCATTCCAACACGCTCTGGGGACCTGCAGTGGAGGGACCTGCACCGTATCATTGCCACAAACAAGTTTGCGAGCCAACCATGAAATCGTAGATCAGAACAAGGTTGATTGCCTTGTTTGACCTGATAAAACACTTATTTGTGTCTATTGAATTATGTTTTACAAAATAAGTTTTTATTTTTGGAGTAAAATACAATGCTAAATTGCTTGGTTAAATTTAGCCAAACTAGCTATTTTATAATTACACAAGTCAAAGAGAGGAGGGTGAGGTGTTCACAGTCTGTTGTGTATTGTAGATTGTGAATTTTTAAGGTGTATTAACAATGCTCTTTGTGAGATTAGTGAAGATGATGAGTTAAGTATTCATTTTTTTAAAATGTGTTGTTTTGATATTGATTAATTCTGCTCCTTTTGTTTTGATGGCAATGTCATTGTTTTATATTTATGTAATTGATTTAATAAAGAGCTTTTAAAAACTAAAAAAAAAAGTCTCTCTTGGATTGTGGGAGGGGTCTGTGAGGAGTCTGAGGAAGCAGTGGGGTAGGAGGAGTGGAAACTCTTGAGTGAGTTTGTGGTTTATTTTTTTGTATTACTGGTTTGGTTTTATAATAAATAGCCTATATACTGTAATTTTATTTATTTATTTGCTTGTTTATTTATTTGTTAAATTTTCTGTAGTTGTGATCCTGACAGCACAGTCTCAGTGGAGGAATGCCTGCTCGCTATCAGTGAGGTGGTAGGAGAAGGTCAAATAAAATCAGCATCACATATGAATAAAGGTTTAGTTATTTATTTCAGCGAAACACAAGCTGTAGATGTGCTGGTTCAGGAGGGGTTTGTGGACAAGGGAAGTCTGGGGATGGTGTCACCGCTAGCTACACTGGTAACGAAGGTGATTCTGTCTAATGTGCCCCCTTTCCTTAAAAATGAGTTGCTGGAAAGGGAGCTTTTGAGGTACGGAAAATGAACGTTCCCAATTAGATCCAAACCGTTAGGATGTAAAGATCTAAAACATGTCTGTCATTTAGAAAGCATGTGCTCATTTTATTAAATAATCCTACAGATATAGATGCAGCCTGGACTTTTACTGTGGAAGGAAGGAAATGTGTTGTGTTTGCTAGCACTAACACAATGCTCTGTTTGAAATGTGGAGCACAGGGGCACCAGCGTAAAAGCTGCCCAAGAAGATAAGGTTGAGGAAGAACAGGGAGAAACTGGCGGGGAGGAGGTCATGTATGATCGGGGAGAGCGGGAGAAAGAGCCACTGTGGTGGAGAAAAAAATGATTCAAAATACTTAAGTGTGTCGGAGCGGAGCTCTGTGGAACTCTCAGCCCGCTAGCTGTGAAAGAGCGGGTGGTGAGGGGATCGGGTCCGGGTCTGTAGGAGACTGAGTTCCAGGTCTGATAGGAGACTGAGGTCCGGGTCTGTAGGAGATTGAGGTCCGGGTCTGACCACAGCACTGCGGGACTGGAATCCTGTGCTGCAGGGGCTTCTGACTCGAACCCGGGGAGGAGTGGCAGGGGCTCTGGATCTCAACCTGGGGCTGCAGTGCCTCCCTGTTCAGAAGAAGAGGAGCGCAGGTCTCTGTCTGACGCTCAACAAACAGCAGCAGAACCAGTGGGAGTGGAACAGCTGAAATCAGTATGAGAAGGAGATGGGCATGAAAGAAGAAGGAATGGTCTCGGACTCCTCGCTGGTCTCAGGCATTCCTGACAGTTAAACTGCCAGGAGTGAGGGTGTCGACCTATGCTGACAACATCACTGCTTTCATCAGCAGTAACAGAGACGTCCATGAACTGCAGCAGAGCCTTGACCCGTTCTAGAGAATGTCGCCAGTGAGAGGGATGGTGAACTCTAAATGGAAGGCTCATCTGTCCCTGGGGGACGAAGAAAGCACAGAATGGGGGGAACTGTACAAACTCCCCCCCATAGTCTGCTTTTTAATGTTTTTTAGGCTTTCTTTTAAATCCTTTTTTAGAGAAAGTACAGTGTTTTTAGGATTTTAATACTGATGCGCTGGGTGATCTACGGCTGATCCCTGGAACCAGTAGGAGGGTTCTTTTTATTGTGCTTTTACTTAATTTATGAAAATACAGTGTTTTGTTAAATTCTCTCTCTCTCTCTCTCTCTCTCTCTCTCTCTCTCTCTCTCTCTCTCTCTCTCCTCTTCTTTCCCTGCCAGTCCAGTCTGTTAATGATAATAATGATGATGATGAGATTGTATAGAATTCACAACTCACCGTTTGAAGAACCTTCTTTGAGAGGACAGTATTTATCCAAGATTGATGATTTGAAATCTGAGAAAGACAGTTTTGTTGAGTCAAATACACACAACCAGCTTGTTCTGTACATGTTTAAAGCTGATTAATCAGTTCAGTAAATCTGACTCTGAAATGCAGTGATATTCGCTGTCCATGCTTCACATACTGGTCATGGGAAACTGGAATCTGAATGCTCTTTTCACAAGTCCATTTATGTGAATAAATGAACTTTGATATTCATGACACTTTCCTTGAGTTTCATTGAAGAAGCCAACATCAGTTTAGAACAGTTTCATGGACTTTAAAATATATTGAATCAACCAAACTTTATTTAATTGATCAACTTTTAAAAAATAAAACTTTTAATCAGTTGTTTGAAATGGTCCCGTTGTGATGATTAAGTTAGAGAATACCACACAAGCAATTTGAAACCCTGCTAACAAACAGCAATGTGTGAATACTCACGATAGACAGCGAGGGAGATGATGGCAGCCAGTAAGAGACAGCACAGGATGAGGAGGACCAGTGCAGGCTGTCTATATGAAGAGGCTTTGCCAGCAGCACTCACAGGCGGGGTGGGGTCTGAGGAGAGAGAACACAGCTCAGGATACAGTACACAGTACACTAAAGAAACTTTCTGTAGTTATTACTTTCATCTGACCATTTTACTGTGGACTTAGGCTGTTGCATCCTTTACTGTGCAGTGTGTGGTTCTCTTCACACTGTAACGACTTGTGCATTGTTTACAGTAAACTGTCACACGTCTCTCTGAGTGCACGACACAGGAGACTGATGAAACTTCTGCAAATGGTATTAGTCTGTGGAGACATCAAACCACTATTGAAAAAGTTTCTGTGTAGGCCATGCAGCACATGCGTGGTAAGGAACCGTCAATAAAGTGCACTCTTTCTCACACACACAAGAGAGGGGTTGTCTGGCAATTACCATAATAAAGGGGTGTCTAAAAATTGTAAAAATGAACATTCCCCCATTCCAGTCCCTACAGTACTCCCCCAACAAATTAAATGTCGCCCGACCTTTCCACCTACAGATAATTTTACACTTTGCAACCAATACCCTAGAAGCATTTCTGCTTAACTCTCTTTATATCCCACAACCCTCTGCACGCAGCGTGATGGAGGTGCCCATAGAGACTCAGTAGAGTTGAGTATCTTGGTATTCAGAATAACTTTGACTCAACTCTGCTGATTCTCTATGTGAACTTCTGTTGTAGCGTCAGAGTGGGTCATAATGTCATTCTTTGTATGAAATTAACAGAATTGAAATATAGAGAGGGGGGTCCTAAGCCATTCTCTGTGTCTACTTGGTTTCTGGTTCCAAACTTCCCCACTGACAAGGAATGTTTTAAAAAGAGTCATAAACTAAATACTGGACAAATGGCTTATCTTCACGATCACTGAATGAATCCTTTGGTGAAAGCAGTGTCTTGCAGAGGGTACAAACTAGATGGTCTTGGGTGCTTTGACACCTCGGACAGAGAACTACCCCTTATAAATACAGCTGACTGGGGAGAAACAGCAGACCAATTGAGAACAATGGGCTGTCTTGGAACGAGAACAGCCAATGGGAAACACACCACGTGGACTCAGGCACCGCCCAAAATAAACAAACTATCCAATCACAGGGGTAAAGATAAAGTTACAAAAATCCAAGGCTTTTGACAGACAAACAAGTCTCTGAACTTTGATCTGAAGACACCGACTTGTACAGAGATATCGTTTTCGGACACTCTAATATGAGATAACTACTCTAGTGTTTGCTTTGGTGTGGGAGTCTGCTGCGTAAGACGTCTAAAATCCTAAAAGTACTTGTAATCAAAACTCTACTTAGCCCCGATTCATCACTGGAGGAAGAGTTGGATGAACATTTTGAAGTCGACAGAGATTGAAATATATTCAGTCTTGTATTAAAGTCGACAGAGATTGAAATATATTCAGTCTTGTATTAGCTAGCTGTGCCGGAGTTTGCGGTGGAATATCCCAGACATAACCGGACGAAGAGTGCATATATTGGTGTTTCAGTGGAATACCTAAATAGTTAATGACTCTTGTTCTTTGCAAAGACATTTGTTTCGTAACCTGAAGTGGAGATGAAATGCGAGGAAGGCAGACCCCGGAACCGGGACCTGTCCTTGCCAGCAGGAGAGCCTTCAAGCGCCTGTATTGTTGAAGACACGGATCAGCTGGAGGCAGCGAACATCTGTTAAGTATTCAATAAGTAGTGTTTCAATCCTCTTATGAACTCGAGAATAAGCAGACCTTAAAGTAAAATTAACGTTATGTTTTAGGTAGAATGTAAAAAAGTATTATTGCTTTTAATTCATGCTTTGAGTTAATGAACACTGTAGTAATTGTTTTATGTGATTTATACAAAATGTTTTGATTATCAAATATTAACGAAAGTAAGTATGTATGTTACTAACGATACCCCTGTTAAGACTAACCTTCATCTTAAATAACTGTCAGGAATGCAGTTGTAACCTTAAGGGAATCTCCCATAGATTTCGTTGGATCGCTAATCAACCAGCGGGAGTGGGGTGTCGTTATTTAAACTTTCTTTTCTGTACTGTTTAGTTCATTCTTCCTTTCTGTATTATTTTAGTGTAGTTGTTGCACCTTTTTAATTTTTAATATTCACTAGAAACGTTGTCCAGTCTGGTGGCTTCTACATGATTTGAATTCAAATAAGGTATTATATGATCACAACTTAAACTAGTTCAAATACAAATATACCTTGCACACTACATCGTCCAGAGGGTTGTGGGATACAAAGAGAGCTCGGGAGAAATTCTTCTATTTGAAAGTCAATGGAGCCGTGTCAAATTTTGATTATTTTTGCTGCTTTTCGCCATGTTAAATGCATCAAACTTTTAGTAAATTTCACTTTTCCCAAGCTCTCTTTAAGAAAACCACAACATTGTCAAATTATGACAGTAATTATTATGAAAATGCTGATTCTGAGCACAGTCCCGTATTGTGGCGCATGCACAGAAATACAGAGTAACAGCACAGCCAGCACAGATATTCAAAGATATTATATTGTTATTTCTGGTTATGTTCTTTATTCATTTGTATAATAAAATAACCACACAACACAGGGCTGGGGCGCCTATTTCAATGATCTGCTTCGTTCCAGTAGCTGTTATTGTTATGTGTATTAATAGTTTTAATGTTATGTATTCCCAAAGTTACCAATGTTACTGAAAATGTTACATAATTAAATGTTTTTTCAAATCAAGTGGATTTGATTGAAAGATAACTTCTGAATCTCCAAATCATACAGGGAGCCTGAACTACATCCATGTTTTTTAGTAGTCTCTGATATCTCATATACTACAGATACACTGGGTGCTTTATTGTAATAGTCTGATATCTCATATACTACAGATACACTGGGTGCTTTATTGCAGCTTCGTAGGTTTTACAAAGTATGCACAATCACCGAAATAAGTGCTGAGGAAAAACTATTTAATTGCATGCATTACAAATAATAATTTTTAAATAAAAAAACTAAAATATAATCTGATTTATTAAACAAGTAATCCATAAGTTTCTTTATTTTATTTTTGTATAATACTTTAGAAGGCAGCCCCTCATAGAAAGGGGGGCGTGCAAATTAGCAGCTGGGAGTGGGAATTATTGTGGGGGAAAATGTGCATTATTGTTGTGTATTTAATTGTTGATTATTATGAATGTGCATTATTGTTGTGTATTTCATTGTTGATTATTATGAATGTGCATTGTTGTTGTGTATTTCATTGTTGATTATGAAAGTGCATTATTGTTGTGTGTTTCTGTAATTGTTGAACCCTTCCTGTGTTGCCTTTGTTTTGTTGAGTGACTGTCACCTTGAGAATTGGAGTAGTGCTCCGGGGTGTGTAAGGGCTGTCTCTGTCTGTGTGTGCGTGTGTGTGTGTGTGTGTGTAGTGCTCCAGGGTGTGTAAGGGCTGTCTCTGTGTGTGTGTGTGTGTGTGTGTAGTGCTCCGGGGTGTGTCTGTGTGTGTGTGTGTGTGTGTGTGTGTGTGTGTGTGTGTGTGTAGTGCTCCGGGGTGTGTAAGGGCTGTCTCTGTCTGTGTGTGTGAGTGTGTATGTGTGTGTGTGTAGTGCTCTGGGGTGTGTAAGGGCTGTCTCTGTGTGTGTGTGTGTGTGTGTGTGTGTGTGCTCCGGGGTGTGTAAGGGCTGTCTCTGTGTGTGTGTGTGTGTGTGTGTGTGTGTGTGTGTGTGTGTGTGTGTAGTGCTCCGGGGTGTGTAAGGGCTGTCTCTGTCTGTGTGTGTGAGTGTGTATGTGTGTATGTGTCTGTGTGTAGTGCTCCAGGGTGTGTAAGGGCTGTCTCTGTCTGTGTGTGTGTGTGTGTGTGTGTGTGTGTAGTGCTCCGGGGTGTGTAAGGGCTGTCTCTGTCTGTGTGTGTGTGTGTGTGTGTAGTGCTCGTGTGTGTGTCTGTGTGTGTGTGTGTGTGTGTGTGTGTAGTGCTCCAGGGTGTGTAAGGGCTGTCTCTGTCTGTGTGTGTTTGTAGTGCTCCGGGGTGTGTAAGGGCTGTCTCTGTCTGTGTGTGTGTGTGTGTGTGTGTGTGTCTGTGTGTGTGTGTGTGTGGTGCTCCGGGGTGTGTAAGGGCTGTCTCTGTCTCTGTGTGTGTGTGTGTGTGTGTAGTGCTCCGGGATGGGTAAGGGCTGTCTCTGTCTGTGTGTGTGTGTGTGTGTGTGTGTGTGTGTGTAGTGCTCTGGGTGTGTAAGGGCTGTCTCTGTCTGTGTGTGTGTGTGTGTGTGTGTGTGTGTGTGTGTGTGTGTGTGTGTGTGTGTGTGTGTGTGTGTGTAGTGCTCCGGGGTGTGTAAGGGCTGTCTCTGTCTGTCTGTGTGTGTGTGTAGTGCTCGGGGTGGGTAAGGGCTGTCTCTGTCTGTGTGTGTGTGTGTGTGTGTGTGTGTGTGTGTGTTGCTCCGGGGTGTGTAAGGGCTGTCTCTGCCTGTCTGTGTGTGTGTGTGTGTAGTGCTCCGGGGTGTGTAAGGGCTGTCTCTGTCTGTCTGTGTGTGTGTGTAGTGCTCCGGGGTGTGTAAGGGCTGTCTCTGTCTGTGTGTGTGTGTGTGTGTGTGTGGTGCTCCGGGGTGTGTAAGGGCTGTCTCTGCCTGTCTGTGTGTGTGTGTGTGTGTGTGTGTGTGTGTAGTGCTCCGGGGTGTGTAAGGGCTGTCTCTGTCTGTCTGTGTGTGTGTGTAGTGCTCTGGGTGTGTAAGGGCTGTCTCTGTCTGTCTGTGTGTGTGTGTGTGTGTGTGTGTAGTGCTCCGGGGTGTGTAAGGGCTGTCTCTGTCTGTGTGTGTGTGTGTGTGTGAGAGAGTGTGGATGGTGCTAGTTGCTACTGTGCTGTCACTTGCTGAGCACACTGCTACAGTTTTGTACTTATAAAAAAAGGGTATACAAAGTTGAAAAACCGGGGCAATTTAACAATTTTACTGTTTCTGACCGGGACAAAAAAAATAAGGCGGGAAACTGGGCCCATCAGTGTTTTCCCGGGACGTCTGGTCCAATTCCAAAGACTGTTCAGCTTTACTCTTCTGAATGCTGTGCCAAAAGTAGAATATCTGTGCTGTCTGTGCTGTTACTGCACACGCCCCACAATAAGGGACTGCTCAGAAAACAGCACATTTCATCATAATTACTTCATAATCTGACAGTGTTGCCATTGTCTTAGAGACCGTGGGCAAAAGTGGAATTTACTTTAAAAGTGCAATGCATTTTTTTAACATGGCAAAAATTAGCGAAATGTGGTTGAGTATCTTGGTATTAATACTTCAATGGAAAGGTTCCCTGCACTCTGATTGGCTAAGATAAAGATATCCAAGTTTTGAAACCATTAAAAGACTTTTAATGCACAAAAATCAGCTCATTATTTAACCGGAAGTCCATCTGGGTTTTACTGTGCACACATTGACCTAACTTTGAGTTTCAATATAAAAAGAATTTAAAAAAAAAATTATACTGTATTAAAATAACACAACAATTCAAATAAAAAAGCGAACGTGTGCTGCATTGTTTTGTTAAATTAGCAAATCGCTGACTTGGTTGTACAATAAGTGCCTCTAGAAACATGATCTCGTACTGCAAAAAAAAACAGGCACCGACTGAGCAGCTGCCCCAGTGTACTAAAAAAAAAAAACGCTGGAGTTTTATTGTTTTATATCAACATATCAAAATATGACCATTAAATGTAAGAGTGCCCGATGATCCAGACTTCCCAATATATAATGAAATGTCCTGAGAATGGTTGAGTCAGTCTGTCATCAGTTCCTGTCCTGTGTGTTTCATTTAATAAAAAGAGCTTTAGTTAATTTAAACGCTGTTTCTTCACCTTTCTTTTTTCAGGGTCTACGATTCAATTTTATCAGCTTTACCCTTTGATTTGTAGATTTTGAATATCCCCTGTAAGGGGAGCATGTATTATCAGTTTCAGTTCAACTACTTTCTTTGTTTGAAGAGAGCTATTTAATGGAAAATCCTCTTTAAATTTCCTGTGCATTGTAGTGTGATGTCTTTCCAAATGACCCATTTTACTTGTTGATATATTTGCATGGCATATAAGACATAGGCACTTATCCTTCACTGGAGTTAACACAAATTAACTTTCCCATTCCGCATGCAAATAATGTGTCTTGTTTCTTTTTAAATGGCCCAGCTGCATCGCTCAATTTTAACAACATCTATGAAAAAAAATCAGTCAAATCAAACAACTCTTCAAGCCTGGAATCTTACTGCAGAAACTAGAGACTAAACACTGGTGTTCCTCTTGCGCATGACCAATAAAGACAAGAGGACGCAGTGATAGAACTGCAGAGTTATTTAGTGCAATTGAAAACAAAGCCAGATGCACAAAGTATTTCATGCATCTCAAAATAAAAAATATAAACTTTATTGTTTAAACTGCTGTGAATACAAAACAATCAGTAAACTTGTGAGACCGACTTTCATAATAAGATAATAGGATATTCCCTTTGTAACAGGGGGTCTTAGTACCTGCTACTTTAGATGTGGGTGTCCGCTGAATGATGAGAGAGAGACAGAGGGATGCAGTTGACAATGCTACTCAGGCATCCAGGTTTTATTAAAGTAAACAAAAGTTGCAATGACAGGTGGCCACCACTAGGGAACCAGCAATGACAGCCCTAGTGCACGAGGACATACACAGACAGAGTGGAATCAAAATAAGAGCTCTAAAAATGCATAACAAAATACAGTGAGAAAACAGCTAAAACAAAAGTTTGCCAAACACTGGCTTAGCGCTGCTCCCACTAAAAGGGAGGTCCCGCTCCGGAACCTACTCTGTGACACACTAAAATAAACTGTTGTGGGATTGAAATCCCCTAAATTAATCCCTACACAATTCACTCACCCTGGCTCAACACATAGTAGTGAGGCTGCATGCTTACTGGAACTAGAACAAAAGAACTGGCTTTCCAGCTCCTTTTTTATACCACGTGGCTGGGCTTAATTGATCATCAATTAGTCAATTAAACCCCAGCCACATTCCGCACATGGATTTGGCAGAGTTGGATTTAACCCCATCCCTGCCACTTAAATTCAATATAACCCCATCCCTGCCACTTAAATTCAATATATATTTTTTTAAACTATACATATACATATACACAACAATACAATACATTATTTACACATGCAGGGCTTTTGCCCTGCCACACCCTTATAAAAGCTTACCATGGTAAATTTGCAGGGTCACTTTTCCCATAGTTATACTATACATTCACCATGGCGTACTACAAAATGGTGGTATGTAATTCAATATGTTAACGTAACTTTATTCAGCAGGTTTCATTCAACATCATGAAGCAAAGTCTGTTAATTCTACAGGGGGGTGCAAAACGTTTGGCCAGAGCTGTAACCTGGTTTTAACAGAGAAGAAAAAAAAAACATAAAAATGTAGATGATATAAAGTATCCTTTTAAAAAAAGCAAAAAATTCCCCCAGATTAAGTTGCTAAAAAAAGTAATGGAACAAAAGCACACGTGAAGCAATATGCTTTTCATTAGCTTCTGATATTTGCACACAAAAATAACTTTCAGTGAAAGTTTTATCAGAAGTAAATTGAATCGGACATGTTTAAATGTGACCCCTTGGTACTTACCCCCCTGTTGAGCACCTGCTCTCCTGCCCTGGGGTTGGTTTACTGTGGAATAGACATCCTCCGAGGGATTCTGCAACACAGTGTAAATGCCATCCATCTCCATTGCTAGTGCTGTAGAGAAGTGAGCTAGAGATGAAGTTCTGACTGTTATATTAACAGTGCAGACTCTGCAGGGCTGGGCAGGTGCTAGAGGAAGTGGGGTTTCACAATTCTGTCTGTATGACGCAGTGTTACTGCTCTAGATATCCTGCTACTGCTCTAATCAACATCTGTGCTGACGATTGAATCCAGAGAAGCTTGGATGGAAGCATCTGTAACAAGCTACTTCAGAGGAATTGCTACATGCATTGTACTGGCTTCAGCCACCCAAAAAGCAGTGTGCAATTTCGTAGCCGACTCACATGGGTAGAGCATGCTAGTGTAAAAGGGGCTATAGTGATAGCAGACTTCTCAATCAGTAGATCGCTGGCAATATGTATCCCTAGCTTTGGTTCCTTTGCACATACATTAAATACCCTACATTCATATTTTTCAATCAGTAGTCTTTTAGAGCTGATGCGGGAACAGAAAAAACAAAGGCAGTACTGCAGGCAAAAAGCGCTGCAGCTCCGTTTATTTTCAAACAAGAGCAAAATAAATATTTAAACAAAAACACAAACACAAAACCGAATAGGTCAGGCTGGGCAGATTGCTGTCACTGTTCCTATTCTTTTCATTGCAAAATTCTCCTCTCTCGCTCCCGTTCCTCATCTGAACACCCACCCCCGGAGTGCAGAGAGCTGCAGTTTTATATATCGTGGAAGAGGGGTTTAACTGGCTAGTAATTATTCTATTACCCCTCGGCCACAATCTGCATGAGTTTATTAATTACTCTTGGCAGAGGACGAGCTACCAACCTCGCCTCTGCCAGAACACGTTTTAAATAAAAACAAAACAATAACACACGGCTCCGCTGCTATATTTATAAATCATAAATACACAAAATAAATCATAATACACAAATACAAACAATGCATTGCACAGGGGCGGAGGGGGGAGACCCGTTCTCAAAATAAATAACAAATAAATGTACAGGGCTCCTCACCCTGTTACAGGAGCCTATTGCGTCTCTGCAGAAATGATCAAACCCCTGTGCACTGCATATATCCTAAAGTGAAGGTAAATGTGCAGAATCACTAGATTAGTGGGTCCTGCACATTGCAGGTGTTTCCAGTTTGCAGTCCTACCCACTGCACTGTGTTATCAAGTCCAAACTGTATGAGCACAGCACTCATAAAACAGCTCTGTGTTTGATACACGGCTGTGAAGTGGGTTTGAACATGGCAGCAGTGCCCAGTATAGGCAATGAAGAGGGGCTGCAAGTTTCATATTTACTGAACTTGACATCACACTTCCTCCTAATCAGTGGCTGCAGTGACCCTTTCTAGGAAATCAAAGAGGGAACATTTATTCTGAGGCAGAAGCATGACTAATGTGTTCAGTTTTAACTCTTTTACAGGAACTGTTTTGTGAAATGTAACCCTTACAGAAATGCAGAGCGTTCCAGCAGTAACTAAACCAAAATACTAATGTTTCATGCACATTGTTACAGCATTTTTCAATGCGGCCACAGCAGCCAGCAACTCCTTTCTTAATTAACCTTTATCTTAATCGGCACCGCTATCCAGCTTTCATTCAAGCATATATATATGCTGTATATATACAGTGCCTTGCAAAAGTATTTAGACCCCTGACCAATTCTCTCATATTACTGAATTACAAATGGTACACTGAAATTTCGTTCTGTTTGATATTTTATTTTAAAACACTGAAACTCAAAATCAATTATTGTAAGGTGACGTTGGTTTTATGTTGGGAAATATTTTTAAGAAAAATAAAAAACTGAAATATCTTGCTTGCATAAGTATTCAACCCCCACACATTAATATTTGGTAGAGCCACCTTTCGCTGCAATAACAGCTTTAAGTCTTTTGGGTAAGTATGTACCAGCTTTGGTACACAGTGTCAGAGTGATTTTGGCCCATTCTTCTTGGCAGATTTGCTCCAGGTTGTTCAGGTTGGTTGGACGACGCTTGGGACCGCAATTTTCAAATAGTGCCACAGATTCTCAATGGGATTGAGATCAGGACTTTGACTGGGCCACTGTAGGACATTCACCTTTTGTTCTTGAGCCACTCCAATGTTGCTTTGGCCTTGTGCTTGGGATCATTGTCCTGCTGAAAGGTGAATTTCCTCCCAAGCTTCAGTTTTTTAGCGGACTGAAGCAGGTTCTCTTGCAGTATTTCCTGTATTTTGCTCCATCCATTCTTCCTTCAATTTTAACAAGATGTCCAGTCCCTGCTGATGAGAAGCATCCCCACAGCATGATGCTGCCACCACCATACTTCACTGTAGGGATGGTGTGTCTTGAGGCATGGGTAGTGTTAGGTTTGCGCCACACATAGCGCTTTGAGTTTTGGCCAAGCTCTATCTTGGTCTCATCTGACCACAAAACCTTTTCCCACATCACAGCTGGGTCACTCTCATGCTTTCTAGCAAACTCCAGACGTGCTTTCAGATGGTACTTTTTGAGTAACGGCTTCTTTCTTGCCACCCTCCCATACAGGCCAGTGTTATGCTGAGCTCTTGATATGGTTGACTGGTGCACCATTACTCCACTCCCAGCCACTGAACTCTGTAGCACCTTCAAAGTGATTGTTGGCCTCTCTGTGGCTTCTCTCACAGGTCTCCTTCTTGTTTGAGGGACGGCCTTTTCTTGGCAGTGCCTGGGTGGTGTGATGCAGCTTCCACTTCCTGATTATTGATCCAACTGTGCTCACTGGGATATCCAAACAGTTGGATATTATTTTGTACCCTTTCCCTAATCTATGCATTTGTATTACTTTATCTCTAACTTCTGTAGAATGCTCTTTGGTCTTCATTTTGCTTCAGATTCACAGCCTGACCAATGATCCTTCAACAGTGGGGTTTTTATCCAGAAAATGTGACAGTAACTTTAATGGTTCACTGGTGGAGGCCAATGGTAAGGTAATTGTGTCCTCGTTAGGGCAATTTCTTTCATCGGTGTAAACTGGGAGCTTCCACAGTGCAGGGGTTGAATACTTATGCAAGCAAGATATTTCAGTTTTTTATTTTTCTTAAAAATATTTCCCAACATAAAACCAATGTCCCATTACAATAATTGAATTTGAGTTTCAGTGTTTTAAAATAAAATATCAAACAGAATGAAATTTCAATGTACCATTTGTAATTCAGTAATATGAGAGAATTGGTCAGGGTCTGAATACTTTTGCAAGGCACTATATATATATATATATATATATATATATATATATATATATATATATATATAAAGTTAGATATATGAAGGCTGAGATACTCAGCAACATGATCTTATACAACAATTAAGCATGTAGTGAATACGCTCGAGACAAAACTTTTGAAATGCAGCCAAGACTTATAGATGGCGGAAAAAATCATTGTAAACTGTCACAGTGGCACAGTACTTCTCTTTCAAATGAACTTTGTTGTTATTATTAAGGATACGATTAGATCATGGTGGTCACAGCTTTCATTCAAGCATATATATATATATATATATATATATATATATATATATATATATATATATATATTGTGAAAAGGTTGCACCTAACACGGGTTCGTGCCCCTTTAAAATTACGACCCAGGACAGAGAAATGGAGTTTTCAAAGCGCGGTTGCGCTACTTTTAATCAAACGCAAAACAAAATACAAACAAACACCTAACTCCGTTTTGGAGTACTAACTAAACAGGTAATTTCCCTGACTAACTTGCAGGACGGCTAAGCCGTTTACCTGGCACCGACACAAACATAAACTCACAGGTTTACACAGCACTTACTCTTTTATGACTGCTGGGAAGCAGAGCACCTCTTTCTGCCTCCCTCTACTCAGCAGCCTTGAGCAGACTGACTGCTCCTCTTAAATACCCTGCACCTGGCTCTAATTTACAATAGCTACCAGGTGCAGGGGATAATTAATAATAAAACAATTAACAAAACTAATTAACTAAATACAAAAAAGGTGCCATTTTTCCTTCAGGGAGGTTTTAACCCCCTCCCTGCTGTCTCACACAACACACTGCCTTAAAATATATATATATATATATATATATATATATATATATATACAGTACTGTGCAAAAGTTTTAGGCAGGTGTGAAAAAATGCTGTAAAGTAAGAATGCTTTCAAAAATAGACATGTTAATAGTTTATATTTGTCAATTAACAAAATGCAAAGTGAGTGAACAGAAGAAAAATCTACATCAAATCAATATTTGGTGTGACCACCCTTTGCCTTCAAAACATCATCTATTCTTCTAGGTACACTTGCACACAGTTTTTGAAGGAACTCGGCAGGTAGGTTGGCCCAAACATCTTGGAGAACTAACCACAGTTCTTCTGTGGATTTAGGCAGCCTCAGTTGCTTCTCTCTCTTCATGTAATCCCAGACAGACTCGATGATGTTGAGATCAGGGCTCTGTGGGGGCCACACCATCACTTCCAGGACTCCTTGTTCTTCTTTACGCTGAAGATAGTTCTTAATGACTTTCGCTGTATGTTTGGGGTCGTTGTCATGCTGCAGACATAAATTTGGGGCCAATCAGATGCCTCCCTGATGGTATTGCATGATGGATAAGTATCTGCCTGTACTTCTCAGCATTGAGGAGACCATTAATTCTGACCAAATCCCCAACTCCATTTGCAGAAATGCAGCCCCAAACTTGCAAGGAACCTCCACCATGCTTCACTGTTGCCTGCAGACACTCATTCGTGTACCGCTTTCCAGCCCTTCGGCGAACAAACTACCTTCTGCTACAGCCAAATATTTCAAATTTTGACTCATCAGTCCAGAGCACCTGCTGCCATTTTTCTGCACCCCAGTTCCTGTGTTTTCGTGCATAGTTGAGTCGCTTGGCCTTGTTTCCACGTCGGAGGTATGGCTTTTTGGCTGCAAGTCTTCCATAAGGCCACTTCCGACCAGACTTCTCCGGACAGTAGATGGGTGTACCAGGGTCCCACTGTTTTCTGCCAATTCTGAGCTGATGGCACTGCTGGACATCTTCCGATTGCGAAGGGAAGTAAGCATGATGTGTCTTTCATCTGCTGCAGTAAGTTTCCTTGACCGACCACTGCGTCTGCGGTCCTCAAAGTTGCCCGTTTCTTTGTGCTTCTTCAAAAGAGCTTGGACAGCACATCTGGAAACCCCTGTCTGCCTTGAAATTTCTGCCTGGGAGAGACCTTGCTGATGCAGTATAACTACCTTGTGTCTTGTTGCTGTGCTCAGTCTTGCCATGGTGTATGACTTTTGACAGTAAACTGTCTTCAGCAACCTCACCTTGTTAGCTGAGTTTGGCTGTTCCTCACCCAGTTTTATTCCTCCTACACAGCTGTTTCTGTTTCAGTTAATGATTGTGTTTCAACCTACATATTGAATTGATGATCATTAGCACCTGTTTGGTATAATTGTTTAATCATACACCTGACTATATGCCTACAAAATCCCTGACTTTGTGAAAGTGTACCTAGAAGAATTGATGTTGTTTTGAAGGCAAAGGTGGTCACACCAAATATGGATTTGATTTAGATTTTTCTTCTGTTCACTCACTTTGCATTTAGTTAATTGATAAATATAATCTATTAACATGTCTATTTTTGAAAGCATTCTTACTTTTACAGCATTTTTTTCACACCTGCCTAAAACTTTTGCACAGTACTGTATATATATATATATATATATATATATATATATATATATGTATATATATATATATATATATATATATATATATATAATTTAGCAAACGTAACATAAAAGTGAATATTTACACAGAACTACAACAAAACAAAGTGGCAAAATGAAGTCCAAAGCAACACGACTCTTTTAGGCCATCAAAAAAAAAAATCTTTGTGATGCCGATCTCGATATATCCATTCCACTATCGCGTGATGACGAGATCATTTGTCTCAGGATCTCGATATTACCATTCCACTATCGTGTGATGACGAGATCATTTGTCTCAGGATCTCGATATTACCATTTCGCTATCGTGTGATCACGAGATAATTTGTCTCAGGATCTCGATATTACCATTCCGCTATCGTGTGATCACGAGATCATTTGTCTCAGGATCTCGATATTACCATTCCGCTATCGTGTGATCACGAGATCATTTATCTTAGGATCTCGATATTATCATTTCACTATCATCTGATTACAAGATCATTTGTCCCAGGATTTTGAGAAAACACAAGTCACTATTTCTGTTTTCCAGAGATCATTTAATTTATCTTGTGATCTCAACAAAACGACTGTCCTGTCGAAATCCTGAGATAAATAAGGACTTTTTTTTTTTTTTTTTGGCCCCAATGAGCCGACTGTACTAAGCAACAAGCAGAGCAATATCCCAAACAATTTCACGAAACGGGGAAGCAGCTATAAAGCAGAATCAAACTTTCAAATGAATCGAAGCCTTTTGTGCAGAAAATTTATCCCTGCATCCCCCCGATAATGCAAACCCTAAAGGGAGGACGGGTTACAGTTTTGCAGAAGCCTGAAGCCCCAGTTTGCAGCTCTTGCAGTATTGCCCTTTGCAGTGTTATCAGTACCTGTTCAACAGTGAAGATGCACAATGATCCTTCTAATCTTAACAGTGTGCTCAGGTATGACAGACGTTGCATCAAAAGTGAACAAAAATGTACATCTTGTAATACTAAAACCACAGCTGTGTTTAAATAGACATTAATGAAATAACATTAGAAGGTAAACAAATTCCTGTTGTTTGAAAAGATACTGTAAAAACATCATTAATACATTAAATAGATGTTTATTTAGCACAAATATTATGAATATTACAATGTATTATAATAATACATATATTTGTGTATGGTCAAATCTCTGTAGCCATGACCATTATGTGAAATTGTCTATTTTGAACCGTGACAGTGCCATGATTTTTACATGTTTTTACCGTGACAAAATCGTATCCTTAATTATTGTCACTGCTTGCACCCCAACACCTCTCTCTATACAAATTAAGCAGTGTGTGTACAGCTAAAAAAAACAGAAGTAAACCTCAGTACTGTGTCTTTTGCAACTGTTTATTGTGAAGAAACTACAATGGCAGGGATTTCAAAATTAAAAAACACATTCATTGTGACATGGAGAGGGGAGGGGAGCACTTCAAAAGCAGAACAGATACATGACACAATGAAATTCACTGTTATGAAACTGTGATTTTCACTTCCCTTACTATTGTATGATCCCTTATAAGTTTACCATGGTATTATTGCACTTTTCCCTTGGTTATATTATGCATTTATCATAGCTTGCCCTGGCTTGCCATGTTTAATAGGCTTTAGCATACCTCCCTGTGCTTTACAATGCTTTCCTATGCTTTCCCATGCTTTCACTGTGCTTCATTACACTTTGCTGTGCTTTTACTATGGGAAGCTTTTCTAAGGGATGTTTGTAATTGTTCTGTTCCTCCAATACTGAGCAGGGCTGCCGAGAGCCGTCGTGGGCTCCGGGGAAGGATTGGTATGTCCCATTGCCGCCCCTTCCATGGTACTACATTCATCCGACTTTGTAGTATACTGTAGTCTAAACCAAGCTTCTAAACCAAGCAATGATACTTGCAATCTTAGCAGTGAATAAATATTTTTTTGTACAAACTCCACGTGTAATAGTCATTAATTGAAAGCTTACTTAACATCAAATAACAAATGATTTAGCATAAACTACATTTTAATGGTGTTGCTATACACTATTTTATTTATCCCGTGCCAAAAATAAACCACTCATCTCTGCTCTTAACTAATAGCCTGTATTGGTAAATATATTTGTATTTTAAGCAATATAACCGATCATTCTCTAATTGTGTTTACCACCAGCTGAAGAAAGTACTTTATTTATTTTACACGATACTATTTTTCTAACAAACTGCTGCACCACATTGTTTTGAGCAAATTATAGATATTAATAATAGAATAATTCATACTGTGGTGTATATTGTGCAACTTTAGGGTTCTTTTAAAGTTTTTTAAAAAAATACATGAAATTGCTATGCCTTTTTTTCAGCTTTTTGGTGTAATAAAATATGAAATGTGAAAGTTCAAATCATTGTGTGAAAGGAAGTGTTTGACAGCGCCTGGATACACAATCATTACACAACAGAAGCACATCGGCTCGCTGTGCAGTACGGGAGGTTTTTTTTAATGTGGTGGTGGGGCGCAAAGGGTCTTGTGCAGGGCGAGTTGTTTTAAAATATTTTATATATATTAAAAAAAAAAAAAGTTCCCCCTTCATCAGGGCCCTCCTTCGAGGCATTGGGCCCCTTTCAAGGCGTTGGGCCCCCTTCGAGGCGTTGGGCCCCCTTCGTGGCATTGGGCTTCAGGGAAATTTCCCCGTCCTCCCTGCCCTCTCGGTGGGCCTGATACTGAGTTATTATCATTGTTCTCTAGATCTGTTTTTATAAATGGGAATATAAAAACAATAATCACAATGGCATTTGAATCACAAGCTCTTTATAAAAGCTCTGGTTTGATATTGTGATGTGTATTTTTTATTATATTTCATAAACATACTTAGGTAGGTACCACAGTTTAATAAACTGAAATGTAAGTAACTTGTGGGATTCATTTTTTAGCTTGTGAAACAGGCCCACATTGATTTATATATTGATTATCACTGCCATGGTTTCATAAATCCTTCTATGGTGTTCCCCTGTGCACGATGCATCAGACCAGGCTTTGAGGGGATCTGTCCAGAATACAAGACCTGCACAATCCTCCCCGGACGAGTCCCCACCTTCCTTCCAGTCATCAGGCTGATCACCGTACCAGTACCTGAAAGAGATGAGGAGCAATGCCAGTCAGTATCACAGCACTAAACTGGACATGCTCACTGTTTCACTGCAACACTTAATCAGCACTTAGTGAAAGAGATGAGGAGCAATGCCAGTCAGTATCACTCAATGTCAGTAGAAAATCACTAGGTTGTTTGCTGCTGTATCCTTTTAATCCTCAGCAGTGATTTCAGAATGAGATTGAAGCTCTTACTGTTCCTTGTCATTGAGAGGAGTGCCGTCCACCCAGAGCCGGACTCTTCAGTAACAGCATCAGTCAGACCAGACACTATCAGATCGGGGATTTTTGTGCACAATGCAACCCACTGCCCCAACCAAACAATACTTAGGCTGTACAGCCATGGTTCTTTTGGACCAGTGGTTGGCCTTTGCACAATTTTCAAAGCGGTGGAAAAAATCTCTCCACGAACCAGAGCCATCAAACTGTCCAGGCCGCAGAGTAGGAATTATTTTCTTCTTGGTCGAGCATTCACTATCGCTCCTGCTGGGCGATGTCTCATAACGCACCTGTCTGTGTAGCCTATTGCCTGATTGCTTCCTCCGATTATCACGAAAAGGCCCCTCAAAATAACACCGGCCTGCACCCTGCTCTCTCCCAATTGGCTGTGAATACATGAGACCGTGACTATTGCTAGCTACAAAATCAGCATGGTGCTGGCGACCTGGCATTATTGGTGTGTATTGCACAAAAAGTGATTCACCGTCCTGCAATGGTGTTGATTGGCGGTGACTGTAGGCCACTTTCACCAGAGTGTTAGCAGTGTGCAGGGTTGGCACTTGGTTTGCATCAGTTTGATAATTTATAAAATGATTGTTTGCTATAAATGGATTTGTACACACATGACTTTGCTGCTGTGGTACAAAATAACCGCTGAATGGATTCAAAGTCCTTGCATTAGCAGTGTATTCATTATTTACAGCAGTATTTTTCTCACCAGACATTGAGGAGTTAATTCCTAATGTAATGCCAGAATCAGCCCTCAGTACTGCAAATTCACTACTAACTGGTCTCACACTGTCTGCAGTAAACAACTCAGGACACACAGATACAAATTCAGCATTTGCAGAAAGAAAATGGTTCGTATTCACATTAATATTTGCACCCACATACTGCAAAGAATCATTCTGAGCCCAAACTGCTGAAAACAGCACATTGTGCATGAATTTCCATCCATGCTTAACAAACAGTAAGCAACTTACTGCACAATAAATCAACAAATAATAAACAGTGCAAAAATATACACAGGGGCAGCAGTTTGGAGTAGTGGTTAGGGCTCTGGACTCTTGACCAGAAGGTTGTGGGTTCAATCCCCAGTGGGGGACACTGCTGTTGTACCCTTGAGCAAGGTACTTTACCTAAATTGCTCCAGTAAAAACCCAACTGTATAAATGGGTAACTGTATGTAAAAAAAATAATGTGATATCTGTATAATGTGAAATAATGTGATATCTTGTAACAATTGTAAGTCGCCCTGGATAAGGGCGTCTGCTAAGAAATAAATAATAATAAATAATAATAATACACAAACACAAATTAAACATGCCACCAGTGTTACCTTTCTGATTATCTGCTTATAATCAGCTTTAGGGACCTGCAAAACTAACAAGCCCCAAGGGCCAGAACAGAATAAACTCCAAGTCTATATACATATCTAGCTCTGGGGTAAACCCCTAAACAGTTGCATAATAATAATAGCGATGGACCTTATACGAAACAAACAATGACCACTGTAGTAATTAGAACAAAATATCTGCGGTTTATTACAAGAGAATACAAGCTCAGAGCACTTCCCTGACAATATAGGCACCCCTCCCTCATTGTACCCAGAATTCCCCCATTTAAAGTCACAGTTTTATACCACCTTTGCCAAATAACGTATTAGAAGGTCAATGTACCAGTATTTCCTGCATTAAAGCAGGATGCGATTAGGGAGGAGTCAGCTGACTAAGCAGTGTTGTTCTCGCTTGTTTGATACATCCGCAAGATCTTTTTATCACGTCTGCTTGGTGATATTAAAAATGTTTGTGAACGAGGTGAAACAAAAGATGTTGTGCAGGGTTGATATCATGTAGTTCGAGAGGTAAATCAGAAGTTTGGAATTATTTTGGAATTACAGCGAATGAAAATAATAAACATGTGACTGGATCCATTGCTTGTAAAACCTGTCATTATGTTTTTGTGAATGACAGCCACAAAACTGGTACACCATCTCTGCGAAAGCACAGGTGTAGCTCCCTTTCAACTGGTGGCACGAAAGGAATAGACAGGTGTTTTATAGTAAAGTAGAGATAGTTAATAAGTTACAATGTTAAAATAAATCCAGAACACTAGAGAAAGCTACCACGCTGTATAGCCTATTGTGTAAACTCAATCTGTGGAGAATGGTAGAGATATCTGTGTGTGAATGTGACAGCGTGAGAGAGTCAGTTGACGCAGGCAGTAGGTAAAGGACAAACACTTGCGGGTTTGGGTCGGGTTGCAAGTCTTATTAAAGTGGGTCGGGCTGCATGTAAGAGGACGGTGTTGCAGCGGGTTGCGGGTTCAGGTCGGGTCCTGTAGTAGCGGGTCCGGGTCGGAAGCAGGTCGTAAAAATCGGACCCGTGCAGGACTCTACCTTGTGATACTGAGATACAGAACAATATACATTCAGTATTTACTATACTGCTGTGTAGTTTGAGAATCTCTAGTCTAGAGGCTATGGAGGCTGAATGGCCAGCAGAACCCTAGAAGCACAAGGGGTGGAAATCTTAAACCCAGGAAACACGAGGCAACTTCCAGCCACTTTTCCAGCAGCTACTTGGAGGAATGGAGACATTTTCAATTAATTTGATTTGACCAGCTTGGTTTGAAATTGTTTGATAATGTCAGTCAACTACTGGCTTCAATAGCTGCCAGAAAAGCAGTTTCCTGAAAGCTGCCTGGTGTTTCATGAGCTTTAGAAACAGAGCTCTGTAAAGATGATGGTCAAACTGTACCTGCTCTGCCTCGCTCTCTATAATCACCAGGTCTGCTCCCATTGACACACAGCTAGCCGGCTGGAGTGCCAGTTCATTGTATCAGTTGAGAAGTAGTAGCACTTTCCATTGAACGGCACCCACTTCTCTGGACAACAAACCTGCACAATGAGAGAAAAGAAGCAGTGCATGTTAAACAGAAACGCCTGGAGATCTGAAGAAGGGGGCTGAACCTACAACACAGGGCTAGATTCTCAGCATTAGCATTAGCATGATTTTATCACAAGGATAATGCATCTCTGCAGACACAGAGTGAACTTCCATTGCTATGCTGATGATACCCAGCTACATTTGTCCCTAAAGCCAGGAATTTCTTCTGCCTGGGTGTTATTAGCTACTTGCCTTACAGACATCAAGCTTTGGATGTCACAGAATTTTCTAATGTTGAATTCAGATAAAACAAAGGTCACGCTAGTGGGATCACAGAACCAACTAAAAAGAAATGTGTGATTACATGAGCTCGACCCTTGCAGTCACTCATCAAAGTTTGGGGGTCATCTTTGATCCTGATCTATCATTTGAGACTCATATTAGGGAAGTTACTAAAGTATCTTTTTACCATTTGAGAAATATAGCCAAACTTAGACCAATTATTTCCGTATCTGATGCCGAGAGACTAATGCATGCCTTTGTTTCATCTAGAATTGATTATTGTAATGCACTTTTTTCTGATGTCCCAAAACGTGTGGTATCCCACTTACAGCTTGTTCAGAATACTGCCGCTAGAATTCTGACTAAAACCAGGAAAAGTGAACATATTACCCCTGTTTTGACCTCTTTACACTGGCTCCCTGTGCAGTATAGAATTGATTTTAAGATTTTGCTGTTAACCTACAAGGCCCTGAATGGATTAGCACCCAGTTATTTGCAGGAGTTACTAGAATATTGACTAGAATCTGTGAAAAATCAAAATATCTGCCAGGAAAAAGCTGGGGATTCAATTATCTTGAAGCTAATAGTGAAAACTGCTGTCTTGATAGGACTGAATAGCAACATTTCTTCCAGATGAGACTGAATATTAAAGTTTCTAAAACACAAACAATGCAATAGTTTACATTATATAATATTGCAGACAATAGTAATTTTGTATTATATACATGACTACTATTACTAATACTACTACTACTGCTACTACTACTACTAATAATAATAATAATAATAATAATAATAATGATAATGATAATGATAATAATAATAATAATATTAATAATCATTTAAGCCCTGTGGCAGGTGAAAGCCTAGGTGTGTCTGTGTGTGTAGGGAATATTCGGTTGGCAGGGAAGGGGTTAATTTCCTCCCTGCCAGAAATCACATGGGAATGTGGCTGTAGCTTTAAATTGAATAGATGATGATAAATTAGGCTCCAGTCACAGGTGTATAAAGAGGGTAATCACAGGTGTTAAAGTTACAGTTAAATGTGGGTATCATAAGGTGAAGGTGTGTTGCTATACTGTGTTGTGCTGTGCTGTGCTGTGCTGTGCTGTACTGTGCTGTCCTGTCCTATGTTCTGTTTGTATGTTTTGTAGACCTTTTGTTTTGGCCCTTGTGCCGCTTGTTTTGTTAATGTGTTTTGTTTAGTGTTTGTTTCTGTGTTTATTAACACTAGAACCACCACGGCAGTCATTTTGATGGTTTGAGGTTTTCAAATTGAAATTTCTCTGCGTGTCTGAATGTTATGCCGTTGTCTGTTTATGACTTTTCCTAAATACATGTATTAAATACTCCGACGGCGTTTGAAAGGCAGGATCATGAAAATAAGGAAGTTATAATCCTGCCCACCTAGAACCGCCTTTTACAATACAAGTTTTTATTTCTGAATATAACCTACAATATTTTTATATACAAGCCTGTTGTTATCTCTACTGGACCTGGCTGCCATCAATTCCTTCGTTTTCTACAAGGAATGCACCAGGGAAAATATCAGTAGGAGAGATTTCATCTTGAAGCTAGCCACAGCGCTTCGGCAGAAACATTTCGATCAGAAAACTGCAAAGCAGCCGGCTGCTGCAGATCAACGTGGATTCAACGAGTGACACACGCGAGACAATGGTGGTGCTTCACTGCAGCTTTCCTTGTCTGAGTCTCTCTTCCTGCTTGGCCATGACACGTTACCCTGTCACAGCCCCTTAAACTTTTGTTTGGATTGTAAGATGACAGTAATTAATGCTAAATAAATGGATCGGCTGCATTCAAAATGATTATATGCTCCCACTTGTATTTTTCGCATTAAGCATTTAAAAATGTACTTCTGGTTCAAATGATTTATTCCTGTTAGTCAAAGAACATCTTTCTGTATAAAATATGATATTACAATTACAAAGGTAAGAATTTGAACATGAGGACTACACATCTAGCTACATTAGTTATGTCTGTCTGCCCTTTTTAAAAAAGGAAGCTTAATAAAAAAAAAAAAAAATCATTTTAAACTGTTTTTAAAAAAAAAATGGCCTGTTTGCCCAAGAATATCTCAGTAAAAGAGTGAATTAAAAGTAATATAGAAATAATTTTACTTACCTAAAATAAATGCATTTTAAACAGTTTTTAAAAAATCTGTTTTCCAAATAATATCTCGGTGAAATCGTGAATTAAAAGTAAGATAGAAATAACTGAAGAATGGAGAAATTGAGGGAAGATCAAACTAACCAATAGGACTTCAACATTTGACCAGGTTGACCACTTAGGGTGGAGGCAACAAAACTCATTGGAGTGCATCTTCCTGTCCTGCCAGGAAAGGTTTGTGATACCTTTGCGCTGAAATCTTGTTTTCATTAAAATAGCCACCATTTATCTTTGCAAATTTTAGGCATTTAATGTTTTGTAGCAATTCATTGTGTGGAGGTAGTGCCATTATTGTTGTGTGTTATGTGGCATAGTTTGTCTCACTTTTCTGCTGGCCAGACCATGTTTTGGAGACACCCTGCTGTTCATTGCTTTCCATGTTTTCATAATTTATCATTGTTTGTCAGATGCCAGAAGGTATTGCAAATCTTTGAAAATACAGTCATGTCAGTGCATGAAGACAGTGTGTAGGATACATCCTGACACTGACAACTTATCACACACTGCATTGTATAAAGTAAATCAAAAAAGAGTTATTTCACTACTTAACGAACCATGGTGCTTTGTTTTTGTTCACATAGACACTTAAAAAAAAAATCATGTCAGTTTAGATATGACCAATTACTGGACTACCTTCATGAGGGTTTACTAGAATTTGTAAGTAAAATAACTAATTTTAGGAGGCTGGGGTTCAGTGGCTTTTTGAACTCTCTTTTAAGTGTTGCAGTGAAACAGTGCGCATGTCCAGTTTTGTGCTGTGATACTGACTGGCATTGCTCCTCATCTCTTTCAGATACTGGATCGGTGATTAGCCTGATGAATGGCAGGGAGGTGGGGATTTGTCCGGGGAGGATTGTGCAGGTCTTGTATTCTGGACAGATCCCCTCAAAGCCTGGTCTGATGCATCGTGCACAGGGGAACACCATAGAAGGATTTATGAAACCATGGCAGTGATAATCAATATATAAATCAATGTGAGCCTGTTTCACAAGCTAAAAAATGAATCCCTCAAGTTACTTACATTTCAGTTTATTAAACTGTGGCTAAGTATGTTTATGAAATATAATAAAAAAAAAGACACACTACAATATCAAACCAGAGCTTTTATAAATCAATCAAAGCAGAAATTCACAAATCAGAGTGCCTGCATGTAGGCGGGATGTAGAGCGAGAACTCTGACAGCAGGGCAGTGTTAAGGTCATGTGATCACTCTGCTGGCAGATGTAAACAGTGTGTTCAGTATTAATACAATTACAATATGTCGAATCCGCTACCAAAGAATACGTTTTGCAAAGTATAAAGAACAAAAAAGGCAGCTACAAGAGTCTGAATGCATTTGTACCGTGGGCTCAGCTTTGAGGTGCTGGAATGGGTTGTTTCTTTTGTAGAAACGTTTTCATACTAACTTTTGTACTTTTGATAACATTAATTTAAAAATTAAATTGATGCCTATGATGAATACGTTTTTGTGACTTATTAGCTATTAACATTTAAAATATTGAGTACTTTGATGTATGTTTCAATATTAACTAAATCGAGTTATGAATCAAACTGATAAATCGTGTTACATACCGGTAATTGATTTATTAAAATGTCTGGATATACTGCTATTTTATTGATTACTGGCTCGTTCACAGTAGTCATAAAATAACGCTAGAATATGTTTTGTTGGAAAATAATAATTTTAAAAAGGATTTTTTGACTGATTCAGAATTTCGCTGCAGATGGATTTATTTTCATAAGTTTTCTTTTGGTTAAGTGGCACAGCTGCGCTCCGATTTTTTTTTTTTTTTTTTTTTGAGCGGGGATGTTGCAAGCCAACTGAATGTGATTTTGCAAGTTCTGTATTGCGCGCATTCGTCTTTTTTGAGCATGACAGTTCAGCATGAGAGGTAACGACGTTTGGACGTTTTAGTTGCAGTGTTCTTGTGCACGTTGTACTGGTTTTACTCAAACGTGATTCCTGTTCAGGTATTTATGAATGGGAATAATAAGAGACATGAACTTTCTTGTTTGAAGGAAAATAACTGCATTTCTAAAATGTACAATTATACAAAGGTACCTAATTTAAAGGTTTGATAAAAACGTCTGTTTAGTTTTTGCAATTTATTTTATTTATTAACATTAACGTGTTTTTTTTTTTTTTTATTTTCACTGTGCATATTCTATGTGATTTCATAATAGTTATTCAAATGAATAAAGGACAGTTTAGAATAGGTTAGGTTAAGGTTAGACTCGTTTTGCTCCTTAGGGAGCATAGGTCATCCACTTTGATCCTCCATATGGCTCTGTTTTGGGCAGTTTCTCCAGTTTCTTCCAGGAGTATCCAATCTCTTTCAGTTCTGCCTCTGTGGACCTCCTCCGGCTGTTTCTTGGCCTTCTGGGTTGTCTTTTTCCCTTGTGGGTTCCAAGTCAGTGACTGTCTGTCTGGTTATGTGCTGTGTTGTTGGTTTTCTGCATGTATGTCCAATCCAGCACCACTTTCTTCTTGATTTGTCTTTCATGATTTCTTGTTGTGTTCTTTCCCAGGGGTCTTCATTCCTGATGGTGTTTGGCCAATAAATTCCTAAAATGGTTCTGAAGCATTTATTTATGAAAGCTTGCCATTTGTTTTTTGATGCCTTTTTTGTCCTCCATGTTTCTGCAAACCGCACTGATTTTACATTAGTATTAAAAATACAGAGCTTTGTTTAGCTGAAATGTTTTTGGAGTCCCAGATAGGCTTAAGCATGAGAAATGCTGTTCTTGCTCTTCCTATTCTCATTGAATGTCTGCTCCTCCATCCTTCCCTATGACACTTCCCAGGTAGGTAAAGGAGCTTACCTCTTCTAGCTTCCCCCCCTCCAGAATCATACAGTCTTCTTTTGAATTATTGATGTGCATCACCTTAGTTTTGTCTTTGTTAATGGGGAGCCCCGTTTTGGCTGCTGTTCTTGCCAACTCAGTGACTTTGCTCTGTATTTGTTGGTGTGTGTGTGATAGAGCTATATCATCTGCATAATCCAAGTCGTCCAGTTGTGACCAGAGAGACCATTGTACCCCCAGTCTTTGGTCTTCTGTGGTTTGTCACATTAACCAGTCTATTGCAAGTAAAAACAGTAGGTGGGATAATAGGCGGCCCTGCTTGACTCCTGTGTTGATTGTAAAGGGCTCTGTAAGATGACCATTGTGCACCACTTTGATGAGGATTGTAGTTACAACTGCTGACTGATGGTGATGAGTTTAGATTAGGTTTATTTATAATGTTACAGGTTTAAAACATAAAATGTTTTAATTTGAAATTTTCCCAAGGAGTGCTAATAGTGGCAGCAGTGCCAAATGCAGCTGAACAGGTGGGCCTCAGGTAAAAAAAAGTTTGGGAACCCCTGATCTAGTGGTGACTGGCTCCCTCTTGTGGCTGGTAGTGGCATGGCTGTAGTAACAGAGGCTCCAGATAGTATTCCTGCTGTAGAGTTCATCATCTCTAACCTGTGTTTCAGGGGGTCTGTGCTACAATGGAGCAACACACTGAGAGGAAACAGTTTGAACTATCTGTTTTATTCCAGTGCTGCTAGAAAAACAGCATTTTAATATTGTGGGATCATTCATTGTAGCTGGAACTCTGTTATATATTCTGCTCAGCAAGAAATAGTCTGTTTTGTGTTATTATTAATCAGTTATTGAATTCAAACTGGTGTGGCAATGCCCCAATGCCTTCTATATACCAACCACGCCTGATTCAGTATGAATGAAGGTGTTTTAAGTTATTGTTTGTTAATCGTGATAGATTTTATTTCTTTTTTTATTCTAAGACAACTTTAAGGTTTATTATTTTCCAGTACTTGTTTATTATCTATTCCTTGATAATTTGCTCTTTCCTGTATTAAAGTATTCTGTGATGCCAGTGTGTGTGTGTGTGTGTGTGCGCGCACGTGTGTGTGCGTGTGTCTGGGGTGTGGAGTTCTGAACTCTAACCCTGCTCTGTGTGTGTGTGTGTGTGTGTGTGTGTATGTGTCTGTGTGTGTGTGTGTGTGTGCGCGTGTGTGTGTGCACGTGTGTGTGCGTGTGTCTGGGGTGTGGAGTTCTGAACTCTAACCCTGCTCTGTGTGTGTGTGTGTGTGTGTGTGTGTGTGTGTGTGTGTGTGCGTGTGTCTGGGGTGTGGAGTTCTGAACTCTAACCCTGCTCTGTGTGTGTGTGTGTGTGTGTGTGTGTGTGTGTGTAATGCAGTTTAAGGATATTCAGATATAGAACTCCCCTAATACATTTATTTTTATATTTTTACATTCCTGGTGAACATTCACATAGTTTTGTATGTTTTGTAAATAGTTTTTATTTTATTTTAAACATTGAATACCAGAAAATGTATTCTCCCTGCGTAAGGTCAAATAAATTAAAAATGTAAAGTTGAAAAGGATCTCCTTCTCTTCATTTGTAATCTCTTGCATGAGGAAGCTGGATAGGGAACAAAAAAATAAGACATTTAAAGAGATGTCCTTTTTACACAAAACAAATACAGTCATTGTACTTCATCCAGGGCTCAGTTTATTTTTACTTTGTGCTTTAAAGGCTCTGCAAACGTGCAGCCACAACTTTAATGAATGTAACCTGGAAATATTACAAAGTATAAAGTTTCGATTTTTATTCTTATTCTACACGGCTGTTGCAGAATTGTCAATATTTGTTTTAAACCTTTTCTGAAATAAAATCTCTTAAACAATATACACCATCTGGACCATTTCAATTGATTGTCCAATACACTGAACACGATGAAACACAGACTTAATGTTCAAGAATGGAGGAGAGGCCGCTGTCAGTCAAGCTATCGCGGACACCATGTTGGGTTAAGAACGTAATCATAGTGTTGTTGTGTAATATAATTGAATGGCTATCTGTGCACCAGCTGGCAGAAACAACTTTGTGCACTGTATGAATATAGAGCTTTATATTTCTAAATTTATATATATAGTGACAAAGTGGGGGTGCCTTGCTACAATTCGGGACCTTCTTGTATGTAAAAGAAACATTTACTGGACCACAGACGTTATTTAAACAGGACAGGGCCTGTATATTTATTCATAAAACCCCAAACAAAACAAACAAAAGCCTAACTCCTCAAAGGAGTACTAACTAAACAGAGTACAGTCCCTGACTGACCATCGGGCAGCTAAGCTGCTTACCGATACAAAACTACAACACACAGTTGTTACAGAGAAACACAGTACACAGTACTTACTTTTACGTGACTGGTTGGAAGCAGAGCGCACAGCTTTCTGCTTCCTCCAACTCAGCAGCAGCCCTGAATTAACAAACTGTGAGGCTTATATGCCCCACAGTAACAAGTGTGGGCAGCTGGCTCTAATTTACAATGGTCATGCCAACTGCCAAAACAATTAACAAATCATACAATTACAATTAATCAATTACACCATTTTAATTAACATGGCTGCCATTTGCAGATACCCTCACCAAGATGGAGTACATGTTCCCTAAACCCCCAGGGTCCTAAAGCCTCCAAATTAAGATCAGGGACACCTAACTATTACACATCCTCCCCCCATGTGCACAGCACACTTGGCCATTCCAAGGCCACCTCCTCCCCTGAAATGTGTTCATTCTGGGTGTGTGGCTCAGCCGGCCCCGATCAAACACAAGACCTCTTATACCAGCTGACCCTAACATTAGCTCCATCTTTTCTTCTGGGTTATAAGGTGCCATGTTAACCCTTGGCCTAACCCTTAATAACCAATGTCCCCTTTGTCCCTTCTTGGGGCTCCTCTCCTGAGGACAGCCCTAGCAGTGGTGCAAGCCCCAGGCTTGCTGTTCCTGATGCTGGCAGCCATACAGTGTCCTCCTGCAGTGGCAGTGCCGGCAGCAACACCGGACGCTCCTCCAGTGGTATTTGAGTCAGCAGTGGCTCCTTCCACTCTGACTCTGGCGATAGCGGCTGTGGAGGTAGCGGCGGCTCCTCCCTCTGTAGATGTGGAGGTAACGGCGGCTCCTCCCTCTGTAGCTGTGGAGGTAGCGGCGGCTCCTCCCTCTGTAGATGTGGAGGTAGCGGCGGCTCCTCCCTCTGTAGATGTGGAGGTGGCAGCAGCTCCTCCCTCTGTAGATGTGGAGGTAGCGGCGGCTCCTCCCTCTGTAGATGTGGAGGTGGCGGCGGCTCCTCCCTCTGTAGATGTGAAGGTAGCGGCCCTCCCTCTGTAGATCTGGAGGCCTCCCCTCTGTAGATGTGGGGTGGCGGCATGGCTCCTCCCTCTGTGGATGTGGATGAAGGGCTCCTCCCTCCCTGTAGATGTGGGAGGTGGCGGTAGATGGCTCCTCCCTCTGTAGCTGTGATGTGCCATGGCTCCTCCCTCTGGCGTGGGAGGTGTGGCTCCCTCCCTCTGTAGATGTGGAGGAGGTAACGGCTCCTCCCCTGTAGATGTGGGTGGCGCGTGCTCCTCCCCTCTGTAGCCAGCTCCCCTCCCTGTAACTGTGGAGGTAGCGGCTCCTCCCTCTGTAGATGTGGGAGGTGGCAGCTCACTCCCTCTGTAGATGTGGAGGGTCCCCTCCCCTCTGTTGATGTGGAGGTAATGCATGGCTCCTCCCTCTGTTGATGTGGAGGTGGCTGCTGGCTCCTCCCCTGTAGATGTGGAGGTGGCATGGCTCCTCCCCTCTGTAGATGTGGAGGTGGGATGGTGGGGCTGGCGGCTCTCCCTCTGTAGATGTGGATAAGGCGCTCCCCTCTGTAGCTGTGGGAGGTAGCGCCAGCTCCTCCCTCTGTAGATGTGGGAGGTGCGGCTCCCTCTGTTGATGGGAGGTAACGGGCTCCTCCCTCTGTAGATGTGAGGTAGTGGCGGCTCCTTCCTCTGTAGCTGTGGAGGCGGCGGCTCCTCCTCTGTAGATGTGGAGGTGGCGGCACCCCTCCCCTCTGTAGCTGTGGATGGGCGGCATGCTCCTCCCTCTGTAGATGTGGAGGTAGGCTCCTCCTCTGTAGATGTGGGAGTGGCATGGCTCACTCCTCCTGTAACTGTGGAGGTAATGTCATCCTCCTTCTCTGGCATGTGAAGGGCTGCGGCTCCTCTCTCTCTGGCACATCGGATGGCAGCTCCTTCATCTTTTATTTATGTATTTCATTTATTTATTTATTTTACTGGGTCAGTAGGGCGTTTTTACCGCTGCCACCATATGTAACAGAGCTTCTCTCTTATCGGCTCGTTTGCCCTTTAAAACACTGGCCCAGACACAGAACTTCACAATAAAGCACTTTCGTGCAGTTTTATTACAAAGCAAAAACAAACACAAAACAAAAACGTAACTCAAACGTAGAGCCTTGCTACACATATGCAGGTCCCTGTCTAACTTGCAGGACAGCTAAGCTGTTTACCTGACATATAACACAAACAAAACACTTTACCTTAACTTTCTTTTAAGAAACCAAACATTTCACATACCAGCTCCCTGGTGACCTCTCTGGAACGTAGGTTTCACCTCTGGGGAGCTGGGCAGAGGCGTTGGGCACTGGACCGGCTCCAGCAACTCAGGCTCCTCTGTCTCTGGGCACTCCTCCCATCTGTGGCCATTCCTTTCACAGAGGCCACACCATCCCTGTGGTGGGAGATCACGGCAGTCTTTCGAGTGGTGCGCTGGATCCCCACAGTACTCACAATAGAGCCAGTTGACCATGTTACTGTTTTTTTTTTCTTTTAAAGTTCTGCCCGTATTCTCCACCATATGTCAACGAGCTGCAACTCACTCGGGTTCGTTGCCCCTTTAAAAACTGACCCAACACAGAAATGGAGGTTTCAAAAGCGCTGACGCGCACTTTTAATAAAACAAACAAAACACAAAATAAACACCTAGCTCTTTACGAGCACTAACTAACACACAGGAACACCCTGACTACAAGTGGGACAGCTAGGCTGTTTCCCCACCAAACAATTAACAAAAAACACACAGTCTTAATACAGCACCCTTTGTTTTTTCCTCACGGCTGCCAGGAAGCAGAGCACCTCTTTCTGCCTCCTTCTCCTCTACAACCCTGAGCAGACTGACTGCTCCTCTTAAATACCCTGCACCTGGCTGTAATTTACAATAATAGCCAGGTGCAGGAGATCATTACAAATAAAAAAATTAACAAACAATAAAAGAATTAAATCAAACTAACAAAAAGGTGCCTGCGCACATATGCTACACAGGGAGGATTTTAACCCCCCTCCCTGCTGTGTTACACATCCCCCCCCCCTTTGTCTTTTCAAGACACCGGCCACTTGACGGCCACCTCCCTCCACCCTTAAAAGACCACCCACCCTGAAGTCCAGCAATGTCCATTGCCGCCCTCTTCCACTGGCGGGCTTGAGGGTGGGTCGGTCCTCCGGCGCCAGAGAAGGGACCACGACCCGGCGACACGGGACCCCACCGGGATGACAGGGGCCGACTGCAGCGACGGCCGGGACACCGAGACCTGCAGCAGTGGGCAGAGGTCTTCACCTGGGGACCGGCGTAGCGATGTCCGATCACCCAGGGGAGCAAAGCAGCGAACAGGGGAGCACTAGCGGCGCCTGGCAGCAGCCCAACGACGCCTGGGTGATTGAGGAATGCGGTGGGGAACCAGGTGTGAGCTGTGGCCGATGGTGTAGGCTCCTGGGTTCCAGGTCTAGCGCCGGGAGGTCTAGGGCAGACCGGCAGGGTGTCCAGGAGCAAAGGTAAGGACCGTACCCGCAGCACCGGACTGGTTTCCAGGGTAGTGGTCGGGGCTGTGGTGGGAGGTAACCCCTCACCTCCTCTGGCTCCCGAGACAGCAGCTCCACCCCCCTCTGGCTCTCGGGACGGCAGCTCCACCCCCTCTGGCTCTCGGTCTGGCAGCTCCACCCCTCTGGCTCTCGGGGCGGCAGCTCCACCCCTCTGGCTCTTGGGACGGCAGCTCCACCCCCTCTGGCTCTTGGGACGGCAGCTCCACCTCCTCTGGCTCTCGGGACGGCAGCTCCACCCCTCTGGCTCTTGGGACGGCAGCTCCACCCCCTGGCTCTTGGGACGGCAGCTCCAGCTCCCATTTCTGGAGCAGCAGGTCCAGCTCTGTAGGCTCTGGATCCGTAGCCCCAACTCCTGTCTCAATCTCCGTTGCTCTCCCGCTGCCTGCGGGTCATCTCCTGCATCTCCGCCGTGGACTTGTTGAGAGTCCTTATCAGCTCTGCAATGTCCATTTTCTGTCGGGGGGCGCCCACACTTTCTGACACCTTATGCGACAAAGTGGGGTGCCTTGCTACAATCGGGACCTTCTTGTATGTAAAAGAAACATTTACTGGACCACAGATGTTATTTAAACAGGACAGGGCCTGTATTTATTCATAAAACCCCAAACAAAACAAACAAAAGCCTAACTCCTCAAAGGAGTACTAACTAAACAGAGTACAGTCCCTGACTGACCATCGGGCAGCTAAGCTGCTTACCGATACAAAACTACAACACACAGTTGTTACAGAGAAACACAGTACACACAGTACTTACTTTACGTGACTGGTTGGAAGCCGAGCGCACAGCTTTCTGCTTCCTCCAACTCAGCAGCAGCCCTGAATTAACAAACTGTGAGGCTTATATGCCCCACAGTAACAAGTGTGGGCAGCTGGCTCTAATTTACAATGGTCATGCCAACTGCCAAAACAATTAACAAATCATACAATTACAATTAACCAATTACACCATTTTAATTAACATGGCTGCCATTTGCAGATACCCTCACCAAGATGGAGTACATGTTCCCTAAACCCCCAGGGTCCTAAAGCCTCCAAATTAAGATCAGGAACACCTAACTATTACTATATATATATATATATATATATATATATATATATATATATATATATACAGTATTACTAATAAATTAGTCATATTGAGTATTCTTTGCAAAAAAAACTTTGTTAAAGCATTACTTAGTTGATAGTAAAATGGGGGAAATGTGATGTTAGGTTTTTCAACCCTAACTCTGCATCCCCCCTTACAAGCAGTGGAAGAGACAAGGCAACACAAGCAACCACAGACAGCCATCATCAGGTAAGAACAACATACAACTCTCTGCAGATAACACAAGAGGCATCCATCATCATGGTCCATTGGGTGTATGAGGTCCGCTGCCATGCCAGTGTGTTGGGGGGATGCCCGCATGCTGGGCACCATGGGGGGGTGGGTGGGGGATTTATTTTTATTCGTTTTTTTTACATGTTTTATTTATTTTTTACAGTATCTCTTCAAACAACTTAAACAGGAATTTGCTTACATCCTAATGTTATTTCATTAATGTCTATTTAAACACAGCTGTGGTTTTAGTATTACAAGATGTACATTAGAAGTTCACTTTTGATGTGACGTCTGTCATACCTGAGCACACTGTTAAGATTAGAAGGGTCGTTGTGCATCTTCACTGTTGAACAGGAACTGATAACACTGCAAAGGGCAATACTGCAAGAGCTGCAAACTGGGGCTTCAGGCTTCTGCAAAACTGTAACCCGTCCTCCCTTTAGGGTTTGCATTATCGGGGGGATGCAGGGATATATTTTCTGCACAAAAGGCTTCGATTCATTTGAAAGTTTGATTCTGCTTTAAAGCTGCTTCCCCGTTTCGTGAAATTGTTTGGGATATTGCTCTGCTTATTGCTTGTTACAGTCAGCTCATTGGGGCCATCGAAAAAAAACCCTCCTTATTTATCTAAGGATTTCGACAGGACAGTCGTTTTGTTGAGATCACAAGATAAATTAAATGATCTCTGGAAAACAGAAATAGTGACTTGTATTTTCTCGAAATCCTGGGACAAATGATCTCGTGATCACACGATAGCGGAATGGTAATATCGAGATCCTGAGACAAATGATCTTGTGATCACACGATAGCGGAATGGTAATATCGAGATCCTGAGACAAATGATCTTGTGATCACACGATAGCGGAATGGTAATATCGAGATCCTGAGACAAATTATCTTGTGATCACACGATAGCGGAATAATAATATCGAGATCCTGAGACAAATGATCTTGTGATCACCGATAGCGGAATGGTAATATCGAGATCCTGAGACAAATGATCTTGTGATCACACGATAGCGGAATGGTAATATCGAGATCCTGAGACAAATTATCTTGTGATCACACGATAGCGGAATGGTAATATCGAGATCCTGAGACAAATGATCTTGTGATCACACGATAGCGGAATGGTAATATCGAGATCCTGAGACAAATGATCTCGTGATCACACGATAGCGGAATGGTGATATCGAGTTTGGCATAACGAAGATGGCTTAAACGAGTCGTGTTGCTTAGGACTTCATTTTGCCACTTTGCTTTGTTGTAGTTCTGTGTAAGTATTCAACTTCATTTTATGTATGCTAACCGCTTTAACTTTGCACTGCCGACAATTCAAAAGACTTGTCATCCTTGCTTCTTATTTCACACTGAGTTAAAACAAATAGCACAAAAAAGCTGTGACCACCGTGATCTAATCGTATCCTCTCTGATTTCATAGAAAGGGTCACTGCAGCCACTGAGAAGGAGTTATGTCAAGATCAGTAAATATGAATCTTGTGAGCAAAGGAACCAAAGCTAGTGGGTAACACTGTATATTAAGGTGCTGCTTATTAATGTTTTATAAATATATAATAGATGCTTAATAGATGTGTTATAGAGTGTTAATAGAGCATTATAGATGGTTTATAATCATGAAATAACCATGGACAGAATTACAGTTTTATAAAGGGGATCATTTTTAGCCACCTATTATGCTCAGCCCCACAACTGCTGGCTTCCCCAGCACCAAACCCACCACCACCACTGTTGCCGGGAAAGCCAGCAGTTGTGGGGCTGGGGACGTCCCAAGAAGGGACAATGGACATTCCCTCCAACCCGCCAAAACTTTGGATATTTAGGGGAGGTGGCCATTTAAGGCAATGTTGTGCGTTGCACAAGGGGGGAGGTGTGTGACAGTGTGCGTGTGTATGTGTGTGTTTGTTAATTGTTCACGTGTGGATTGTAGGGGTGTTTATTGATTGTCACGTCACTAATATATATAAGGAAGGAAGGTGCACTGTTTGGGGAGAGTGTGTTTGAGAGTGTTGTGAGCCGTGTTATTGTTTGTTTTGTTATAAATAAATAAAATACAGCTAAAAACTTACCATTTTGCCTCCAGGTCTGTGACATTTGGTGTCAGAAGCGGGAGAGAGCGATCCCGACAGATCCAGAGGTGAGTAGGTACGTCTGCACGTGGTGTGGCCAGAAAGAGCTCGCTGGTGGGGATGTCCAGAAGTTCCCCCAGACTGGTGCGCCCGCTGTGAGGGGTATGGGCACTGCTGGATTGAGTGCCCCTATGCAAGACCTGCCTCGGCAAAGCAACACTAGCTGGAAGCAGCGCTGTGGTGCCATGCTTGTGCCGACTTCGGGCACACAATACCCAGTTGCCCATTCCCTTGCGAGGAGATGGAACGGGTTGCCTGCACAAGGCTGGGTGAGGTATGGGAGGAGCCATCGCTGCTGTCCTGAGAGCCAGAGGGGGTGGGGCCATCGCTGCTGTCCTGTGAGCCAGAGGGGGAGGGGCCATCGCTACCGTCCCGTGAGCCAGAGGGGGAGAAGTCATCGCTGCCATCCCGAGAGCCAGAGGGGGAGGAGCCAATACTGCTGCCTCCAGGGCCAAAGGGGGAGGATTTGCAGGCTCACCCCCCAGAATTTTTTTGGGGGGAGAAAGGCAGGAACCGGCAACCTTTCCACCACCACTGCCACAGTAGCTGGCAGCAGCACCAGCCCCACCACCACTGCCACAGGAACCAGCAGCAGCACCAGCCCCACCACCGCTGCCAGAGGAACCGGCAGGAGCACCAGCCCCCTCCACCGCTGCCACAGGAGCCGGCAGCAGCACCAGCCCCCTCCACCGCTGCCACAGGAGCCGGCAGCAGCACCAGCCCCCTCCACAACTGCCACAGGAGCCGGCAGCAGCACTTACCATTTTGCCTCTGGGTCTGTCACAGGGATGTTTAAACATAATTCTGCCCATGGCTATTGCAGGGTTATAAACCATCTATAATGCTTTATTAACACTCTATAACATAGTTATTAAGCATGTATTATATATTTATAAAACATTAATATGCAGCACCTTAATATAAAGTGTTACCAGCTAGGGATACATATTGCCAGAGACATGGATCTAGTGTTTAGATCATTATAGCCCCTTTTACACTAGCATGCTCTACCCATGTGAGTCGGCTACAAGATTGCACACTGCTTTTTGGGTGGCTGAAGCCAGTACAATGCACGTAGCAATTCCTCTGAAGTAGCTTGTTACAGATGCTTCCATCCAAGCTTCTCTGGATTCAATCGTCAGCACAGATGTTGATTAGAGCAGTAGCAGAATATCTAAAGCAGTAACACTGCTTCATACAGACAGAATTGTGAAACCCCACTTCCTCTAGCCCCTGCCCAGCCCTGCAGAGTCTGCACTGTTAATATAACAGTCAGAACTTCCTCTCTAGCTCACTTCTCTACAGCACTAGCAATGGAGATGGACGGCATTTACACTGTGCTGCAGAATCCCTCGGAGGATGTCTACTCCACAGTAAACCAACCCCAGGGCAGGAGAGCAGGAGCACAACAGGGGGTAAGTACATAGGGGGTCACATTTAAACATGTCCGATTCAATTTACCTCTGCTAAAACTTTCACTGAAAGTTATTTTTGTGTGCAAATATCAGAAGCTAATGAAAAGCATATTGCTTCACTTGTGCTTTTGTTCCATTACTTTTTTAGCAACTTAATCTGGGGAAATTCTTTGCTTTTTTTAAAGGGATACTTTATATCATCTACATTTTTATGTTTTTTTTTCTTCTCTGTTAAAACCAGGTTACAGCTCTGGACAAACGTTTTGCACCCCCCTGTAGAATTAACAGACTTCATGAGGTTGAATGAAACCTGCTGAATAAAGTTATGTTAACATATTGAATTACATACCACCAGTTTGTAGTTTTCCATATACATGACAAACCAGGGTAAACCATGGGAAAAGTGCAAAATGACCCTGGATTAATTTTCAATTGCACTAAATAACTCTGCAGTTCTATCACTGCGTCCTCTTGTCTTTATTGGTCATGTGCGAGAGGGACATCAGTGTTTAGTCTTTAGTTTCTGCAGTAAGATTCCAGGCTTGAAGAGTTTTGTTTGATTTCTGTTGGAAAGTGTTATGGAAGTAGCTTTCATTTTAACTGACTTTTATTCATAGATTTTTATTCATTAAATCTGAGCGATGTAGCTGGGCCATCTAAAAAGAAACAAAAGACACATTATTTGCATTCGGAATGGGAAAGTGAATTTGTGTTCCCTACAGTGAAGGATAAGTGCCTATGTCTTATATGCCATTCAAATATATCAACAAGTAATAGGGGTAATTTGGAAAGACTTCACACTACAATGCACAGGAAATTTAAAGAGGATTTTCCATTAAATAGCTCTCTTCAAACAAAGAAAGTAGTTCAACTGAAACTCATAATACATGCTCCCCTTACAGGGATTATTCAAAATATACAAAATCAGAGGGGTAAAGCTGAACAAATTGAATCACAGACCCTGAAAAAATAAATAAATAAATAAACATTATTCTTGGGGGAAAAAAAGTGCTGAATTTGTAATGTTGCTTGTTTTTTGTAGCTTCCTCTTTACAGAAATAACCACAAAGATGTGTTGTTGATTTTCAGTTGAGTTGTTCAGTATACAGGAAGACTATATAGCCACTGAGTTTTAAATAGCCACTCTAGCTCTCGTAGGCGCTTCCTGTGTTAGTTTCATGCTTGCCTCCCTTCATTCTGCTATAATCTTATGACAATCTAACAAGATGTCTGGTAAATGATATTGTAACAGAGGTGAAAAAATGGTGATGAAACAGCGTTTAAATGAACCAAAGCTCTTTGTATTAAATGAACCACACAGCACTGGAACCAATGACAGAGTGAATCAACCAGGCCACCATACTACCTAAATACAGTCCTAGTGATCTGCTTGGAGACAAGAAGGCATAAACTCGTATACGTTGTGATATATTTATTCAAATTAAATTACTGAAAGGAAACCGACAGGAACACAGGCAGAAAAAAACCAATAAGCATATACAACACACACACGCACGCACGCACGCACGCACACACACACACACGCATGCGCACGCACGCACGCACGCACACGCACGCACACACAGAGTCCAGGAGCCACACTCCCTGCTGTTTGCTGCAACTCTGTCTCTGCTCAGCTCTTTATTCAGGATATGTTAACTTCTCTCATTTAATTGGGACAGCTGCTTATTCGGGATATTTTAACTTCTCTCGTTTAATTGGTTCAGCCGCTTATTCAGGATATTTTCACTTTTCTCGTTTAATTGGTTCAGCCGCTTATTCAGGATATTTTAACTTCTCACATTTAATTGGTTCAGCTGATTATTCGGGATATTTTAACGTCTCCTCTCTTTTAATTGAGACAAATGCGTATTTGGGATTGTAACAGGGCCAGCAGCCCTGTACATTGTTTTGTTTATTTTAGTTTAGAACGGAGTCCCCTCCGCCCCTGTGCAGATTATTGTTTTTGTTTATTATGATTTAGTTGTATTATATTTATGTCGGCGAGCGCCGTATGTTTTATTGTTGTGTTTAGTGACGGCGTAGCCGTTTGTTTATTTTATACTGTTTAGTAATGTGGATGGGAAGCCCCATCCACATGGTATATAAAAAAAAAACTTGTGCAGAAGGTGGCGATCTCCCGAATTAATTTGGTGATTTAATTTGTTGCTAATCGGGAGATGGTCACCTGTTATAAAAAGCCTGCAGCTCTCTAGCTCGGTGTGGGTGTTTGGAGCGAGAGGAGATAACGAGAGGAGAGAAACAAAACGAAACTTAAAACTCCAGGAACAGTGAAGGCATTTGCTCAGCCTGACCTGGCTTTTGTTATTTATTTTGTGTTCGAGATTTGTTTCTGTTTAACCTTTTTATTTTCCTCTGTGAGCACAGTGTTTATTTTTGTTTAAATATTTATTTTTGGATTATTTAAATAAAACGGCGCCCGCGCCACTGCACCGTACCTTTTGTTTTGTTGTGCCTTCTTCTGGTCTGACGTCACCACTCGTCATCCCTGTCACAGGGATATTTTAACTTCTCTCGTTTAATTGGGACAGCCGCTTATTCGGCTGTATTTGTATCGCTTGCATTGGTTGGATCCAGTCCGTTTATAAAGACAGAAAGCTTGAGGATTCTCAGGACATTTCATTATATATTGGGGAAGTTCTGATCATCGGGGCACTCATACATTTAATGATCATATTTTGATATGTTGTAAATAAAACATGACCCTTTTAAATGATTCCAGTGTGTTTTTTTGCAATAAAAACTGCTCAATCGGTGGCTTCCACTTTCGACAGGCGGTTTGCAGTGAGAGATGGTGTTTCTAGAGGCACTTATTGTACAACCAAGTCAGCGATTTGCTAATATAACAAAACAATGCAGCACACGTTCACTTTTTTATTTGAATTATGTTATTTTAATGTAATCTTTTTTTTGTATTATTTTTTTATTGAAACTCAAAGTTAAGTCAGCGTGCACAGTGAATCAAAGATGGACTTCCAGTTAAATAATGAGCTGATTTTTGTGAATTAAAAAGCTTTTTTTAATGGTTTCAGAGTGCAGGGAACCTTTCCATTGAAGTATTAATACCAAGATACTCAACCAGATTTTGCAGATTTTTGCCATGTTAAAAAAATGCATCAAACATTTAAAGTAAAGCTGAAGAGACTTTGGAATAGGGTTCCCAGACGTAGGGCCGGCGCAAGGATTTTTGCCCCTACACACACACAATGATCGAACTCCTTTGTCAATACATAAACTCCTTTCTCCAACCCTTTGTTTGTGAACTTCCATTCTATTTGTCTGTCACACGTGATGTTTTCAACTATATTAATGACTTAAAAGTTGACTTTGAAAATTCTTGCCTCTCTTGATGTTACTGGTCTGTACACCAATATCCCGCATACAGGTGGCATTGATGCGGTCACATTTTATTTAAATTCCAGATCAGCTGACGCTAATCCACCATCTGAATTAATCATAGACATATTAAGATTGTGTCTAAATTCTAATTATTTTATTTTTGAGGGTCAATATTTTTTACAAAGGAAAGGTACAACAATGTGGGGCGTCATTTGCTCTTTTAATTACTGCACTAAATAAAATAAAACTGCAAATCCCTGAGCTGGGATTCACGTCAAATCAATAAATAAAAATAACTCTCACTTTCCTCTTCTCTTTCTTCCAACACTCTCATTCGCTCTCGTTCTGTTCTTCTGGGCTCTTTCACCGCTTCACAGATAGGCACTCTCTTTCAGCCTAGCTCTGTCCCTCACAGCTTCACTCCAGTCGAGTCTACATGCGGGTCACCCCCCCCACCGCACCCCCACCCCAACCACCCAACCCCCCAACCCACCGTCGTCATCATCAAAAAACTATATACAACCATCACTATGGTTACAAAGTTTGCTGAGTCTCTATGGGCACCTCCATCACGCTGCGTGCAGAGGATTGTGGGATATAAAGAGAGTTCAGGAGAAATGTTTCTAGGGTATTGTTTGCAAAGTGTAAAATTATCTGTAGGTGGAATTCTATGGCCTACATAGAATCTATTTGAACAGCGGTTTGCTTGTCTCCTCAGGCTAATACCATTTGCAGAAGTTTCATCAGTCTCCTGTGTCGTGCACTCAGAGAGAAGTGTGACAGTTTACTGTAAACAATGCACAAGTCGTTACAGTGTGAAGAAAACCACACGCTGCACAGTAAAGGATGCAACAGCCTGAGTCCACAGTGCTGCACAGAGAGAGAGAGAGAGAGAGAGAGAGAGAGAGAGAGAGAGAGAGAGACTTTGACTTTTAAGGGTCCTTTATTGAAAACATTTTGAAAACAAATAAAGTAATTAACAGTTATATATAAAACAGATCTAAATTATATATATATATATATATATATATATATATTTTCCAATTAGATAAATCTGTATATACATGCACATAAATAAATACATCCAGATTATTTCACACAAAAAACTGTAACTCTCCCTCCTCCCCCAGCACACACAATCCCTCATTCACACACCAACGCTGCTGAAAACTCTGTAAGTCATGGACTAAAGAAAAATAAGCAAAGTCAATTTGAATTCTTGTTTTCAACAACAATTTCAACATTAATTCAGCATTATAAATTCCCGACCCCTGCAGCTTGTTTTTCCTGGTTTTCCAGATTGCTAATTTTCCTTGCCCAAATATAAAATTAATTAAAGCACTTTTAAATCGTGTCTTGTGACTGTAAGGAAAATTAAAAATGAATAATTCTTTAGTAAAAACCACATTTAAAGAATTTAGCAATTCAGCAATAACATTAAACAAGGGGTCCAACCTTCTGCAGTCAGTAAAAGGTGAAACAGTGTTTCTTCCTCTCCACAAAAAAAACACAGTCTTTACTAACTGCAGGGTCAATACGGTGGACGGGGCCCAGTGGCTATGATGCCATGAAGAATGCGCCACTGTAGATCTCCTGAACGCTTAGGCAAAGGCGGTTTATATAAAGACCTCCAGGCCGGAGCAGTACTACCTACACAGTCCACATGAGAGCTCTCCACCTGGTATCCGCAGTGTCTTTAGCGCATTCACATGGCACACCTTAACACAGAGTGTGTACAGCTCCTTTTTTCCAGAAGAGTGTGCAGGAAGCTGTTGTAGCCTCTCAATACTGTACAAACCTTCCCCAAGGTTTTCAGGAACAGCAGGGGACACTAAAAAGGAAGGACAAGCCAACTCTTGCTCATCAGTGCCTCCCAGAGCCTGGTTCAACATCTCTGTAACCCTAGGGGAGAAAGAGTCTCTGAGCTTTTTCAAAAGATTCTCTAGTACTCTGAGTGAGTGAATTCCCAGCTGTTTGGCCAGGCTTTCCACCTCTCTCCACCTCCCAATGCTCACCTGCAGTAAATCTTTTAGTTTTGTAATGCCCCTTTGCAAAACTAGAGCACAACGCCCCAGATTGGAAACCATCTGCAGGGAACAAGGAGTTAAAAAATAAAGGCTCCTCTAGCAATGCTCCTACGGTCAAATAATCCTCCAGTCTCTCCACCTTCACCATTCGCCAGGCATTGAGCATGTTCTTATAGAAATCTGGGAGTTCATTGGTGTCTAGCTGAGATAGATTTATTAAAAACAATTGCCAATCCCAGCCCAGTTCCCTCACTCTGTGCAGGAAAGAGAAGGCGATGTTTCTCCAGCTTAGCTCAGGTAAAAACAGCAAACGCTGCACTGCTTGCAACCGGAAAGTAGCCACACGACTGCATACATCCACTAACCCTTGACCCCTTCACTAGGGGGCAGGTACAAGACAGCTGGCTTTAGCCAATGATGGCCACTCCAAAAAAACTCCAATAGCACTCTTTGTATCTCATTTATCAGCCCTGGGGGAGGATCCAGGCACACCAGCCTGTGCCATAGCATGGAGGCCACCAGATTGTTGATCACAAGAACTCTCCCCTTGTATGACAACTGAGGTATCAGCCACCGCCAACGCTGTAGCCTTCCCTTAACCTTTTCTGTTAAATCCTCCCAGTTCTTGGATTCATACTGTCGTTCTCCCAAATAGACTCCCAGAACCTTGATCCCAGTCCTCCCCAGCGCAAGGCTGAGGGGAGCGTCGGGGGCCGGGCTCCACGCCACTCCCCCCGACAGGAATGTGCTGCACTTGCCCCAGTTCACCTTGGCCGATGAGGCTTTCTGAAAAATGTCCAAACTGTTTCTCAGTGCTGACACATCAGCATGACTGGTGATGAAGACATTAACGTCATCAGCATAGGCAGACAGTTTGACTGGAGGAGCATTACGTGGAAAAGGTATACTCAGACCAACTAGCTTACTCCTAAGATGACAAAGCAGAGGTTCAATAGAGAGGGCATATAACATGCCTGATAGGGAGCATCCCTGGCGAATCCCTCTGTACACCGGAAACTGACGGCTCAAGCTATTATTAATTTTCAAAACACTAAAAACATTTTTATATAACAGGGAAATAAAAGAAATGAAATTAGGACCAAAACCAAAAGATTGTAAAGTTTTAACAAGATATTTGTGATCCACCCTATCAAATGCTTTTTCTTGATCTAGAGAAATAATCCCCAAATCAAGATTAAAAAGATTACTAGCAGTTAAAAAGTCTCGATTAGAAAGATATTATCAAATATTGTCCTTCCAGGAATGCAATATGACTGGTCTTTATGAACCACAGTGTGAATACATTCCCTTAGTCTATTGGCCAAGGCTTTTGAAAATATTTTATAATCCGAACATAAAAGTGAGACAGGGCGCCAATTCTTTAGTTCTTTTAGATCTCCTTTTTTTGGCAACAGAGTAATCACAGCCCGACGACAGCTCAAAGGCAGCTCTCCTTCTCTAATGCACTCTTGTAAAACCCGGAAAAGGTCTTCCCCAATCACTGGCCAGAGCTTTTTATAAAACTCTGCCTGAAGGCCATCAATCCCAGGGGCTTTTCCTGGTGACACCTGAGTGACTGCCTCCGTCAGCTCCTGCATTGTCAAACAGGCTTCTAGGGGGCGCTGTTCTTCTTGAGACAAGCTGGGCAGGTCCTGGTGCAGTAAAGCGATTTGCTCCTCATCACAGGGCTCGGCACTAAACAGCTGGGTGTAGAAATACACAGCTGCTCTATTAATATCTTCTTTACTGTGCACCTCCTTCCCAGGGCAGACGACACAAAACAGTTGCTTACTCTCCACCACCTTCTTCTCTAAATTGAAAAAAATTTGGTGGGTGCGTCCATGTCCTTTAGCTGCGTGAAATGAGAACGGATGAGGGACCCTTCACTCTTTCCTCCAGTAGGCTGCTCAGAGTTTCTTTTTTCTCTCTCAGAGACTGGAAGATGTTTTCATCACTATCGAGAGTAATTTTTGTTTCTATTCTCAATATCTCTCTCAAGCTCTTCAACTGTCTGGTTCAAAACCCTGGTTGTATTTAAAGTATATTGCTGACAGAAAATTTTAATTTGTATTTTTCCAATGTCCCACCACTGTCGTATACTACTATATTTCATACTCTGCTGCCTCCAGGAGACCCAAAATGCTTTAAAAGATCTAAGAACTGTTTGTCTTCCAATAATTTAGTATTAAAATGCCAGTATGACTTTGAGGGAGCAGAAAGGCAGGCAAATGGTGAGTAACACACAGTGGTGATCAGACAACATAGTGGGAATGATATTGCTCTTAAAAATCTGATTAAGATTTTGTTTAGTGCAGTACAATCTATCTAGTCGCGCTTTTGATATCTGATTATTATTATTGATTTTAACCCAAGTGTACTGCTTTACTCTGGGATATAAATTCCTCCAGACATCAACCAGGCTTTGAACTTTTAAAACAGCAGACAGTTCTTTTGAAGACTGGGGATGTGGCTCTTCATGATTCCTATCCATAATAAAATGTTCTGTACAATTAAAATCACCCCAACTAAAATCATATGTGCAGGATTACAATTAGATAAAACCTGATTTAATTTTTAAAAATAAAACTTTTTCCTGCCCTCATTTGGTGCATATAAATTGATAAAAACAATCTCAGTGCCTTTAAAAACCGTTTCTATTTTTAAAAGGCGCCCTTGATTTCCTCACTAACTGATAAAATATCTATTTGCAGCCCTGGGGAAAACAGCACAGCTACTCCAGCACTGACATTAGAACCGTGACTAAAGACGCCCCGCCCCTTCCATTCGCTCAGCCACTCACTCTCATTCATACTGTCTGTGTGCGTTTCCTGTAAAAACATCACATTCACTCTCTTCTGTGTGATAAAATGAAATAAATGTGCTCTTTTATTGACACTCCTACAACCATTTACATTAAAAGTAGCTATTTGAATTTGCTCCATAGGAAACAAAGAAAGAAAAACAAAAACAAACAACTAAAACTATATTAAATGTCTTATTAAATAATCCATTAATATGTCTTCGGTTTGTTATCATTCAACAACTTTCTTGCAGAGACTATTACTTTTTTAAACGATACCGTTTCTTTTGGTCTAGCTCCTCTAACGTAGCTTTTCTCATGGCTATTTTTGCAGAGTAGATAAACAGCTGGATATTAGGAAAGAACTGTGTTAAATCAGTTCCCCTTTTCCCTTTGGTTTTATCTAAAACGCTGATATTGTATCAACTGAATAGATTTTACTCTTACCAGACGGGTTGGGCAGAGCCTCATCGAGCAGCACCGAGGAGTCAGAGAGCTCTCCTCCATCATCCATCTCTGATATCACCGACTCCTCTTCGGATTCTTCAGCGTCATCCACTGCTACTGTATCCGGCAACAGGTCCTCTGATCTGGAGGCTGTCTCAGCGCTGGACTGAACTGCAGCGCCGCTGTTACCCTTCTTGCCTGAACGCGGGGTTATCGCGGGTTTACACTGAGATCCAGCTTTTTACCTTGATCTCCTGTCCCAGAGCTCTGAGCTGCAGCAGCACCGCTGCCCTGAGAGAGCGTCTCAGAGTCCCAGACAGACTGCCCTTCTTCAGCTACCTTTCCTGGGGTAGCCACACGTCTTTTCCTCTTTTTTTCAACAAGTTGAAAATCTGGGCGTCCTCTGGGGTATTCACTGTTTCAGCTTCGGTTTCTTTATTGTTTTCTTTAACCTCCGCCCGATCCCCCGCTTCAATCGAGGCGCCCGCCTCGGGTCTCACTGTCTGCGCTGGCGGCTCGTTTGCTGCTCAGCCCCCGGTGCTGTCTCAGAGACTCCGTCCTCCCCACTTGCTGGCTCTCTTGCCTTATTATTCTCAGTATCATTATTTTTTTGAGGGCAAGCCCTTCTAAGGTGTCCTTGTCCTCCACAATGAAAACATTTCATTGATTCTGTGCTGGCAAATATAACATAATTACTACCGTCAATATTGAAAGTCCACGCAACTTCAATAGACGAGTTGGGGTCATTCAATAACACAAAAACTTGTCTCCTAAAAGACATGACATGCTTAACATCTGGGTTTTTACACCCGAGTAAAATAGGTTTAATTGGGGACATTATTTTTCCGTATCTTAGTAGCTCATTAATAATCAACTCATCTTTAATGAAAGGCAGGACATTTGAAAGGATAACTTTAGTGACAGGGGAAGCTAAAGGTAAAACGCTGACAAAACTTTCTTTAATATACAAACCTTCTTCAACAATCCTGTTCACTAACAGTTCACTATTAAGAAAAACAACGATGGCTTTATTCATTCTTGCAGCAGAGTTTATATTTCCATACCCTATTTTTTCCCCGACAGCTAACAAACACTCCTCCACTGTTACTGAACTGTCTGGAATACATTTAAATCCGTGCCTACGGGTCAGCGACCCAAAACCTCCCGATTTGGAACCCATGGTGGCTCCAAATCAGGAGACAAAACCAAATTAAATAATACAAATAAATAAATAAAACTAAACGTGTACAAAATGAATATAACTTCAGTAAAAGTTTTACTCACGCACAGTACACACCACTCACTCTACACAAGCCCCTCCCACGATCCCACAATCCTCAGAGAGAGAGAGAGAGAGAGAGAGAGAGAGAGAGAGAGAGGAGGTAAAACCTATGACACAATTAAATCAATGTATACGGAAAATAAATGTGGTGTAAAGATTGGCAATAAAAGAACACAATTCTTCTCACAGGGGCGTGGAGTGAGACAGGGGTGCAGTTTGAGTCCAACACTGTTCAACATCTACATCAATGAATTGGCCACAGTGTTGGAGCAATCTGCAGCCCCTGGCCTCACTCTGCTTGATACTGAAATTAAATTCCTGCTCTATGCAGATGACCTGGTCCTGCTGTCGCCCACAGAGCAGGGGCTGCAGCAGAGCCTGTCACTGCTAGAGCAGTACTGTCAGACCTGGGCCCTGGCAGTAAACATGAACAAAACTAAAATCATGATATTTCAGAAAAACCCAGATATCAGGAAAGTAGATACATCTTCACACTACACCACACCACAATAGAACACTGCATGCACTACACCTACCTGGGCCTAAACATCAGCGCATCAGGTAGCTTTAACCCGCAGTGAATGCACTAAGAGAGAAGGCCATGAGGGCTTTCTATTCCATAAAGAAAAAGCTTTATATAAAACTCCCCATTAGAATTTGGCTCAAAATTTTTGAAAGTGTTATCAAACCCATTGCCCTCTATGGCAGTGAAGTGTGGGGTCCGCTCACAGAGCAGGATTACACTAAATGGGATAAACACCCAATAGAAGCCCTGCACACAGAGTTCTGCAAAACATCCTGCAAATACAGAGAAAACACCAAACAACGCGTGCAGGGCAGAACTAGGTCAATATCCATTATTGATCTCAATACAAAAAAGAGCAATTAAATTTTGGCTTCATCTAAAACAAAGCAACCCAAACTCCTACCACAGTAAAGCCCTGCAGTACCAAGAACTGAGCCAAAAGAAGAGTCCCCTCAGCCAGCTGGTCCTGAAGCTCACTGCACTAACACACACTAACACCAACCAGCCTCAGGACAGCACTGCTCCAACACAGACAATTCGAGTTAACCAAATTATAACACAACACAAACAAAACTACCTCACCTATTGGGACACACACACAAAAACACAAAGCAAATTAGAGTGCTATCGGGCCCTAAAAAGACACTACACCCCTGGCTGAATACCTGAGCAGGGTGAAAGACAACAAGCAGAGGCAGATCCTAACCAAATACAGGCTCAGTGAGCACAGCCTGGCCATAGAAACAGGCCGACACAGGCAGACCTGGCTGCCCAAAGAGGACCGGCTGTGTCATCACTGTCAACTCCAGCAAGTAGAGACAGAGATGCACTTTCTACTGCAGTGTACAAAATACACAGAAATAAGGGAAACTTTCTTCCCACAAATAAAAATCTCTGCAAAACATTCCCAGACCTGCCAGACTCTCAAAACTCCCAATCCTCCTCGGAGAGGAGTCCAGCTGTGTCCAACTGGCAGCCCAGTACACAGCCGCCTGTCACAGCCTGAGGGACAAACAGTGAGCACTCTACATTAGTTCAAATCTTGTTATATTTCATTGTTGTTATTGTTAATAACGTGGTTATTATTTATATTTGTTTACCATTATTATTCTCATTATTATTCTCATCAGTGTTATTGTCTATTTAATGTTCAGATGATGTACTGTGTATACATTGCTTTGGCAATACTGTGAATAATGGTCATGCCAATAAAGCACCTTTGAATTTGAATTTGAATTTGAGAGAGAGAGAGAGAGAGAGAGAGAGAGAGAGAGAGAGAGAGAGAGAGAGAGAGAGAGAGAGCGAGAGAGAGAGAGCTCTGCAGGAAGTGCACTGGACTGTGCAGAGCTGTCATACACAGCATACGAATCACACAACTATTCTGGCTCTTCAGTTTTATTCATTAAAAATTGTAGGCTTTAAATATTTAAATATTTTCTTCCCACTCATGTAACTTTCTTCTCATTCTTCTGTAGATCAGCTAGTTTTACAGACTTCTTTATTTTCACTTTCTCTAAGAGAATGGATTTTCAGTCCTTGGTTAGCTCTCCTTTAAAGGCTCGGCAGTAATAATTTAAAGCCAGTAAGAGGTAAGGGAATGGATTTGATAAAGCCTTGTTTAATGCTGCTTTAAGTTTAACTTGATTTTAAAGCATTGTTAATAAGAGCCTACTATCTGATGCTCCGCTAGTAAAATGGTCAGATCAAAGTTTCTTTAGTATACTGTGTACTGTATCCTGAGCTGTGTTCTCTCTCCTCAGACCCCACCCCGCCTGTGAGTGCAGCTGGCAAAGCCTCTTCATACAGACAGCCTGCACTGGTCCTCCTCATCCTGTGCTGTCTCTTACTGGCTGCCATCATCTCCCTCGCTGTCTATCGTGAGTATTCAAACACTGCTGTTTGTTAGCAGGGTTTCAAATCGCTTGTGTGTTATTCTCTAACTTAATCATCACTTCCCAATGGGACCATTTCAAACAACTGATTAAAAGTTTTATTTTTCAAAAGTCTAAGTTGATGAATTAAATAAAGCTTGACATTCAGTTGTATTCTCCTTTTGTTGATTCAATACATTTTAAAGTCCATGAAACTGTTCTAAACTGATTTTGGCTTCTTCAATGAAACTCAAGGAAAGTGTCATGAATATCAAACTTGTATTCACATAAATGGACTTGTGCAAAGAGCATTCAGATACCAGTTTCCCATGACCAGTATGTGAAGCATGGACAGCGAATATCACTGCATTTCAGAGTCAGATTTACTGAACTGATTAATCAGCTTTAAACATGTACAGAACAAGCTGGTTGAGTGCATTCGACTGAACAAAACTGTAATTCATGCTTGTCTATTTGTTTTTCTCAGATTTCAAAACATCAATCTTGGATAAATACTGTCCTCTCAAAGTTCTTCAAAGGGTGAGTTGTGAATGCTATACAATCTCATCATCATCATTATTATCATTAACAGACTGGACTGGCAGTAGACCCCCCAGCGCGTCAGTATTAAAATCCTAAAAACACTGTACTTTCTCTCTGCAGGTCATTAAAGAGTTTAAAATAGGTGAAATCACCCTTTAACCTGCTGATCCCCAGCACTCTGAACAGCCAAACCACGTCTGTGTGCCCTGCGCCTGTCAGTTTGTACAGCACCCTCCATTCTGTGGTTTCTTCATCCCCCAGGGACAGATGAGCCCTCCATTTAGACTCCACCATCCCTCTCAGCTCACAGCAATGGGCTATCTTTATACACAGTTTGTACATTTCCCTACTACCGTATTCTTTTGAATTTAAGACATAGCCCAGATATCCCACCTCCAATTCAAGGAAAAAAATAAATCTGCATTTACAAACATACACATATCAATTACACATATGGAGGCAGTTTGCGGCCGTCTGCCATCACACCGAGCACAACAGTTATGCGCTGCTTCTCATCTCCAGTCGTGATTTTTCACACGCTTTTCTCCCAATTTGAACTGATATTGCTTGAATGTCAAAAATACGGGATCTGATCAGCATTTCTGATCTGTCCAAGCTGGTACTGTTTGTTAGAAATGAAATTTTAAAAGCTTCTCATGGAATTCCTCAGGAAGCTAATGACGTATGGATGATTCGAGACTGGGTAGCAGTGCCATAGCCCCGGAACCTCTGGGCGTGCAGAGTCATAGCCCCAGTACCTTAGTTAAGAATATCATAAAATGCTTTTTAAGTTCTCAACACAGTTGTATCAGGTTTGCAAGTTTTTGTGTGTGCGCTTAAGAGAGACAGTCTGCTGCCACGTTTGTAGCCTGCTTTTAAATTACTTTATGATTTCAGCTTCAGTGCCTTTAAATAATAGAACAGACAGAAAAAAAAAATGTTGGTGTGCAGCGAATCAGAAAGAAGTGAAGTATGGAGAGGTGGGGCTGAGGTCGAAAGCGAAAGTGTGTGAGGGTCTGACGGGTTGTCTGAAAGAAAGAAAAAGGAGATTAGATAAAAATAAATAAATAAATAAATCGGTCTGATTTGTAGTATAGCCCACCCGGTTATAAATTCTAATTTATGTTTTATTTCCCTGTATATCGCCCTTGTTCCGAACCCCTTGCTTTAGTGTATATCAGGGGCGGCGCCACGCTTGGGCCTGAGGAGCCTGGGCCTGGGCCCACCCATTTTGCTCATGGGCCCACCCAGTTATGGAGCGATTGACAATTAAAAACATTTAATGCCAAACCGTATCAGTCTGTACTCCGCTGCGACGAGTTTAGCTCATCCTTGTGGTTCAAAAAATATATCCGTCCCACCCACCTCAGCACCGTTGTCATTTGTTATGAAAAGATTGGTGATTGGACGGCTGAGATATGAGATCTTACGTCTTCGATACTTTACAGTATCGAAATTACAGCGGGTCGGCAGCATACATACAGGAACTTTTCTTTCATTGCAAGGCATGCAAGCAACCAGCTTGTGCAGCTGCTGTTTAGTTATTTTTTACATTTGCAATTAGATATCTAAGTCTCTACACAGGGCAACAGTGTGGAGTAGTGGTTAGGGCTTTGGACTCCTGACTGGAAGGTCGTGGGTTCAATCCCAGGTGGGGGGCACTGCTGTTGTATATTTGAACAAGTAAAAACCCAACTGTATAAATCGATAATTGTATGTAAAAAATGTGATAATGTAAATCTTGTAACAATTGTAAGTCACCCTGGATAAGGGTGTATGCTAAGAAATATAATACAGAATGTTTAGCCAACTTTGCAGTAAACCATAGCTATATTTGTGTCTTATGCATTAGCAATGTCCCGACAAATTTTGTAAAAAGAAAACGAACCGACGAATCAACAAATGTGCTAGTAATGTAAGTACCTTCATTTCATTTTATTTCGATTTTACAATTGTGTATGTAGGCCTACTTATAACCAGTTTACAGCTGGTTACACAATATTTTGTTTTGAAGTGTTTATTTTATTATAGTTTTTCATTTTTGAAGTCGCGCTATGCAGTAGGGTATTGTGAAAAAAAAGCCTTTTATGTTATTTTTGTAAATAATGACTTTGTTTTCACAATTTTGTTAGTTTCTGTTTGCACTTTGTCAAATGAAACGGTTTTTGCAGTTATTGTGCACAGTGTGTTTGTTTCTGTAGGTTGTATGTATGCTTATGTGTTTTGTATTTGTACTGTATACGTGCAACTACTGTTATAAACTGCAAAACATTTTCGCCTTGCTTCACTCGGCACCATACATTTTAAGTATTGGCTACGTTGCGCTGCTCAAACCCCGGGGAGATATTTGATGTATTCAGAGTTTTAATTGATTTAAATCATGTTTGTAACGTAAACGCTTTCCTGTGACGCCAGACCTTTGGTACTTGCCCGTCCAATTCGGGTTGGGGCCAACCCAAATTTCCATTCCTAGCTACGCCCTGGTGTATATAGTATTTATTATTGTTGTCACGTCGCCTGTGAAGAACCAACTGTATCGGTTAGCGCTCGAGGCGACCGGCAAAGTGATAGCACCCCGGTTAGAGGAAGAAAAAAGAAAACTGCCGAGATCCCTCTATTCCATCCTGCATCTCTTCTGGACGGACTGTGCCTTTGAATACACATGAGACGGCTGCTAGTGAGTACAGAAGGATTTTTTTTTTTTACTGGGAAGGAGGTAGTGGACAGTAAACTACCTGAAGGGAATTTTCTTTTTTTTTTTTTTTTTTTTACCACTACGCACCCAAGCACTGCTCGGGCCCCCAACGCTTATTTATTTATTGGTTCTTAATGTGTTGTGTTATTTAGTTATCTGTCTACCCGGTGTTAGTTAATTTATCTCCCCACGGAGATTAGTACTACTGGCCAGTGGTATAGTTTAAAATTGCCTGTTATTACCGTGTAGTTTATTTCATTGTCTGTATTCTATACGCACTACTGTTATTTTATAATAGGGGCTGCCTATCAACCACGCCGTTATTTCAGTGACATATAATTGTGTTATAATTATTATATATTAATAATATTATCCCTGCATTATCTATGCTGTACTTTAGTCCTGCAGTTGTATGTGTCTCTACTGTTTACTTGTCCACCAAGTAACTCTATTTGTGTGACATGGCACTTACAAGTATTATAATAATGAGTTACATTATTTGATTTTTATTTAAAACCCCTAAACCTATAGTAAACACGTTTGGTTTACTAAAATGTGATATGTGTGGTCTCTTTATTATTGAAGACAGCATTTATATATCTACAGTGCCTTGCAAAAGTATTCAGACCCCTGACCAATTCTCTCATATTACTGAATTACAAATGGTACATTTAAATTTCGTTCTGTTTGATATTTTATTTTAAAACACTGAAACTCAAAATCAATTATTGTAAGGCGACATTGGTTTTATGTTGGGAAATATTTTTAAGAAAAATAAAAAACTGAAATATCTTGCTTGCATAAGTATTCAACCCCCACACATTAATATTTGGTAGAGCCACCTTTCGCTGCAATAACAGCTTTAAGTCTTTTGAGGTAAGTATGTACCAGCTTTGCACACAGTGTCGGAGTGATTTTGGCCCATTCTTCTTGGCAGATTTGCTCCAGGTTGTTCAGGTTGGTTGGACGACTCTTGTGGACCGCAATTTTCAAATAGTGCCACAGATTCTCAATGGGATTGAGATCAGGACTTTGACTGGGCCACTGTAGGGGATCTTCAGACCCCTTGGAAACCGAACTCAGGACTTTCAGCCCAGACTTGGAGAGGTAAGAAGCACCGCATTACACCTGCCCAGCCAAGTACACTACTATTAGGCTGAAAGGGGCATTACACTTTGTACCAGGGCGAGGAGCATTTATGTACATTTATTTATTTATTTATTTATAGAATGGGGTACCCCTCCGCCCCTGTGCAATTTATTATTGTGTATTTGTTGTGTTGTAGTTATTATTATTATTATTGTCGTTATTGTTATGGTTTATTTATTTATAAATATGACGGCGGAGTCGTTTTTGTTATTGTCCTTTGCACCGCAGTATTTTGAGTTTGTTTTCTTTCCTGCTTCTGGCCTGATGTCACCACTTAGCCATCCAGTCACACACTTGTTTACACTGCACTGTTCACATCCTGTCACAGCATGTGACACAGGAAACTGTGCTGATCTGATCTGTCACCTCCTATGGCACAGGTTGAACAACCTCCCCTTCTTAGATATACTATGTGGAATTCTGTTTTCTCATAGAACTGAAGGTTGAAATGTTAACATTTAATAAGAGCTAAAGAAAAGGGAAAACTGGTAACAGGTTTTAAAATGTTACAAACAGTACAATACAAATATAGAACATAGAAAATACATCTAAATAGCCAGTAAAACAAAAGCTATCAACAGAACAGAGATATATTACTGATTGACAAAATATATTAATCCTCACAATTGTCAAGCAAAAGTGTTGAGCTGGCATTCAGAGTGGAGTGCTGCAGAAAGGAGATGATATTCACACTCTGGAAAACAGAAGAGAACAGAGCAATAATAAATAACAAAATAATAAAAGTAACCTTCGTCTAATATTAATGATTGATTGCTCGATTAATACAAGTTTACATGGATCAGCAAAGATAATTCTTGATAATGCTTTCTTCTGGACAACACAGCTTGAGCAGCTGTTTTACAGTGGAGTCCTGTTCAAGAGAGGATATATACATATTATTATTTATTTCTTAGCAGACGCCCTTATCCAAGGCGACTTACAATTGTTACAAAATATCACATTAATTTTTACATACAATTACCCATTTATACAGTTGGGTTTTTACTGGAGCAATCTAGGTAAAGTACCATGCTCAAGTGTACAGCAGCAGTGTCCCCCACCTGGGATTGAACCCACGACCCTCCGCTCAGGAGTCCAGATCCCTAACCACTACTCCATAGACACATAGAGACACATGAAGAGGAAGGAATAAAGTAGTGGTGTGCAGAGGACCCTTTACTCGTCCCTGTACTTGGAGGTGCATCTCTGGCCAGATGTTCATTCAGAGAGTGACCACAGTGCTTATTTAACAACGATTTTGATTGTTTCATGTGTCATTTTCATTCCTTATTGTTTTTTCATTATCAAATTCTATGGGATGTGTGTGATGGGGTGGTGATTTAATGTACACATTTGAAATGGAGACCACTTTGACCAGATTGTAAATCTGCAAGATTTTTTTAGTTATTATGTGATGGGGAGTGATTGTGTACAGTACATAGTAAAGTATGATGAGATCAGCCAAGTACAGTATGTTTACGTCAATCAAACAATAGCTTGGGTGTACAAAGTAAAATACAAAGTAAATTAAAAGCAGAGCTATTAGTTATTTTACTGGCACGTAGCTTCAGTGATGTCTGTGTGGAACCCTGTACCAGTATTATAAGTGCAATACACCATTAAATCATACACCTGATCTCAAATAAAATAACAAGGAAAAGAACACCCCCACAAAAAGATTCTTTTGGTTTAACTAAAACCATGAAAAGAAGACTAAATTTAATGACACCGCGGCACAAGAAAAAAAAGAAAAGCATTTTTTTTTTAACATCACAAGCAACTCAAATATATCTTACCTTACAGGATGATACATTATTGCTTTTCTTTAAAAGTAAATACAACAGTAGATTCTTTGAGTGCAGGATAACATGCTCACGAGACACACACAATAACAGCGCAGCAGTGTGGAGTAGTGGTTTGGGCTCTGGACCCTTGACCGGAGGGTTGTGGGTTCAATCCCAGGTGGGGGACACTGCTGCTGTACCCTTGAGCAAGGTACTTTACCTAGATTGCTCCCGTAAAAACCCAACTGTATAAATGGGTAACTGTATGTAAAAAATAATGTGATATCTGTATAATGTTAAATAATGTGATATCTTGTAACAATTGTAAGTTGTCCTGGATAAGGGTGTCTGCTAAGAAATAAATAATAATAGATGTATTCACTGTATGTACATCAGAGAACAAAAAACAGCAAGAAATGTGAAAAATCTTCCCTTTAAGATAAAAGCATTGTTTGCTAACAGAGCGGATGGAATATACAGTTGCCTTTCTTTTAAACAAAATGCATTGAAAGCACGCATAGCATTAAATTAGCTGATGTGTTAGAAAAGACAATTGCAATCCCATACAGAGCCCAAAAAATAACTGAAATATCAACACAAAAACACCTTTAAAGTATAGGGCATTCACTTTTTTTCTTTGATAAATAAATAATAAATAAATAAATAAAATTAGTTTCACAGACATTTCACACAGACATATTAATAACTTGGAAAATGGGTTATTTGGGGATTGTAGCCTGATATGAACTAAAAAGCAGCGTGTGTTTTTGGAAAGTATATCCTTATGAAATGCCATTTTCAAAGTGGATGTATGGAGGAATTTCCTGTGGAACAGGGGACTGAGGTGTAGTTCAAACTCATTACGATTGTTTGTTTGTACCCGTTGCTCGGCACATCCCTATAAAGTACTATCAATCGTTCTGAGCCGTGGAGATAGATAGCCCTGGATAGAGATGAAAAGGGGCGGTGTAATGGATGCTGGGGGGTTGTTTCACTGGTAGTGTATCAAGATTGAGTAGATTCTAGAAGAATGTTTTATGTTTAGATTCAGTATTAAATAAAATACACATATTTATTCATCGAAGAACTAGATTTACCAGGTTAGTACCTCGTCTGGTTTTACAAATTGGCATCACTCCATTCTGACATGGCATTATAGCATCTCTCAGCCTGACTCTTGTTGGCACCGCAGGTGTCCTTCATCCAGGTGATGAACTTCTCTTTATTCTTTCCATTCTGCAGGTAAACACCCAACAGGTTGGTTGCCTGAAAAAAGATAAGCAAGGTCTTTTCACATTATATTATAACTAGGCTTGCTACTATTCGATTTTATTTTTTTTTTTACAAATCGACGATTAATATCGAAGTTTATTTTTTTAAAGAATTTACCGTTTTTTTTCCATCTTTATTTTTCAATTCAAGCAGAGCATGGGTGAAATCGACCTTTATGCTTAAAAAAAAGACTTTTTATGCCATTGTGAAAGGTCTCATTTAGAGAAACCTCTGTATCATATTCGACATGCAACAAAACCATGGTTACCAACACTCTAACTGAAATAACGTTTGGTCACAGCGAAGCAATACCTTGTATAGATATAGATCCTACACAAATTTTTTAAAAAAATGTCTCAAATAAACTGTAGAAAACACAGCATATAAAGTGTATTACACAGACTTTTATAGCGTACATTTACAAGAAAAAACAATATGCACAGAACAAAATATTAGAGTTGAACAGAACTAACTTGCACTTATTCCGAGCTCCGTCCCTCTCCTTAATCACAGCTGGACTCACTGGAAGGCAGACTGGCCCGCTTCGTCCTGCCGTGGAGACTTCTGCCGTCAATCAGGGTATTGTGCACAATACTCATTAAGTGTTTTCCTCATGCAGCCCATTTTCAAATCAAACTAATAACTGTCACCGATATACCTATAATAGCAAACGCTACCTACACTTCAACCCACTAATTTCAAAGTAGGCGCTTTGAATGAGCCGCTGTAAGTGCACAGGCAGGCTAATGATTGACAGTCATTTAAACGAATGAGAGCATTCTAGCTGCTTCAGCCAACGAGATCTGTCAGGACAGGATGAAATGACTGACGGTGAAACTACACTACCTTATTAAGGAATCACTGATTTGACTGACAGCGAAACCCTAGCCATTCAGAGCAGAACGGAGATGGGACAGAAGGCAAGTATAAAATGAGATGACTTCTTAAATTATTATTTTTGGTAAGAAAATAAAAAAAGTAGTGGTTTTTACCGATGTTTGTCCTATATACATTTATTTCAGTCGAACTCATATTTTTTTGGGGAATTGACGTTTTATCGATCTTTACCGATTTACAATCGAAAAGTAGCAAGCCTAGTTATAACATGTAGGTCGGCAATATATTGTTATTTGAAACCGCATTCACTTGAGCTTTGCCTGTAGAGGGGGAGAAACATCCTTAAAAAACGTGTATGACTGCATCATGAGAATCAAGCATGCAATACTTAGGTGCATTGTCAACCCTATCATTTAACAGGCTCTTATACAAGAGAATACCTTGTGTCGGCACTGCAAGGATGTGAAGAACAATCCATGTACAAGCAATGTGTGCAAGATTATCAATGTGTGTGCAAGATTAGCAATGTGTGTGCAAGATTAGCAAAGGAATTGAATGGAATTGAGTTGGGATGCGGTTGCAATGCAATTCAGAAACAAACTGATGATAAAACAGACTAGTGAGCTGCTCCATTTAAGTTTATATTTTATGTTTTTTCGAAACGATTATTAGTAGTAAACTTATTAGCAGGAGTTTACACGTTTAAAGGTGATATCCCAATTGTAATATATAGCAATCTTAAATTAGATGTCATTTTAGATGTAACATTCTAGTACTATAGCGAATTTACACAGTAGATAAAATCAGGAAAACATTACTGTTATGTCAACAAAAAGAATCTCCCTATTCGGATTTAAGTCGTTACCTAAGGAGCACACCACTATTTTTGTGTGACAACAGAAACAAACACCCTAAAAACACTACTGCATCAAAGGTATCGATATACATCTTAGTTATATCGTCATGCTATTGAAAAGTTCTCTCTGGCTGTATTCGATTACAAGAAAACAATCAAATAAATGCAGGGTTATATTCACAAAGCATCTGCACCGCACATACTTTGAACCTTGGCAAAGCATTGATGTTACAAAACATCAAATATACAACCCAGTGTTAACTGAAGAGCTCCTGCATCCAGCTTAGCTGTGTGTTTTTCTTTTAACAAAACTATGCTGAAAACTGCAAATAAAAGTCCCTCTCAAACAGCTTTTTGAGAGCGTTGCAGTGAAGACTTTGCTTCAATCCCCAGGGCGTGGCTGTTTACAGTGCAGTCAGAAAGGCTGCTGCAAAACTGTGAGTACGGAGTTTGGGTGGAACTGGATTTTGTGACCCAGGCTTGCAATCTTTATTTTGGGACTGGAACTCTTGACCAGGGCTCTGGGGCGTGGCTTTGGGATAATCAGAATAAGCTTCCAATCAAGTAAAGTGTTGAGCAACACAGTCATGAGTTCAAATTGGATAGGGGTTGTTTTAAAGGCCTGTGAGAACTGGCAATAGTTTATAGGCTCTATGAATCCCCCGCAGCCCTGGTATGCTACAACGTTAAATATCTGGTATCCCTCAAGCACAGATTCAACTCAAACTCTGTGCTTCCTTGTGTTGCACTTGAACTTGTTAATAGACGTGGGTCTATTTGCTTCCCTACCTGGGAATGCTGCTTTATCTCCAGTCTTCTACCCAGAACGTCCCCCACACCAGGCACGACACAAACTGATTTGTTGAGCATTGGCTCAGAAACAAAGGTGCTGTACTTCCTTGATGTAGTACTCATTATGGCTCCTGCTGGTCGTCCTCGTCTGAACAAAGAAAACTCAAGCTTTCATTTAGTTGAATGCAAGTAGTTAGCATAGGAGTAGTAGGGATAGAAAAAAAAAAACTTTACATCTCAAATAATGAAGTTTAAGTTTCCTGTAAAGCTGAAAATGGACAGGTACATTTTAAGAAAGCAGCTTATTTATTTGTCTTAATGGTTACTTAAGTAGTGATCCAGCATTATAACCTCAGAAATGTAATGATAGTTGTGCAGATTTGTCATTAAAGTAAGGAAAATGCTACTGAAGCTAGAGGAGGTAAGAAAATTGATTTCCAATCCCAAGTAACACCACCTTCAACAAGGAGAAGTTCCACTAGACAAGAAGGGAAGTTGTTTAAGAATCCATTCCTTATATTGTCTAACCGCAGATAGGTTACAAATACAGCAGCTGCAGCAGAGACTTAACCCTTTTGAATGCAGTACACAGTGCTATTGCATATAGATTGTGAGTACTTTGTGGTAAGTCTGAGAGTGAGTGAAAGGGAGAGATTGTCTTTACGTACCTGTGAAAACTTCAGTTTCTGCTTAGATGCAAATAATAACTGCTACAGTCACTATAGTTTAAAAGTCTGTTAACAGACCGGATGTGTCGGGTCTCAACCAATGGTATGTAATGAATGGTTTCCTTCCTCAGTGTGCAACGTGTTCAGTTCCATTTTCATGAAACTGAAAGTTTTCTTTCCAATGTTATGAGTCAGAGCTGATTGTATCCCTCTATCTTAACTGCACGACCAAACAAAGGACTCTTTGTGAAATGTTTTTTTTATGTGTTTTTATAAAAAAAAACAATTATATTTTTAAATATGTACATGTATTAAATAAAAATAAAATAATAAATCTGATGTTATTTTCAGAGGATATCGCAAAGGATTGATATACTGTAATGAATATGAATTGTTAAATTTCTTAATAATTAGAATGTGTGTGTGTGTGTGTGTATATATATATATATATATATATATATATATATATATATATATATATATATACACATACAGTGCCGTGAAAAAGTATTTGCCCCCTGTCTGATTTTCTGCATTTTTGCATATTTTTGACACTGAATGTTATCAGATCTTCAACCAAAACCTAATATTAGATAAAAGGGACCCTGAGTGAACAAATAACACAACAATTTGATACATATTTCATTTATTTATTAAAGAAAGTTATGCAACACCCAATGCCCCTGTGTGAAAAAGTAATTGCCCTCTTAGACTCAATAACTGGTTACGCCACCTTTAGCAGCAATAACTGCAACCAAACGCTTCCTGTAGTTATTGATTAGTCTCTCACAGCGCCGTGGAGGAATTTTGGCCCAGTCCTCCATGCAGCTAGAACTGCTTCAACTCAGTGACATTTATTGGTTTTCGAGCATGAACTTTCTCCTCCCTTGCTCCGCAGTGGTGGAACGACCTTCCTACAGATGTCAGGACTGCCCAGTCCCTGACCACATTCCGGCGCCTCCTTAAGACTCACCTCTTCAAACAGCACCTGTAGAACTCCTCTGTTGTATCCTGGGACACTATCACCCTTCATTTAAATATGCTTTACTTTGCTCTTATCTGCCGCCTATTTTACTGCATTTAATCCTGTACTTCAGAATATTGTAATCTGCCAAGTGTTTAATCTGTAGTATTTTGTACTTAATCATATCCTGATGTAACTATCACTATTTAATCATATCCTGATGTAACTTTCACTATTATCTGCTGTATTATTGAATTGTGGTTTGTCACACTTGAGAATTATTGTATTTCTTGTTTTTATTGTATGACTTATATTGTAACACTTGAATGTATTTGTATTTGCTTGCGATTGTAAGTCGCCCTGGATAAGGGCGTCTGCTAAGAAATAAATAATAATAATAATAATGAACTGCTCGTTTCAGTTCCTGACACAAAATCTCAATGGTGTTTAGGTCTGGACTTTGACTAGGCCATTCCAAAACGTAAAATTTCTTGTTCTTCAACAATTCTGATGTAGACTTGCTTGTGTGTTTCAGATCATTGTCTTGCTGCATGACCCAGCTGCGCTTCAGCTTCAGCTCACGGACGGATGGCCTGACATTCTCCTGTAGAATTCTGTGATACAGAGCAGAATTCATGGTTCCTTCAATGATGGCAAGGCGTCCAGGTCCTGATGCAGCAAAGCATCCCCAAACCATGACACTACCACCACCATGCTTGACAGTTGGTATGAGGTTCTTACTGTGGAATGCAGTGTTTGGTTTTCGCCAGACATAACAGGGCCCATGTTGGCCAAAAAGTTCCACTTTTGACTCATCTGTCCATAGAACATTGTTCCAGAACTCTTGAGGATCATCCAGGTGCTTTTTGGCAAACCTGAGACGAGCATTCCTGTTCTTCTTAGTGAGCAATGGTTTCCGCCTTGCTACTCTGCCATGAATCCCATTTTTGCCCAGTGTCTTTCTGATGGTGGAGTCATGAACACTGACCTTAGCCGAGGCGAGAGAGGCCTGCAGATCCCTGGATGTTGTTCTAGGGTTCTTTGTGATTTCCTGGACGATTTTATGCCTTGCTCTTGGAGAGATTTTGGCAGGACAGCCACTCCTGGGAAGATTCACTACTGTCCCAAACTTTCTCCATTTGGACAATATGGCTCCGACTGTGGTTCGGTGGAGCCCCAGAGCCTTAGAAATGGCTTTGTAACCCTTTCCAGACTGATAGGCATCAACAACTTTTTTCCAGAGGTCTTCAGGAATTTCTTTTGTTCGTGGCATGATGTGCCTCTAGAACCTGTGTGCTGACAAGTTAGTCAGATTTATATTGGGCAGGGCTGGCCCAAATCAGGCCTGGTTGTTAACCAAAGTACTCAAACAGCTGACCCCAATTATCCCTTTAATTGGGTTGAGTTAACTAGGGGGGTGTGGCAATGTGCCCCTCCCCTGTGTGCATGTGTGTGTTATGTGTTGTATGTTGCGTGTGTTAATGTTGGTGTATAGAGATTGGTACAATGGAATATAAACGGGTCTGTGTTTCACGTGTGATTTAAATTGTATATTTGTATTTAGGCACGGATTGCACATCACTGCACGCATTTAAAGTATAGTATGTGAGCAACGGGGTTGCACAGAATTAATTCACGCTGGGATTCAAGTGAATAATTAATTAGTAATTGAATCCAGCACAACAGTATATATAGATGCACATTTCTTTCACTGGGGTGTTTGACAGTGGAGAACGGGAGAGAGGAGTAAAAGAAAAACAACGTAAATAATAAGTGTTTATAGACTCACCGTGTTTGTTTGTGTGTCTGTCCGTGCAAACGCTTGTAGTGTTAGTCCGTTTTTGTTTGTCTATTTATTTTTTGGCGCAAGTGCCGTGTCCTGTTTTGTGTTTAAAACCTTTTTACTTTCTGTTCTGTTTAATTATTAAATGCTGAGCGCGATCACGCGCTCAGCTTCATCAAAACCCCAAGTCTCTGTTGTTTATTTCCTGGCTCTGGTCTGACGCCACCCACTCCAGCCATCTTTGTGACAGGGGGGCAATAACTTTTTCACACCTGAAGATTGCATGTTTGATTACCTTGCACACCAAACAAATGAAAGAAGCACCAAACTTTGGTGTCATGTTTTCTCTCATTCTCCCCTCTATATACTACTACAACCCACAAAAAAATCTGACCAAATACAATGTGAAAAATGTGCAAAAATGTAGAAAATCAGACGGGGCAAATACTTTTTCACGACACTGTAACTGGCTCCCTAAATAAAGTATATTGGAGAACTTGCTTCTCTAATATATAACCCTAACTTCTGTGAGTGATCAAAGGTGGCGTAACATAACTGATGAACTTTGGTTGTTGCAATTTCTTTTCCTGGGAGGAATTAACACAAGCTTTTCCAAGGTTTTCACTCTTTCTTCAGGTGTGTATTATTAATTATTTTCTTTACTTTTCAATCTTGGGTTCTTCAGTAATTAATTTCTCTATTGTTTTCTTTTCACAGGCGACCAACTAGTATCAGCTGAGAAAGTTTACTGGTGTTCCAAGAAACAGTGATTACTGGAGCAAAGAGTCCTTTTAAACAAGGTGCTTTTAAATTAAATAAAGTTACACACCAAACTCATGTTCAATGTCTTCATTCCATAGATATGCTGCCTTTTATAGTAGTTCTCCTTGAACTTATATCCACAATAACACTGGTTAAAGGTTTTCCAGTCGTTTGTTTTCTTCTTATGTTCCAAACAAACACATTCCTTTATACTTCCACACTTACTACAACTAAGAAACACCACGCCCACAGAACAAACCCTCATGCCATGTGCTTGCTGCCAGACCACCCACTTCCTCTCTGCTCAGTCCCTGTCTAAAAAAAACATGGCCTCTGGTCAGGCCATCCAAGGACTGAGTTAGCAGTAATCGCACATTCAACACAATGAATTGCAGCAGATTCCATACTTTCTAATATTTACACAGCAATAATTCTACAATAATTATAGACACTATTTAACACAATCACACGTGTATTTAAAATAGCAATTTATTATTTCTCTAAAATAACAATCAATCTTAGTTATTGATCTATATAATCCCACTCATTATATAGAGCAATTAACCTGCTATTTTAATGCATGCGCTACAATAGATAGATAGATAAATAGAGATAGATAGATAGATAGATAGATAGATAGATAGATAGATAGATAGATAGATAGAGTTCAACAGTGAAGACACTCTAAAGATCTAAAGATGAGCTCCTACATTTATAAATCTTTTATTATTTTCAAAGGAATAAATGGTGAAATACATCACTAAAATAACAAGAAGAAGGAGAGAACTAAAGACAGATTGTTTTAAAAGAAGAAACAACTCAAAAAAATTGAATATTAACAGAAAACTGAAATATTGTCAGGAGTAAGAAGAAAACAGAAAAGTAAGGTTAAGAAAGAAAGCAGTATACACAGAATGAGAGAGGTCGAAAAGAAAGACAGACAGTGAGGTAAGAATTTTTTTCTAAAATACACCAAAAAATAAGTCTTCAATTTATTTACGGTATATTAAAGCCCCAGCTGGCACCATTCAAAATGCAGAGTGGCGTGTAAGAGCTGGTATTTCTGACAATTTTATTATTTGCAATTTACTTTTAATAATGATTTAATTGACTAACTATTTCTTGCTGATAACTGAATTAGTTCAATACACAGGAGTCTTATTTCCATACTTGTGTGTGTGTCTGTCTGGGGTTCTCTCTCCTCTTTCTGTGTATTTCTCCATCTTTTCCCCTTCCCTTGATCTGAGCTGTTGGGACAGGTGGCATATGTTCTTTGTTAGGTGAGGAGTTGCTGATAAGAAGAGGCTGCTTGTCAAGGCATGTCTGGGCTGTGGGTGGGGGTTGGAGGCATTATGTAGTGTTACAATGTTAAAATCAGCACAGTTGCTGTAATTCATAAACTCTATAAGTAGTGAATTTCTCTGTATAATTTTACTTGTATGTTGATAATAAAACCTGATTACTGTGATTTGAAATGGTTAGTTGTGTCTAGTAATTTTCACTCTCATGTTTTAATAAATATTACGAAAATATTCAGCTTTGTTTTCTTTACAGAGTTACTGTAAACGGACACCAGAGTGGGCCTCCCTCCAGACACCACAGCTGTATCCCACGGCAACAGCCTTTGGGGCGGGGCCAGGCCAGCTCGTTGCAGTGGGAGAGCACTGCTGTGAGATCATATACCCAGAGCAGAGCCCCACTGCAAAGGCCAGGAAAATGTACAAAAACACAGTGCTCCCTGAGACCCTCGTAGCAGACTTCACCAGCACAGGAGTAAATATAATTAAAACTAACCTGGTGTTCCACATTGAAAACACCATTGCCTGGCACACTGCCCTCTGCCAGAAGACAGGGATCAACAAAGACAGAAATATGACACCGCCTGTCACCTCACACACCAGCACTCGAGCAAGCAAGCAGGCTGTGACGTAGTAGCTTGCTCTCTCACACACACACACCCACATCCAAGCACACAGCCTCAACTGAGATGATGCAGACAATCTTAGGATATATCACATTAAGCTTATTAATGCTATATAGATTACGTATATGGCAAATTTACTTTTAAAGACATTTTTCATACAACAATATGAGGTTGATTTCTTATAGTTACTTCAAGTTTCACTAAAAGTTATTTCACACGCAAAGTGTGCAAACTAAATAATTAACAGTTCAATTATATGTGAATGTGTTACAATTAATTAATTTAGTTCCATGAAAGGAAAATTCAACTGGAATTATACTCAACAGTTCCTTGAAGCTTAGACTTTGGTCCGATGTTTTGGAAACTCAATCCATTGAAGTGTCCAGTACAAAAACTCTCCTCTCCGCAACAAAGTCTTCAATCTTACACTGGATCAAACTCGGCAACAAAGCTTTCAGTCCTCGGTATAGGATCCACAACAGCGCCTGTCCGCTCTTTCCTCTTCGCTGAATCTTTTAGCTACGCAGGTAGCAGGGCACAGTGGTTTTAGGTGTACAGCAGACCTAAACTGGTTTGTCTGATAAGTCTCTGTAAGTTTTTTACAGTCCTCCAGCCAGGCCTCAGTCTCGTTGCTTGTGGTCGTTGACTCGCTTGCAGCTTGCTGCCCTCGTCTTGGGGCTGTTTTCAAGCAGAGTCCTGTCTTGATTCCGTTTTTAGGTAGAGTCCCGGAGTTGCAGCTTTGCTTTGCAGAATGACAGCACCTTGTTTTGCATTCAATGTGGAGCGCAAAATGTTTAGTTTTCTTCAATATTTATAGTCTTTATCTCTGCTAACTAGCCACTTTCATGAGATAATTTGTGTATCTTGCCTTTTTTTTAAACTCACAGTCCTTTGATGTTTTAATGTCCTTTTCCACTGGGACGTCGCTAGTTTATGTCTTCCTTGCGTCAAAACGATTCTTGTTGCACGTGTGAATTCTGTTCATAATTCAACTGTCCGCTCAGCCTAATCCAGTTCAGGCGCCGGTCCTCTAATCAGTAGGTCACATAGTTCAGTATGTCTGCCAGGAACCAACGGGCCCTTTTTCTTAAGACACAACAGTTTGCCCTGTTTCTCAAGACACACAGTTTCATTAATGAATCCAGTTACATTTCTACACGTTCATGTATTATCATATTCAGGGAATATGTCCCACACACTAACATGTCAGATTGTGTCTGCCATGGACCATGCTCAGTCTATTGCAAGAGAGCGTCAACTCAGCAATCTCACGTGTGTTTCCACTGTAGCTCTGCAAATCACCTAGCGAATGCTCCTGTGTGCCCTGCTCAGAAAGCTAAATGGGTAGTAGGAGGAGAGCGCTTGGCTTCTGGAATGCGACTACCACCAATTCAAGCATACATAGATGACATGACAACCATGACTACAACAGTAGCCTCCACTAATCGGTTATTGGACAAATTAACCAATAACATTGAATGGGCACGAATGCAATTCAAGCCCACTGAATCAAGGAGCATCTCTATAATTAAAGGCAAAGTAGTCGATAAAACATTCTTCATTAATGGTGAGGCAATACCAACAGTGTCTGAGAAGCCAGTGAAGAGTCTTGGGAGATGGTACGACGGGCATCTAAAGGACACAGTTAGGTAGGGGAGAAGTTAGACAACAAGCAGTGGAAGGGTTGAAGAGCATAGACAGCAGTGCTTTTACCAGGCAAACTAAAACTCTGGTGCTTTCAGTTTGGTCTACTGCCGAGGTTGCTGTGGCCACTGACTGTGTACAAGGTTTCTTTTTTTTACAACAGTAGAGAAGCTGGAAGCTTTAATCAGTTCATACATCAGGAAATGGTTGGGAGTTCCACGCTGCCTCAGCAGAGTGGGACTTTATGGTAAAGGAATACTGCAGCTACCAGTCTCCGCCTAACCGAGGAGTTTAAGTGCGCCAAGGTCAGACTGGAAATGACATTAGTAGAGTCACGTGACAAATGTGTAAGGGAGGCAGCACCTGTGTTGAAAACGGGAAGAAAGTTCGGCACAAAGAAAGTGTGGAAGATGCAAAGGCTGCCCTTCGAATTGGTGATATCATGGGGCAAGTTCAGCATGGAAGAGGAGGTCTTTGGTCTCAGTTCAGCTCCTCCTACATGGCACAAGGCAGCCCCAGCTCAAAAAGGAGGAAGCTGGTAGTCAACGGGTGCAAAAGCAGGAGGAGAGGATGAGGTGTATAAAGGCCATTTCCCAGCCAAGCAGGGAGAATGGATGAGATGGGAGAGTGTGGAACAACGCAAGATTGGCTGGCAAGGGTAGGAGAGGATCCCTCATGTCCTTTGTGTTCATCACCAGCAACATTAAGGCACATTTTGACAGGATGTAAGGTGGCTTTTAGCCAAGGATCGGTTTACTTGGCGCCATGACCAGGTGCTGCGATGTTTGGCCTTAGCATTGGAAGACAAGCGTAACATGACCAATAAGTTGCCACCTGTTCCATCAAAACATTACACACAAAAGACAACATTCCTCCACCCAGGAGAGCAACCACCAAAAAGGTGTTAAAACCAAGCCTCGCCCAGGACAACTGGAAGCTGCTAGAGACTGGAAAATGCTGGCAGATGTTGGTCAACGGCTTATTTTTCCACCTGAGATTGCCACCACTAACCTTCGACCAGATATTGTCTTGTGGTCTGGATCAGCACGCGCCTTGTTCACCTGGTAGAGTTAACAGTGCCATGGGAGGATGCTGTAGATGAGGCGTATGAGAGGAAAAACTGCGGTATGCTCAACTAGCCACTGAAGCGGAAACAGCGAGGATGGAGAGTCCGGGTTTACCCAGTGGAGGTGGGTTGTCGAGGATTTATGGCACACTCTACAACCCCGGTTTCTCAGAGACGTCGATTCAGTGGCCAAGAGTTGCGTCGCACAGTGAAGAACCTATCTGAAGCAGCAGAGGAGCAGCAACTGGCTGTGGTTGAGAAGGAAAGATTCTGGCTGGGGATCTCAAGCACAATAGAAACGCTGATGTACAGGTAAGCAAGCTGGGCTGAGTTGAGTGGGGGACCGAGGGTGGTGATGCTGGGATGCCAGAATCACCCGTCGAGCCCTCTTGAGGTGTCGGGGGCTAATCAGACGAAACACTGAGGATGGAAGGTGCCCACTTGAAGACCTAGAGATGTGCCCTACTTAGCTCAATCCAGACGGTTGTCATGCTGATGCGCTGGGGAGGCCGCACTGTGGTTGATCCCCGGAGTCAGCATCGCAGCCATTGTGTGTGCTGATGCGCCAGGGAGGCAAAATAAGCTGATCCCTGGAGCCAGCATTACACTTCAGCCATTAACACCAGACAGAAGGATATCTACATCATCATATGGAAGGAAACGTAAATGGATGGAGACACATATGGATCACATTAGTTTACTGTAAAGCTACGTCTTAGTTGGTGCTTATCTTGGCGAGAGCCGAGTTCAAATCAGCATCAAGTTTTAACATCTACTCTCGTGTAATGGAAATCATAAGAAATGTGGTAAAATGGGACATTTTGCTCAAGTATGCCTTTCTGACCAGAAACTTCCAGTGCATGAAGTAGAAGTTCCTGAGCTTACAGTTTTGTATTTACATGAAACAGCACAGAAGGAAGATAAAATCGTGTGCACTTACTATTCAAACATCGGATGCATTTTCTTACCCAATTGACCTTGTTGCTGATATTGGCTCTTCGGTATCTATTCTGCCTGAAAGCATTTACCTGCGTTACTTCAGTGACTCTTTCCCGACACCAACTACAGTGAAACTTGTCACACAAGCTGACTTACCACTCCAACGATTTTATATATAGTAAAGTCAGGTAAACCCTTATTAGGCATGGACTTGGTGGCTGCCTTACGCTTACGAATTTAACGTAAGCCTACCGTGTTAAAACCTGTGATGCTCTGACCCCAGTGCAACAAAAGTTACGCCGCCTGTCGCTTTCTATCAAAAGGGCAGTCTCAGCTAAACTAAAACAATTGCAGGATGCTGGTATAATAGAAAAGACTGATGCTTCTGTTTGGGTTTCACCTATTGTGATTACCCACAAGAAATCTGGGGACATTCGTATGTGTGTGGACTTACGTGAACCCAACAAGGCAATAGCTACCCTTCCACTGATGTCAGAACTCAGAGGTGCAACTGTATTCTCTACTCTTGATTTACCATCAAGTTCTTTTGCATGAAGAGAGCCTTGACTTGACTGCCTTGATTACGCATGAGGGCCTGTTCAGGTACTGCTGTGTGCCTATGGTTTAGCATCTGCACCTGCTGTCTTTCAGAAGATGATGTTGATTATACTACAAGGACTTCCAGGAGTACAAAACTATTTGGATGATATCATAATCTACAGGACATCTTCCGTGGAACATGGCTGTAGTGAAAAAAATTAAGCTGACAAATGATTTTTGATTCAAAAACACTTTATATACAAGAAAGGTATTTCTCCAATGCAATCATATAATATATATGAAAAAATACTACATCAAAGTGTGATTTAAAATAAAACTTGGGTAACACTATTTTAAGCACTACATATTAGGCATTCATTATATACTTATTTGTGACTAATTAGCACATAATACATCATGTATAGCCTCCTAATAAGAGTTTGTTAGGTACTTGTTATGCTTATTCTCAAACATGCCTTACTAACAGGTTACTGGACATTAATAAAGGATTTGCATGCCTTATACTGAAGTGAAGACTGTTCTTGGCCATATTAGGTCCTACTAGCAGCTTGTATATGATTAATACCTTGGTAATAAAGCAGCAAAACAGAGTGGATCATGCATAGATAGCACTCTATCCCAGAGTTGGACTTTGTTTCTAATAAAGAGCTTATTAGAAGCATATAGGTCATTAATAAAAAAGGTTTTGCAGCCCTATTCTGAAGTGAAGGTTTCATTGTCATTAATTAAGAGTTTATTAGAAGCATATAGGTCATTAATAAAAAGGTTTTGCAGCCCTATTCTGAAGTGAAGGTTTCATTGTCATTAATTAAGAGTTTATTAGAAGCATATAGGTCATTAATAAAGTGTTTTGCAACCCTATTCTGAAGTGAAGGTTTCTTTAACATTACTTAAGAACTTATTAGCAGCACATGTCATTAATACAGTTTTGATATAGCAAATAATGCACAAAGAAGCAATTATCACCAGGGCATCTTTAATCAGTTGTGTAACCTGTATACTGAAGTGAAGACTCTAGGCACCGCATGAAGCTCTTACTCACATTAATGAACCTGGCAAAAAAAATAAGTTGAAGTAAAAAAGAAACAGACACAATCCTTTAAATTAGGAATTTATTTGGGATTTTTGAAAAAAAACAAAAAACAACCGAGGACACGACCTTGTGTCCTCATAGCTAGTTACGGCCATGCATGACACAAGTAAATTATTTTTTCATGACATGTGCACCGTTTTTGCCAAGATTTTTAAATATACTTAAAAAATAATGCATTTATGTTTGTCTGTATAACATACCATATATATATATATATATATATATATTTTAAAACATATGTACCTCAATAAAATAACTTTTCATAACAAAGATAAACTTGAACAAATGTTACACACACACACACAGACTCGTTGCGGGTATAGACTCACTGACTTCTACACTTTCGAGTTTTGTTGATTTCTTTGTTTGATCTATTGTCTGTGGGCTCCCTTCATATGTTCAAGATACTGGAGATATGATTAATATAGTTGATTCTTTAAGGGTTCATTTTGATGAGATTATTTTAACTACTTTTGATGTGGAGTTTTTGTACACGAATATTCCACATGATGGTAGCTTGCAGGCGCTTGAGCATTTCCTCAAAGGGAGAGATTTGGATATTTTACCTTCTAATTCACGTATCCTAGTGCTGACTGCGTTGGTATTATCAAAAAATTATTTTGCTTTTCAATCTGATTTTTTCCTCCAAATTAAAGGCACAGCCATGGGTGCCTCTTTAGCCCCAAATTACGCTAATTTATATGTTGGATATCTGGAGGAATTATTTATTCTGAATCCAGAAATCAGTTTATTCAACATATTGCAGTGTGGAAGAGATACACTGATTATATTTTTTTGTTCTATGGAAAGGAAATATCCATCAGCTTCAGCAATTTCATCTTTTTTTAAAAATTATTGCAATGAACACCTCACATTTACCATGCAACATGATTATGAGCGGATTCATTTCTTGGATCTCTGGATCATTAAAGATGGGGGACTATCTGTATACCAACTTGTACAGAAAACCTACTGATTGTAAAACATTGTTACAAGCAAATAGCTTTCACCCACTACACCTAAAGAACAGTCTACCTTACAGTCAGTTCTGCAGAATTAGGCTTACGAAACTCTAAACGCGAGTCTGATTTTTTGAAAAAATCTTTCAGATATGAGGGTCAGATTTAAAAAATATAGGTTATAAAAACAAATATCTTAATACTGTCGCCACTAAGATCTCTTCAAAATCTCGAGATGAAATTTTCTTAAAGACAAATCTAAAATGAATACTAATCCGGTTATGCTAATTACAAAATATTCCAAATGCGCAGAGAAATTAAAAGGGGTAATTAAAACTGTTGCCCATGAAATTTAGAATAGCTGAACACCGAAGCTCGATTCAATGCAGAAACACTATTTATCCTGTTGCTGCACATTCCATTGAAGCTCAACACCCTATCTCCTCTTTACGTTATTGGGGGATTGAAAAAGTTCATTTATCTAGGAGGGGTGGGGATTTGGACGATCTTTTGTTGCGTAGAGAGGCCTTTTGGTTTTATTCTTTGAAAACTTTAGTTCCTTATGGTGTGAACGTGGAATTTGATTTGAATATTAATTACCATGGTCTAAATTAATTATTTTGGTTTCGTTTCCTTGGTGTATATTATCTTCTGCATTTTCGGTTTTTATCTTTAAGTTAAAAATCGGGGAGTTTATTTTGCATATATTAAAATAGGGATAAAATCAGTAATAAATAGTTTTTAATGGAAACATCGGTAAAAATCGGAAGGAAAAAATCTCAGTATACACGTGGAATATGATGCGTAGCAGTTCTGGTTTCTGATTAAGTTTAAAATCCTTGGCCACATTTTCTCAAGTTAGCTGGCACTTTACAAAACGTTTGGGCAATCGCTGTGCTGACGGAAATAGTATTCACAGAAGGTATGAACGTGACATGAGCACAAAACAAGCCAGGTTTATTCGCCTTGAAATCATAAAATTAAAAATTGACAGAACTGGTACGTGCAAGCCATGGCGAGATCGAGTCAAAAATCACACTGGACATTTCCATCAATGCGTTCCATAAGTTTACCAAAGCATCACCATTTTCTGTCAAATATTTACGACAGATTGGCGGTGTTAGGCAGTGTTTTAGCTGATGGACAGTACAGTCGCATCGAAGTCACCAATACATACCTCTGCAGTCTGCAACAAACAGTGGCTGTCCAGCAAAGCACAGCGCCTGACAAACTCATTAACAGTCATTCTGCACTCTTTTTTTATTAAAGCATGTGTAAAAGCTTCATAAACTGACTGCTTGTCTCTCAGTTAACTTTATTGTTTTAGTTTAATGTGTCGCTTATTTTTCAGTATGTTGATTTATTGTCTCTGAGAAAAACACTAATAGTTTTGGTAAACCAGGACATTACATCAGAGGTAAAAGCGTTAGGTTACCTACCGTAACCCTGGTTCCCTGAAAGAGAAGACGACCACCAACATTAAGTATGGGATAGTCCTTCCCTGAGGTAGGTAATACTGAGCTCTATATCAGAGCTGCCCGCCCTTCCTGTGATGACGCCTGGTCCCGCCAGCCGAGGGTATAAAACCGTCCTCACTCACCGGAAGATCTCCTTTTTCCCGCCCGAACCCGTGAGGGCGACCGAGCGACCTGTGAGTTGGTGGTCGTCTTCTCTTCAGGGAACCAGGGTTACGGGTAGGTAACCTAACGCCCCTTTCAAGTCGAAGACCTACCACCAACATTAAGTATGGGATAATGTATACCAGAGCCGCCGCCTGAGGGGAGAAGGAAGTTTTGATCCCTTTTAGTGCTTACCGCCTTTTATATTGTGGCGGAGCAATAGCAGGTGCAGCAGATGCAACTGCACGCCACTGACCCACGAGCTCAGAGGGACATGGAGTGGTTCGAAAGTTTATTCATCCATTTATTAATTTATTTATTAACAATGATAATATCTTTACATTTGCAGATGTTATACGCCTTAATCCAGAAAGGTTTTGGGGTACTATTCAGCACAAACATTTGCAGTTATATTTCTGCGTATGCGATTCATCCTGTAGTTTAGACGGAAGCTGTCCTGTGCTGCTGTGGGCACCAAAATAAACACAGCAAATCAACATGCCTGTATTTATGATTTAAAAAATAATAATGAAACGGTTTCCTATGTGAGACAATTTCTGCAAATTGTGAATTTGTAACAATTAGATTGAGAATTGGGGAATCCTGGTAGGACTGGTGATTAATCCTGTTAGTTTATGATTAAAAAATAGTGTAGTGTTGGATGTAAAGCTGTACATAAAAAAATGAAAGTAGGCTTAGTAGAAAAACGTTCTTGTACGTACTGTTTCATGCATGCTAACATCCTGACAATTAAATATAATTTAAATATTGAACACTTGATTTGGTATGTTTGATGCTTATAAGTAAGGGTTAAATTAACGTTTGGGGAGGGGCCCACAATAAGGTCCTGTAGTGGGGCCCATCTTCTCTTCCTCCGCCACTGTGTAGAGTATCTCAGGTTAGGGGTCTTAGAAGGGCGAGCTGCAAGGGTACCTCCATCAGCATATTAGTACGACCTCGCTGGACCTGGACTGACCACCAGAGGAGCTAAACTGTACCATCCCTGAGCCCCTGCTTTACATTGTGAGCAGGGGTGTGATGCTGTATGTAGAAGTGAGGAGTCGCCACAAAGCACTTAATAAAGTGATAACAATAATGATAACCAGAACAATACCCATAAAATAAAGGATTTAACAAAATTAAACAGTAAAATAGTCAAGTAGGAAAATATGCCATAGAGACAAGAGAATATCATTTTAGATAACTGAGGTGCCAGGCTCTAAAAATGTGTTTTTTAATCAAGCTTTAAAAACATCAACCGAAGGAGCTTCCCTTACAGTACTAGGCAGGTCATTCCAAATATAGCTGAAGGATCTCCCACCTGAGGGGGGTTTTATTATTCTTCTGAATAACGGGTCTAGAAAGTAACCTGGCATCCTCCGATCAGAGTGACCGATTGGTGTTAAAAAAGATCTTTAAGGTAAGGTGGAGCAAGGCCATTTAGAGCCTTATATACAGAGCATCAAAAGAAACTTATCACTATTATAACACATTTATTTTAGGAAAAAAATAATAAGGTATAAAATGATGGACATCGAGTAAATGGTTTTTTTTTTTAATCATTCTATCAATTATCCTTTGACCATGACACGCTTGAGTGACTGTGACTGAAGCAGATGCACTTAATCACCTAATTAGTGAGACAGTTGATTGGACACTGGATATGGAGTGATTTCAGCTGTTTAATTGCATTGAATAAAAAAAAAGCAATAAAGAAAATCACAGAAAAAAAAACCCAATATGCCACATCTGTCAAGAGAGCAGTGCCTTGTGCAATCGGCATTTTGAGACTGGACTAGGGCAGCGTGCTGTGGCTCGCCATCTTGGGTGCTCACAGCCAGCAATTTCAAAACCTGGCGAGATGGTATAACCAGACACACTCTGTCAATGACAGGCCACAAACTGGGAGACCAAGAGTCACAACACCTGCCCAAGATCGACAGATCATTTTGCAGCATCTTCGTGATGTCAGTTGTTAATCAGCACAATAAAAAAAGTCACTGCACCTGCTCTAAAACAGAGTTTGTAACTTTTCGATCACATCAAGTGAATTTTATTTAAATATAAGTGATAATAATTTTTGATGCTCGGTATAGTACCATGCCATGTATACAGTACTATACCGCACCTCGTCACGCCAAGTTTCCCATTCTATTCAATGATCGGTTTCTCGTCGAGCGCTTCAGGTTTCATTCTCTAAAGCAGTACTAGTACTGTGGAATGTGCAATGAAAGTTGGGGAGGGTCAGGTGACATTTTTATCCAATTGCGTGTCATCTAGCAATTCCAGTCTGTAGCTGTGGACGTTTTAAGGCTGAAGATATATTGCAGGAAGCCATTCAGCTTTACAAGTATATATATATATATATATATATATATATATATAGTGTTTTAAATTATTTTTGATTTATTATTAGTTTTACTTGTTTAGTTATCGTTTATATAGTTTTTAGCGAAAAAGCTAAACGCAACGTGCATATGGTCTTTTCTATAATGAGCAATGGGAGGAAGTTGGTTTGAAGATTTCTGATACCAGCCGACAGTGATGCTAACTTATCACTCAGCGATTATGATGAAGAGGATGTGGAGCCAAGAACAGTACAAACTGTACAAACAGAAGAGCATGCAGCTACTTTACAGGTAAGCCAGCTGCAAACGGAAGCTGTTTGGTTTGAAAATAAGCAGTGCTGTGACTAAATACTATCAAAACACAGCACTAGGCAATCGCGGCAGCCAGATCCATCACAATGCTCTGCGCCAAAGTAGCTGTGTACACGTTTGTGACTATCCTCCAACACAAGGGAAGCAGACACCGTAAAAAGGTACAGGGTCTGCTACGAAAATGAAAACAAAAGACACAAGAAAATGTGCAGTGGTTGAAGGCAATCCCGGTTCTGTTGTATTGAACATTTCAATAAATGGCACAGAGCATCGATACTAGCTGCGTTTTGATGTTGTTTTGAATATGGGTATGTAGTACACAGCAGCATAAAGGGTTAATGAAAAACAGTTTAAGTCATTTATTTGTGTTTTATTTATCATATGTTAACATTTTTATAGCAATTGCAGGTTTGAAAACATTATTATTATTATTTTCAAAATCTGGTACCTGGGAAGGGTTTCATTTTACATCTGGAGTTGAAGTGGTTAACATTCTTTGTGTAAATGTGGAGAGAATAAATGAGTTATCACTGATAGATTATCACTGCTATGGTTTCTAAATCCCTACTATAGTTATTTTTGGCACTCTATATCATTCCAGGAATTGAGCGGATGGAGAGGGGATCTGCATAGAATGGAAGAATTGCACAATCCTCCTTACCATTCTTGTCATTAGGCTCTCCACTGACCCAGTACCTGAAAAGAGATGAGCAGCAATGCCAGTCAGTATCACAGCACTAAACTGGACATGCTCACTGTTTCACTGCAACACTTAATCAGCACTTAGTGAAAGAGATGAGGAGCAATACCAGTCACTATCACACAAATGTCAGTAGGAAATTACTAGGTTGTTTGCTGCTGTATGCTTTAATCCTCAGCAGTGATTTCAGAATGAGATTGAAGCTCTTTACTGTGTCTTGTCATTGAGGGGAGTGCCGTCCACCCAGAGCCAGGTTCCTTCAGTAACAGCATCAGTCAGGCCAAATCCAGTAGAGATTCCCTGGATGGGCTTTTAGCTGCATTCATTAAGAATCTCTAAACAGAAAATACTCTTGTCAGTTCTAGTGGCGATCTACCAGTCAGCTGCCCCCTAGTGGAAATATAAAGAGCACTCCTGCTTTTTGAAGAAAGAGCAAACCTTCCTTTAAATGACAGCAAGGGGGTTGAGTAGCTTTCAGCTGATTGTACGAGAGCCTGTCTGTGGCAGTGGGGGTTTCATAAAGCTCACATTGTCTTGTGTTTATGGGATGTCAGTGTGTGAGCTCAGTGTTCTCTGCAGGACTGAAGGAGGGCAGGGTTTGGGTGTGAGGGCACTATTGAAACTTGAAGGGCAACACCCCTGGGTTATTTATTACAAAAAAACACAAACAACTGTATGAAATAGGGTTTTCTTTTATACACATCAAAATGTTCTGCAGTAAATTGCTGTCAAACGGTTTCCTGCAGGTCAGGTGTGATCTGATTCAGTTGAAATGTTTGCTGATAGACCAGTGACAATCACAGATTCTAAATGCACACCCCGGATTGAAGGGGCAGGCGCCAGTGCTTCTCAAACTGGGGTACAGGGACCCCGGGAGGTCCCCAGAGGGTGACCCAGGGGCTCCCCAGAAAATTCACTTTCACTGTTGAGGACAGACAGGCCTTGTGACACTGAGATACAGAACAATATACATTCAGTATTTACTATACTGCTGTGCAGTTTGAGAATCTCTAGTCTAGAGGCTATGGAGGCTAAATAGCCAGCAGAACCCTAGAAGCACAAAGGTGGAAAACTTAAACCCAGGAAACACAAGGCACCTTCCAGCCACTTTTCCAGCAGCTACTTGGAGGAGGAGCGACATTTTCAAGAAATTTGATTTGAGCAGCTTGGTTTGAAATCGCTTGAAAATGTCACAGTCAACTAGAGGTTTCAACAGCTGCCAGAAAAAAAGCGGTTCCTGAAAGCTGCTGGTGTTTCATGAGCTTTATAAACAGAGCTCTGTAAAGATGATGGTCAAACTGTACCTGCTCTGCCTCGCCTCTATAATCACCAGGTGCCCCCCATTGATGTGCAGTTATCACGGCTGGAGTTCCAGTCCATTGTATCAGTTGAGAAGTAGTAGCACTTTCCATTGAACGGCACCCACTTCTCTGGACAACAAACCCGCCTGCAATAAATGAGAAAAGAAGCAGTGCATGTTAAACAGAAACGCCTGAGATCTGAAGAAGGGGCTGCCTACAACACAGGGCTAGATTCTCAGCATTAGCATTAGCATGATTTTATCAGAAGGATGCTGCATCTCCCTCCCCTCCAACTAGTACTGGGACAGATCAGTAAATGGGGAGGGTTGCCTTATTTTTCCCTGTTTAATCTCATCACTCAGAGCCCTTGCTTGCTTCCTTGCATATTTTCCATGTTCGATGAATGCAGAACTAGGGTGGGCAGTGGTGACTTGACTGACAGCCAAGACTGATACCCCATTGAGTACCCCATCCCCAGTCGATGCTGTGCTCTTCAAACCAGTCAAAACTGACCCATCTGGATCCATGGAGAGAGAGAGAGACAGACAGACAGACACACAGTAGATAGGTGAATGTTGCCTATCTCCCTCTATCTCTTCTTTCCCTTATAGTCCAGTCTGTTAATGATAATAATAATGATGGGATTGTATAGAATTCACAACTCACCCTTTGAAGAGCCTTCTTTGAGAGGACAGTATTTATCCAAGATTGATGATTTGACAGAAAGCTCAGTATTGCTCTTTTCAATTCAGAATGATTCTTGTTGAGGTTGCTGCTCAAGTCCTGGAGCTGATTCAGTAATGTATTGTATTTCTCAGGGTCTTCTTTAGTTTTGAAATCTGAAAAAGCAAATAGACAAGCGTGAATTACAGTTTTGTTCAGTAGAATGCACTCAACCAGCTTGTTCTGTACATGTTTAAAGCTGATTAATCAGTTCAGTAAATCTGACTCTGAAATGCAGTGATATTCGCTGTCCATGCTTTTACATACTGGTCATGGGGAAACTGGTATCTGAATGCTCTTTGCACAAGTCCATTTATGTGAATACAAGTTTGATATTCATGACACTTTCCTTGAGTTTCATTGAAAAAGCCAACATCAGTTTAGAACAGTTTCATGGACTTTAAAATATATTGAATCAACCAAACTTTATTTAATTGATCAACTTTTAAAAAATAAAACTTTTAATCAGTTGTTTGAAATGGTCCCGTTAGATGATTAAGTTAGAGAATACCACACAAGCGATTTGAAATCCTGCTAACAAACAGCAATGTGAATACTCACATAGACAGCGAGGGAGATGATGGCAGCCAGTAAGAGACAGCACAGGATGAGGAGGACCAGTGCAGGCTGTCTGTATGAAGAGGCTTTGCCAGCAGCACTCACAGGCGGGTGGGGTCTGAGGAGAGAGAACACAGCTCAGGATACAGTACACAGTACACTAAAAAGAAACTTTCTGTAGTTATTACTTTCATCTGACCATTTTACTGTGGACTTAGGCTGTTGCATCCTTTACTGTGCAGTGTGTGGTTCTCTTCACACTGTAACGACTTGTGCATTGTTTACAGTAAACTGTCACACTTCTCTCTGAGTGCATGACACAGGAGACTGATGAAACTTATGCAATTTGTATTAGTCTGTGGAGACATCAAACCACTATTGAAAAGTTTCTGTGTAGGCCATGCAGCACATGCGGGTAAGGAACCCATCAATAGTGCACACTTTCTCACACACAAGAGAGGGGTTGTCTGGCAATTACCAAAATAAAGGGGTGTCTAAAAATTGTAAAATGAACATTCCCCATTCCAGTCCCTACAGTACTCCCCCAACAAATTAAATGTCGCCCGACCTTTCCACCCACAGATAATTTTACACTTTGCAACCAATACCCTAGAAGCATTTCTGCTTAACTCTCTTTATATCCCACAAACCCTCTGCACGCAGCGTGATGGAGGTGCCCATAGAGACTCAGTAGAGTTGAGTATCTTGGTATTCAGAATAACTTTGACTCAACTCTGCTGATTCTCTATGTGAACTTCTGTTGTAGCGTCAGAGTGGTCATAATGTCATTCTTTGTATGAAATTAACAGAATTGAAATATAGAGAGGGGGTCCTAAGCATTCTCTCTGTGTCTGCTTGGTTTCTGGTTCCAAACTTCCCCACTGACAAGGAATGTTTTTAAAAGAGTCATAAACCAAATACTGGACAAATGGCTTATCTTCACGATCACTGAATGAATCCTTTGGTGAAAGCAGTGTCTTGCAGAGGGTACAAACTAGATGGTCTTGGGTGCTTTTGACACCTCGGACAGAGAACTACCCCTTATAAATACAGCTGACTGGGAGAAACAGCAGACCAATTGAGAACAATGGGCTGTCTTGGAACGAGAACAGCCAATGGGAAACACACCACGTGGACTCAGGCACCGCCCAAAATAAACAAACTATCCAATCACAGGGGTAAAGATAAAGTTACAAAATCCAAGGCTTTGACAGACAAACAAGTCTCTGAACTTTGATCTGAAGACACCGACTTGTACAGAGATATCGTTTTCGGACACTCTAATATGAGATAACTACTCTAGTGTTTGCTTTGGTGTGGGAGTCTGCTGCGTAAGACGTCTAAAATCCTAAAAGTACTTGTAATCAAAACTCTACTTAGCCCCGATTCATCACTGGAGGAAGAGTTGGATGAACATTTTGAAGTCGACAGAGATTGAAATATATTCAGTCTTGTATTAAAGTCGACAGAGATTGAAATATATTCAGTCTTGTATTAGCTAGCTGTGCCGGAGTTTGCGGTGGAATATCCCAGACATAACCGGACGAAGAGTGCATATATTGGTGTTTCAGTGGAATACCTAAATAGTTAATGACTCTTGTTCTTTGCAAAGACATTTGTTTCGTAACCTGAAGTGGAGATGAAATGCGAGGAAGGCAGACCCCGGAACCGGGACCTGTCCTTGCCAGCAGGAGAGCCTTCAAGCGCCTGTATTGTTGAAGACACGGATCAGCTGGAGGCAGCGAACATCTGTTAAGTATTCAATAAGTAGTGTTTCAATCCTCTTATGAACTCGAGAATAAGCAGACCTTAAAGTAAAATTAACGTTATGTTTTAGGTAGAATGTAAAAAGTATTATTGCTTTTAATTCATGCTTTGAGTTAATGAACACTGTAGTAATTGTTTTATGTGATTTATACAAAATGTTTTGATTATCAAATATTAACGAAAAAGTAAGTATGTATGTTACTAACGATACCCCTGTTAAGACTAACCTTCATCTTAAATAGCGGTCAGGAATGCAGTTGTAACCTTTAGGGAATCTCCATAGATTTCGTTGGATCGCTAATCAACCAACGGGAGTGGGGTGTCGTTATTTAAACTTTCTTTTCTGTACTGTTTAGTTCATTCTTCCTTTCTGTATTATTTTAGTGTAGTTGTTGCACCTTTTTAATTTTTAATATTCACTAGAAACGTTGTCCAGTCTGGTGGCTTCTACATGATTTGAATTCAAATAAGGTATTATATGATCACAACTTAAACTAGTTCAAATACAAATATACCTTGCACACTACATCGTCCAGAGGGTTGTGGGATACAAAGAGAGCTCGGGAGAAATTCTTCATTTGAAAGTCAATGGAGCCGTGTCAAATTTGATTATTTTTGCTGCTTTTCGCCATGTTAAATGCATCAAACTTTTAGTAAATTTCACTTTTTCCCAAGCTCTCTTTAAGAAAACCACAACATTGTCAAATTATGACAGTAATTATTATGAAAAATGCTGATTCTGAGCACAGTCCCGTGTTGTGGCGCATGCACAGAAATACAGAGTAACAGCACAGCCAGCACAGATATTCAAAGATATTATATTGTTATTTCTGGTTATGTTCTTTATTCATTTGTATAATAAAATAACCACACAAACACAGGGCTGGGGCGCCTATTTCAATGATCTGCTTCGTTCCAGTAGCTGTTATTGTTATGTGTATTAATAGTTTTAATGTTATGTATTCCCAAAGTTACCAATGTTACTGAAAATGTTACATAATTAAATGTTTTTTCAAATCAAGTGGATTTGATTGAAAGATAACTTGAATCTCCAAATCATACAGGGAGCCTGAACTACATCCATCCATAGCTCATATTCTACAGATACACTGTGTGCTTTATTTTTATCTCATATACTACAGATACTCTGTGCTTTTATTGTATATCTCATATACTACAGATACACTGGGTGCTTTATTGTAATAGTCTGATATCTCATATACTACAGATACACTGGGTGCTTTATTGCAGCTTCAGAGGTTTTACAAAATATGCACAATCACCAAAATAAGTGCTGAGGAAAAACTATTTAATTGCATGCATTACAAATAATAATTTTTA
>CM072682.1:18807171-18869671 GCA_036884735.1 Huso huso | reverse complement strand
ATTAGCAAATCGCTGACTTGGTTGTACAATAAGTGCCTCTAGAAACATGATCTCAGATTGCAAAAAAAAACACGCTAGGAGTCATTTAAAAGGGTCATGTTTTATTTACAACATATCAAAATATGACCATTAAATGTAAGAGTGCCCCGATGATCCAGACTTCCAAAATATATAATGAAATGTCCTGAGAATGGTTGAGTCAGTCTGTCATCAGTTCCTGTCCTGTGTGTTTCATTTAATAAAAAGAGCTTTAGTTAATTTAAACGCTGTTTCTTCACCTTTCTTTCAGGGTCTACGATTCAATTTTATCAGCTTTACCCTTGATTTGTAGATTTTGAATATCCTGTAAGGGGAGCATGTATTATCAGTTTCAGTTCAACTACTTTCTTTGTTTGAAGAGAGCTATTTAATGGAAAATCCTCTTTAAATTTCCTGTGCATTGTAGTGTGATGTCTTTCCAAATGACCCATTTTACTTGTTGATATATTTGCATGGCATATAAGACATAGGCACTTATCCTTCACTGGAGTTAACACAAATTAACTTTCCCATTCCGCATGCAAATAATGTGTCTTGTTTCTTTTTAAATGGCCCAGCTGCATCGCTCAATTTTAACAACATCCATGAACAAAAATCAGTCAAATCAAACAACTCTTCAAGCCTGGAATCTTACTGCAGAAACTAGAGACTAAACGCTGGTGTTCCTCTTGCGCATGACCAATAAAGACAAGAGGACGCAGTGCTAGAACTGCAGAGTTATTTAGTGCAATTGAAAATGAAGCCAGAGGCACAAAGTATTTCATGCATCTCAAAATAAAAAATATAAACTTTATTGTTTAAACTGCTGTGAATACAAAACAATCAGTAAACTTGTGAGACCGACTTTCATAATAAGATAATAGGATATTCCCTTTGTAACAGGGGGTCTTAGTACCTGCTACTTTAGATGTGGGTGTCCGCTGAATGATGAGAGAGAGACAGAGGGATGCAGTTGACAACGCTACTCAGGCATCCAGGTTTTATTAAAGTAAACAAAGTTGCAATGACAGGTGGCCACCACTAGGGTACCAGCAATGACAGCCCTAGTGCACGAGGACATACACAGACAGAGTGGAATCAAGATAAGAGCTCTAAAAATGCATAACAAAATACAGTGAGAAACAGCTAAAACAAAAAGTTTGGCAAACACTGGCTTAGCGCTCCCACTAAAAGGGAGGTCCCGCCCGAACCTACTCTGTGACACACTAAAATAAACTGTTGTGGGATTGAAATCCCTAAATTAATCCCCACACACCACTCACCCTGGCTCAACATAGTAGTGAGGCTGCATGCTTGCTGGAACTAGAACAAAAGAACTGGCTTTCCAGCTCCTTTTTATACCACGTGGCTGAGCTTAATTGATCAATTAGTCAATTAAACCCCAGCCACATTCCGACATGGATTTGGCAGAGTTGGACGAACCCCATCCCTGCCAAACTTAAATTCAAAATAACTTTATGTACAACTGCAAAAACCTGCCATATCTTAAATTAAATATATATTTTTTTAAACTATACATATACATACACAACAATACAATACATTATTTACACATGCAGGGCTTTTGCCCTGCCACACCCTTATAAAAGCTTACCATGGTAAATTTGCAGGGTCACTTTTCCCATAGTTATACTATACATTCACCATGGCGTACTACAAAATGGTGGTATGTAATTCAATATGTTAACGTAACTTTATTCAGCAGGTTTCATTCAACATCATGAAGCAAAGTCTGTTAATTCTACAGGGGGTGCAAAACGTTTGGCCAGAGCTGTAACCTGGTTTTAACAGAGAAGAAAAAAAAACATAAAAATGTAGATGATATAAAGTATCCCTTTAAAAAAAGCAAAAAAATTCCCCCAGATTAAGTTGCTAAAAAAGTAATGGAACAAAAGCACACGTGAAGCAACATGCTTTTCATTAGCTTCTGATATTTGCACACAAAATAACTTTCAGTGAAAGTTTTATCAGAAGTAAATTGAATCAGACATGTTTAAATGTGACCCTTGGTACTACTCCCCTGTTGAGCACCTGCTCTCCTGCCCTGGGGTTGGTTTACTGTGGAGCAGACATCCTCCGAGGGATTCTGCAACACAGTGTAAATGCCATCCATCTCCATTGCTAGTGCTGTAGAGAAGTGAGGTAGAGAGGAAGTTCTGACTGTTATATTAACAGTGCAGACTCTGCAGGGCTGGGCAGGGGCTAGAGGAAGTGGGTTTCACAATTTGTCTGTATGACGCAGTGTTACTGCTCTAGATATCCTGCTACTGCTCTAATCAACATCTGTGCTGACGATTGAATCCAGAGAAGCTTGGATGGAAGCATCTGTAAAAGTTACTTCAGAGGAATTACTACATGCATTGTACTGGCTTCAGCCACCCAAAAAAGCAGTGTGCAGTCTCAGAGCCGACTCACATGGGTAGAGCATGCTAGTGTAAAAGGGCTATAGTGATAGCAGACTTCTCAATCAGTAGATCGCTGACAATATGTATCCTAGCTTTGGTTCCTTTGCACACACATTAAATACCCTACATTCATATTTTTCAATCAGTAGTCTTTTAGAGCTGATGCGGAACAGAAAAACAAAGGCAGTACTGCAGGCAAAAGCGCTGCAGCTCCGTTTATTTTCAAACAAGAGCAAAATAAATATTTAAACAAAACACAAACACAAAACCGAATAGGTCAGGCTGGGCAGATTGCTGTCACTGTTCCTATTCTTTCATTGCAAAATTCTCCTCTCTCCCTCCCGTTCCTCATCTGAACACCCACCCCGGAGTGCAGAGAGCTGCAGTTTTATATATCGTGGAAGAGGGGTTTAACTGGCTAGTAATTATTCTATTACCCCTCGGCCACAATCTGCATGAGTTTATTAATTACTCTTGGCAGAGGACGAGCTACCAACCTCGCCTCTGCCAGAACACGCTTTAAATAAAAACAAACACAACACACACGGCTCCGCTTATATTTATAAATCATAAATACACAAAATAAATCATAATACACAAATACAAACAATGCATTGCACAGGGGCGGAGGGGGGAGACCCGGTTCTCAAAATAAATAACAAATAAATGTACAGGGCTCTCACCCTGTTACAGGAGCCTATTGGACTCTCTGCAGAAATGATCAAACCCCTGTGCACTGCATATATCCTAAAGTGAAGGTAAATGAGCAGAATGACTAGATTAGTGGGTCCTGCACATTGCAGGTGTTTCCAGTTTGCAGTCCCACCACTGCACTGTGTTATCAAGTCCAAACTGTATGAGCACAGCACTCATAAAAAAGCTCTGTGTTTGATACAGGGCTGTGAAGTGGGTTTGAACATGGCAGCAGTGCCCAGTATAGGCAATGAAGAGGGCTGCAAGTTTCATATTTACTGAAGTTGACATCACACTTCCTCCTAATCAGTGGCTGCAGTGACCCTTTTCTAGGAAAAAAGAGGAACATTTATTCTGAGGCAGAAGCATGACTAATGTGTTCAGTTTTAACTCTTTTACAGTTGTTTTGTGAAATGTAACCCTTACAGAAATGCAGAGCGCCCAGCAGTAACTAAACCAAAATACTAATGTTTCATGCACATTGTTACAGCATTTTTCAATGCGGCCACAGCAGCCAGCAACTCCTTTCTTAATTAACCTTTATCTTAATCGGCACCGCTATCCAGCTTTCATTCAAGCATATATATATGCTGTATATATACAGTGCCTTGCAAAAGTATTCAGACCCCTGACCAATTCTCTCATATTACTGAATTACAAATGGTACACTGAAATTTCGTTCTGTTTGATATTTTATTTTAAAACACTGAAACTCAAAATCAATTATTGTGGTGACGTTGGTTTTATGTTGGGAAATATTTTTAAGAAAAATAAAAACTGAAATATCTTGTTTGCATAAGTATTCAACCCCACACATTAATATTTGTAGAGCCACCTTTCGCTGCAATAACAGCTTTAAGTCTTTGGGGTAAGTATGTACCAGCTTTGCACACAGTGTCAGAGTGATTTTGGCCCATTCTTCTTGGCAGATTTGCTCCAGGTTGTTCAGGTTGGTTGGACGACGCCAGGGACCGTAATTTTCAAATAGTGCCACAGATTCTCAATGGGATTGAGATCAGGACTTTGACTGGGCCACTGTAGGACATTCACCTTTTGTTCTTGAGCCACTCCAATGTTGCTTTGGCCTTGTGCTTGGGATCATTGTCCTGCTGAAAGGTGAATTTCCTCCCAAGCTTCAGTTTTTTAGCGGACTGAAGCAGGTTCTCTTTGCAGTATTTCCCTGTATTTTGCTCCATCCATTCTTCCTTCAATTTTAACAAGATGTCCAGTCCCTGCTGATGAGAAGCATCCCCACAGCATGATGCTGCCACCACCATACTTCACTGTAGGGATGGTGTGTCTTGAGGCATGGGTAGTGTTAGGTTTGCGCCACACATAGCGCTTTGAGTTTTGGCCAAGCTCTATCTTGGTCTCATCTGACCACAAAACCTTTTCCACATCACAGCTGGGTCACTCTCATGCTTTCTGGCAAACTCCAGACGTGCTTTCAGATGGTACTTTTGAGTAACGGCTTTTTCTTGCCACCCTCCCGTACAGGCCAGTGTTATGCTGAGCTCTTGATATGGTTGACTGGTGCACCATTACTCCACCCCAGCCACTGAACTCTGTAGCACCTTCAAAGTGATTGTTGGCCTCTCTGTGGCTTCTCTCACAGGTCTCCTTCTTGTTTGAGGGACGGCCTTTTTCTTGGCAGTGCCTGGGTGGTGATGCAGCTTCCACTTCCTGATTATTGATCCAACTGTGTTCACTGGGATATCCAAACACTTGGATATTATTTTGTACCCTTTCCTAATCTATGCATTTGTATTACTTTATCTCTAACTTCTGTAGAATGCTCTTGGTCTTCATTTTGCTTCAGATTCACAGCCTGACCAATGATCCTTCAACAGTGGGGTTTTATCCAGAAAATGTGACAGTAACTTTAATGGTTCACTGGTGGAGGCCAATGGTAAGGTAATTGTGTCCTCGTTAGGGCAATTTTTTCATCGGTGTAAACTGGGAGCTTCCACAGTGCAGGGGTTGAATACTTATGCAAGCAAGATATTTCAGTTTTTATTTTTCTTAAAATATTTCCCAACATAAAAAAACAATGTCCCATTACAATAATTGAATTTGAGTTTCAGTGTTTTAAAATAAAATATCAAACAGAATGAAATTTCAATGTACCATTTGTAATTCAGTAATATGAGAGAATTGGTCAGGGTCTGAATACTTTTGCAAGGCACTATATATATATATATATATATATATATATATATATATATATATATATATATATATATATATATACCAAGTTAGATATATGAAGGCTGAGATACTCAGCAACATGATCTTATACAACAATTACATAGTGAATACGCTGAGCAAAACTTTTGAAATGCAGCCAAGACTTATAGATGGCGGAAAAATCATTGTAAACTGTCACAGTGGCACAGTACTTCTTTCAAATGAACTTTGTTGTTATTATTAAGGATACGATTAGATCATGGTGGTCACAGCTTTCATTCAAGCATATATATATATATATATATATATATATATATATATATATATATATTTTGAAAAGGTTGCACCTACACGGGTTCGTGCCCCTTTAAAATTTTCCCAGGACAGAGAAATGGAGTTTTCAAAATGCAAAGTGAGGAATCAAACGAAAAACAAAATACAAATCAAACACCCAACTCCGTTTTGGAGTACTAACTAAACAGGTAATTTCCTGACTAACTTGGGACACTTGCACACCTGGCACCGACACAAACATAAACTCACAGGGTTACACAAACTTACTCTTTTATGACTGCTAACCAGAGCACCTCTTTTCTGCCTCCCCATACTAGCAGCCTTGAGCAGACTGACTGCTCTCCTCACCCTGCACCTGGCTCTAATTTACAACAGCTACCAGGTGCAGGGAGAATTAATAATAAAACAATTAACAAAACTAATTACTAAATACAAAAAGGTGTTCTATTTTTCCTTCAGGGAGGTTTAACCCCCTCCCTGCTGTCTCACACAACACACTGCCTTTAAAATATATATATATATATATATATATATATATATATACAGTACTGTGCAAAAGTTTAAGCAGGTGTGAAAAAATGCTCAGCAAAAAGAATGTTTTAAAAATACCATGTTAATAGTTTATATTTGTCAATTAACAAAATGCAAACTTGAACAGAAAAAATCTACATCAAATCAATATTTTGTGACCACCCTTGCCTTCAAAACATCATCATTCTTCTAGGTACACTTGCACACAGTTTTTGGAAGGAACTCAAACATCTTGGAGAACTAACCACAGTTCTTCTGTGGATTTAGGCAGCCTGCGTTGCCATTTTCTTCATGTAATCAGACAGACTTGATGATGTTGAGATCGGGGCCTGTTTCCACCATCACTTCCAGGACTGGTTCTTCTTTACGCTGAAGATAGTTCTTAAGGACTTTCGACCATGTTTGGGGTCGTTGTCATGCTGCAGACATAAATTTGGGGCCAATCAGATGCCTCCTGATGGTATTGCATGATGGATAAGTATCTGCCTGTACTTCTCAGCATTGAGGAGACCATTAATTCTGACCAAATCCCCAACTCCATTTGCAGAAATGCAGCCCCAAACTTGCAAGGAACCCACCATGTTTTCACTGTTGCCTGCAGACACTCATTCGTACCGCTTTCAGCCCTTCGCCCAACAAACTACCTTCTGCTACAGCCAAATATTTCAAATTTTGACTCATCAGTCCAGAGCACCTGCCCATTTTCTGCACCCCAGTTCCTGTGTTTTGTGTTGAGTTGCTTTGGCCTTTGTTTCCACATGGAGGTATGGCTTTTTGGCTGCAAGTCTTCCATAAGGCCACTTCCGACCAGACTTCTCCGGACAGTAGATGGGTGTACCAGGGTCCCACTGTTTTCTGCCAATTCTGAGCTGATGGCACTGCTGGACATCTTCCGATTGGGCGGGAAGTAAGCATGATGTGTCTTTCATCTGCTGCAGTAATTGTTTCCTTGACCGACCACCGCCTATATGCCTCAAAATGCCCGTTTCTTTGTGCTTCTTCAAAAGAGCTTGGACAGCACATCTGGAAACCCTTTTTGAAATTTCTGCCTGGGAGAGACCTTGCTGATGCAGTATAACTACCTTTGTGTCTTGTTGCTGTGCTCAGTCTTGCCATGGTGTATGACTTTTGACAGTAAAACTGTCTTCAGCAACCTCACCTTTTAGCTGAGTTTGGCTTTACCTCACCCAGTTTTATTCCTCCTACACAGCTTTTTCTGTTTCAGTTAATATTGTGTTCAACTATATATATTGAATTGATGATCATTAGCACCTGTTTGGTATAATTGTTTAATCATACACCTGACTATATGCCTACAAAAACCTGACTTTGTGAAAGTGTACCTAGAAGAATTGATGTTGTTTTGAAGGCAAAGGTGGTCACACCAAATATGGATTTGATTTAAAATTTTCTTCTGTTCACTCACTTTGCATTTAGTTAATTGATAAATATAATCTATTAACATGTCTATTTTTGAAAGCATTCTTACTTTACAGCATTTTTCACACCTGCCTAAAAGATCATTTGCACAGTACTGTATATATATATATATATATATATATATATATATGTATATATATATATATATATATATATATATTTAATTTAGCAAAAGAACATAAAAGTGAATATTTACACAGAACTACAACAAAACAAAGTGGCAAATGAAGATCCAAAGCAACACCGACTCTTTTAGGCCATCAAAAAAAAAAATGTGTGATGCCGATCTCGATATATCCATTCCACTATCGCTGCGGATGACGAGATCATTTGTCTCAGGATCTCGATATTACCATTCCACTATCGTGTGATGACGAGATCATTTGTCTCAGGATCTCGATATTACCATTTCGCTATCGTGATCACGAAATAATTTGTCTCAGGATCTCGATATTACCATTCCGCTATCGTGTGATCACGAGATCATTTTGTCTCAGGATCTCGATATTACCATTCCGCTTATCGCGGTGATCACGAGATCATTTATCTTAGGATCTCGATATTATCATTTCACTATCGTCTGATTACAAGATCATTTGTCCCAGGATTTTGAGAAACACAAGTCACTATTTCTGTTTTCCAGAGATCATTTAATTTATCTTGTGATCTCAACAAAACGACTGTCCTGTCGAAATCCTGAGATAAATAAGGACTTTTTTTTTTCGATGGCCCCAATGAGCCGACTGTACTAAGCAACAAGCAGAGCAATATCCCAAACAATTTCACGAAACGGGAAGCAGCTATAAAGCAGAATCAAACTTTCAAATGAATCGAAGCCTTTTTGTGCAGAAAAATTTATCCCTGCATCCCCCCGATAATGCAAACCCTAAAGGGAGGACGGGTTACAGTTTGCAGAAGCCTGAAGCCCCAGTTTGCAGCTCTTGCAGTATTGCCCTTTGCAGTGTTATCAGTACCTGTTCAACAGTGAAGATGCACAATGATCCTTCTAATCTTAACAGTGTGCTCAGGTATGACAGACGTTGCATCAAAAGTGAACAAAAATGTACATCTTGTAATACTAAAACCACAGCTGTGTTTAAATAGACATTAATGAAATAACATTAGAAGGTAAACAAATTCCTGTTGTTTGAAAAAGATACTGTAAAACATCATTAATACATTAAATAGATGTTTATTTAGCACAAATATTATGAATATTACAATGTATTATAATAATACATATATTTGTGTATGGTCAAATCTCTGTAGCCATGACCATTATGTGAAATTGTCTATTTTGAACCGTGACAGTGCCATGATTTTACATGTTTTTACCGTGACAAAATCGTATCCTTAATTATTGTCACTGCTTGCACCCCAACACCTCTCTCTATACAAATTAAGCAGTGTGTGTACAGCTAAAAAAAGCAGAAGTAAACCTCAGTACTGTGTCTTTTGCAACTGTTTATTGTGAAGAAACTACAATGGCAGGGATTTCAAAATTAAAAACACATTCATTGTGACATGGAGAGGGGAGGGGAGCACTTCAAAAGCAGAACAGATACATGACACAATGAAATTCACTGTTATGAAACTGTGTTTTTCACTTCCCTTACTATTGTATGATCCCTTATAAGTTTACCATGGTATTATTGCACTTTTCCCTTGGTTATATTATGCATTTATCATAGCTTGCCCTGGCTTGCCATGTTTAATAGGCTTTAGCATACCTCCCTGTGCTTTACAATGCTTTCCTATGCTTTCCCATGCTTTCACTGTGCTTCATTACACTTTGCTGTGCTTTTACTATGGGAAGCTTTTCTAAGGGATGTTTGTAATTGTTCTGTTCCTCCAATACTGAGCAGGGCTGCCGAGAGCCGTCGTGGGCTCCGGGGAAGGATTGGTATGTCCCATTGCCGCCCCTTCCATGGTACTACATTCATCCGACTTTGTAGTATACTGTAGTCTAAACCAAGCTTCTAAACCAAGCAATGATACTTGCAATCTTAGCAGTGAATAAATATTTTTGTACAAACTCCACGTGAGTTTGAATAGTCATTAATTGAAAGTTTTACTTAACATCAAATAACAAATGATTTTTCTCAAAGTATAAACTACATTTTTTTTTTGGTGCTATACACTATTTTATTTATCCATTAATTGAAGCTGCCAAAATAAACCACTCATCTCTGCTCTTAACTAATAGCCTGTATTAGTAAATATATTTGTATTTTAAGCAATATAACCGATCATTCTCTAATTGTGTTTACCACCAGCTGAAGAAAGTACTTTATTTATTTTACACGATACTATTTTTCTAACAAACTGCTGCACCACATTGTTTTGAGCAAATTATAGATATTAATAATAGAATAATTCATACTGTGGTGTATATTGTGCAACTTTAGGGTTCTTTTAAAGTTTTTTAAAAAAATACATGAAATTGCTATGCCTTTTTTTCAGCTTTTTGGTGTAATAAAATATGAAATGTGAAAGTTCAAATCATTGTGTGAAAGGAAGTGTTTGACAGCGCCTGGATACACAATCATTACACAACAGAAGCACATCGGCTCGCTGTGCAGTACGGGAGGTTTTCTTTTTAATGTGGTGGTGGGAACGCAAAGGGTCTTGTGCAGGGCGAGTTGTTTTAAAATATTTTATATATATTAAAAAAAAAAAAAGTTCCCCTTCATCAGGGCCCCCTTCGAGGCATTGGGCCCCTTTCAAGGCGCTTGGGCCCTTCGAGTGCTGGGCCCCCTTCGGTGGCATTGGGCTTCAGGAAATTTCCCGTCCTCCCTGCCCTCTCGGTGGGCCTGATACTGAGTTATTATCATTGTTCTCTAGATCTGTTTTTATAAATGGGAATATAAAAACAATAATCACAATGGCATTTGAATCACAAGCTCTTTATAAAAGCTCTGGTTTGATATTGTGATGTGTATTTTTATTATATTTCATAAACATACTTAGGGTAGGTACCACAGTTTAATAAACTGAAATGTAAGTAACTTGTGGATTCATTTTTTAGCTTGTGAAACAGGCCCACATTGATTTATATATTGATTATCACTGCCATGGTTTCATAAAAACTTCTATGGTGTTCCCCTGTGCACGATGCATCAGACCAGGCTTTGAGGGGATCTGTCCAGAATACAAGACCTGCACAATCCTCCCCGGACGAGTCCCCACCTTCCTTCCAGTCATCAGGCTGATCACCGTACCAGTACCTGAAAGAGATGAGGAGCAATGCCAGTCAGTATCACAGCACTAAACTGGACATGCTCACTGTTTCACTGCAACACTTAATCAGCACTTAGTGAAAGAGATGAGGAGCAATGCCAGTCAGTATCACTCAATGTCAGTAGAAAATCACTAGGTTGTTTGCTGCTGTATCCTTTTAATCCTCAGCAGTGATTTCAGAATGAGATTGAAGCTCTTACTGTTCCTTGTCATTGAGAGGAGTGCCGTCCACCCAGAGCCGGACTCTTCAGTAACAGCATCAGTCAGACCAGACACTATCAGATCGGGGATTTTGTTAATGCAACCCACTGCCCCAACCAAACAATACTTAGGCTGTACAGCCATGGTTCTTTTGGACCAGTGGTTGGCCTTTGCACAATTTTCAAAGCGGTGGAAAAAATCTCTCCACGAACCAGAGCCATCAAACTGTCCAGGCCGCAGAGTAGGAATTATTTTCTTCTTGGTCGAGCATTCACTATCGCCTCCTGCTGGGCGATGTCTCATAACGCACCTGTCTGTGTAGCCTATTGCCTGATTGCTTCCTCCGATTATCACGAAAAAGGCCCCTCAAAATAACACCGCCTGCACCCTGCTCTCCCCAATTGGCTGTGAATACATGAGACCGTGGACTATTGCTAGCTACAAAATCAGCATGGTGCTGGCGACCTGGCATTATTGGTGTGTATTGCACAAAAGTGATTCACCGTCCTGCAATGGTGTTGATTGGCGGTGACTGTAGGCCATTTTCACCAGAGTGTTAGCAGTGTGCAGGGTTGACACTTGGTTTGCATCAGTTTGATAATTTATAAAATGATTGTTTGCTATAAATGGATTTGTACACACATGACTTTGCTGCTGTGGTACAAAATAACCGCTGAATGGATTCAAAGTCCTTGCATTAGCAGTGTATTCATTATTTACAGCAGTATTTTTCTCACCAGACATTGAGGAGTTAATTCCTAATGTAATGCCAGAATCAGCCCTCAGTACTGCAAAATTCACTACTAACTGGTCTCACACTGTCTGCAGTAAACAACTCAGGACACACAGATACAAATTCAGCATTTGCAGAAAGAAAATGGTTCAGTATTCACATTAATATTTGCACCCACATACTGCAAAGAATCATTCTGAGCCCAAACTGCTGAAACAGCACATTGTGCATGAATTTCCATCCATGCTTAACAAACAGTAAGCAACTTACTGCACAATAAATCAACAAATAATAAACAGTGCAAAAATATACACAGGGCAGCAGTTTGGAGTAGTGGTTAGGGCTCTGGACTCTGACCAGAAGGTTGTGGGTTCAATCCCAGTGGGGACACTGCTGTTGTACCCTTGAGCAAGGTACTTACCTAAATTGCTCCAGTAAAACCCAACTGTATAAATGGGTAACTGTATGTAAAAAAAATAATGTGATCTCTGTATAATGTGAAATAATGTGATATCTTGTAACAATTGTAAGTCGCCCTGGATAAGGGCGTCTGCTAAAAATAAATAATAATAAATAATAATAATACACAAACACAAATTAAACATGCCACTAGTGTTACCTTTCTGATTATCTGCTTATAATCAGCTTTAGGGACCTGCAAAACTAACAAGCCCCAAGGGCCAGAACAGAATAAACTCCAAGTCTATATACATATCTAGCTCTGGGGTAAACCCTAAACAGTTGCATAATAATAATAGCGATGGACCTTATACTAAACAAACAATGACCACTGTAGTAATTAGAACAAAATATCTATGTTTATTACAAGAGAATACAAGCTCAGAGCACTTCCCTGACAATATAGGCACCCCTCCCTCATTGTACCCAGAATTCCCCCATTTAAAGTCACAGTTTTATACCACCTTTGCCAAATAACGTATTAGAAGGTCAATGTACCAGTATTTCCTGCATTAAAGCAGGATGCGATTAGGGAGGAGTCAGCTGACTAAGCAGTGTTGTTCTCGCTTGTTTGATACATCCGCAAGATCTTTTTATCACGTCTGCTTGGTGATATTAAAAATGTTTGTGAACGAGGTGAAACAAAAGATGTTGTGCAGGGTTGATATCATGTAGTTCGAGAGGTAAATCAGAAGTTTGGAATTATTTTGGAATTACAGCGAATGAAAATAATAAACATGTGACTGGATCCATTGCTTGTAAACCTGTCATTATGTTTTTGTGAATGACAGCCACAAAACTGGTACACCATCTCTGCGAAAAGCACAGGTGTAGCCCTTTCAACTGGTGGCACGAAAGGAATAGACAGGTGTTTTATAGTAAAGTAGAGATAGTTAATAAGTTACAATGTTAAAATAAATCCAGAACACTAGAGAAAGCTACCACGCTGTATAGCCTATTGTGTAAACTCAATCTGTGGAGAATGGTAGAGATATCTGTGTGTGAATGTGACAGCGTGAGAGAGTCAGTTGACGCAGGCAGTAGGTAAAGGACAAACACTTGCGGGTTTGTGTCGGGTTGCAAGTCTTATTAAAGTGGGTCGGGCTGCATGTAAGAGGACGGTGTTGCAGCGGGTTGCGGGTTCAGGTCGGGTCCTGTAGTAGCGGGTCCGGGTCGGAAGCAGGTCGTAAAATCGGACCCGTGGCAGGACTCTACCTTGTGATACTGAGATACAGAACAATATACATTCAGTATTTACTATACTGCTGTGTAGTTTGAGAATCTCTAGTCTAGAGGCTATGGAGGCTGAATGGCCAGCAGAACCCTAGAAGCACAAGGGGTGGAAATCTTAAACCCAGGAAACACGAGGCAACTTCCAGCCACTTTTCCAGCAGCTACTTGGAGGAATGGAGACATTTTCAATTAATTTGATTTGACCAGCTTGGTTTGAAATTGTTTGATAATGTCAGTCAACTACTGGCTTCAATAGCTGCCAGAAAAGCAGTTTCCTGAAAGCTGCCTGGTGTTTCATGAGCTTTAGAAACAGAGCTCTGTAAAGATGATGGTCAAACTGTACCTGCTCTGCCTCGCTCTCTATAATCACCAGGTCTGCTCCCATTGACACACAGCTAGCCCGGCTGGAGTGCCAGTTCATTGTATCAGTTGAGAAGTAGTAGCACTTTCCATTGAACGGCACCCACTTCTCTGGACAACAAACCTGCACAATGAGAGAAAGAAGCAGTGCATGTTAAACAGAAACGCCTGGAGATCTGAAGAAGGGGGCTGAACCTACAACACAGGGCTAGATTCTCAGCATTAGCATTAGCATGATTTTATCACAAGGATAATGCATCTCTGCAGACACAGAGTGAACTTCCATTGCTATGCTGATGATACCCAGCTACATTTGTCCCTAAAGCCAGGAATTTCTTCTGCCTGGGTGTTATTAGCTACTTGCCTTACAGACATCAAGCTTTGGATGTCACAGAATTTTCTAATGTTGAATTCAGATAAAACAAAGGTCACGCTAGTGGGATCACAGAACCAACTAAAAAGAAATGTGTGATTACATGAGCTCGACCCTTGCAGTCACTCATCAAAGTTTGGGGGTCATCTTTGATCCTGATCTATCATTTGAGACTCATATTAGGAAGTTACTAAAGTATCTTTTACCATTTGAGAAATATAGCCAAACTTAGACCAATTATTTCCGTATCTGATGCCGAGACTAATGCATGCCTTTGTTTCATCTAGAATTGATTATTGTAATGCACTTTTTTCTGATGTCCCAAAACGTGTGGTATCCCACTTACAGCTTGTTCAGAATACTGCCGCTAGAATTCTGACTAAAACCAGGAAAAGTGAACATATTACCCTGTTTTGACCTCTTTACACTGGCTCCCTGTGCAGTATAGAATTGATTTTAAGATTTTGCTGTTAACCTACAAGGCCCTGAATGGATTAGCACCCAGTTATTTGCAGGAGTTACTAGAATATTGACTAGAATCTGTGAAAAATCAAAATATCTGCCAGGAAAAAGCTGGGGATTCAATTATCTTGAAGCTAATAGTGAAAACTGCTGTCTTGATAGGACTGAATAGCAACATTTCTTCCAGATGAGACTGAATATTAAAGTTTCTAAAACACAAACAATGCAATAGTTTACATTATATAATATTGCAGACAATAGTAATTTTGTATTACATATACATGACTACTATTACTAATACTACTACTACTACTACTACTAATAATAATAATAATAATAATAATAATAATGATAATGATAATGATAATGATAATAATAATAATAATATTAATAATCATTTAAGCCCTGTGGCAGGGTGAAAGCCTAGGTGTGTCTGTGTGTGTAGGGAATATTCGGTTGGCAGGGAAGGGGTTAATTTCCTCCCTGCCAGAAATCACATGGGAATGTGGCTGTAGCTTTAAATTGAATAGATGATGATAAATTAGGCTCCAGTCACAGGTGTATAAAGAGGGTAATCACAGGTGTTAAAGTTACAGTTAAATGTGGGTATCATAAGGTGAAGGTGTGTTGCTATACTGTGTTGTGCTGTGCTGTGCTGTGCTGTGCTGTACTGTGCTGTCCTGTCCTATGTTCTGTTTGTATGTTTTGTAGACCTTTGTTTTGGCCCTTGTGCCGCTTGTTTTGTTAATGTTTTTGTTTAGTGTTTGTTTCTGTGTTTATTAACACTAGAACCACCACGGCAGTCATTTTGATGGTTTGAGGTTTTCAAATTGAAATTTCTCTGCGTGTCTGAATGTTATGCCGTTGTCTGTTTATGACTTTTCCTAAATACATGTATTAAATACTCCGACGGCGTTTGAAAGGCAGGATCATGAAAATAAGGAAGTTATAATCCTGCCCACCTAGAACCGCCTTTTACAATACAAGTTTTTATTTCTGAATATAACCTACAATATTTTTATATACAAGCCTGTTGTTATCTCTACTGGACCTGGCTGCCATCAATTCCTTCGTTTTCTACAAGGAATGCACCAGGGAAAATATCAGTAGGAGAGATTTCATCTTGAAGCTAGCCACAGCGCTTCGGCAGAAACATTTCGATCAGAAAACTGCAAAGCAGCCGGCTGCTGCAGATCAACGTGGATTCAACGAGTGACACACGCGAGACAATGGTGGTGCTTCACTGCAGCTTTCCTTGTCTGAGTCTCTCTTCCTGCTTGGCCATGACACGCTACCCTGTCACAGCCCCTTAGACTTTTGTTTGGATTGTAAGATGACAGTAATTAATGCTAAATAAATGGATCGGCTGCATTCAAAATGATTATATGCTCCCACTTGTATTTTTCGCATTAAGCATTTAAAAATGTACTTCTGGTTCAAATGATTTATTCCTGTTAGTCAAAGAACATCTTTCTGTATAAAATATGATATTACAATTACAAAGGTAAGAATTTGAACATGAGGACTACACATCTAGCTACATTAGTTATGTCTGTCTGCCCTTTTTAAAAAAGGAAGCTTAATAAAAAAAAATCATTTTAAACTGTTTTTAAAAAAAAAATGGCCTGTTTGCCCAAGAATATCTCAGTAAAAGAGTGAATTAAAAGTAATATAGAAATAATTTTACTTACCTAAAATAAATGCATTTTAAACAGTTTTTAAAAAAATCCTGTTTTCCAAATAATATCTCGGTGAAATCGTGAATTAAAAGTAAGATAGAAATAACTGAAGAATGGAGAAATTGAGGGAAGATCAAACTAACCAATAGGACTTCAACATTTGACCAGGTTGACCAATTAGGGTGGAGGCAACAAAACTCATTGGAGTGCATCTTCCTGTCCTGCCAGGAAAGGTTTGTGATACCTTTGCACTGAAATCTTGTTTTCATTAAAATAGCCACCATTTATCTTTGCAAATTTTAGGCATTTAATGTTTTGTAGCAATTCATTGTGTGGAGGTAGTGCCATTATTGTTGTCTGTTATGTGGCATAGTTTGTCTCACTTTTCTGCTGGCCAGACCATGTTTTGGAGACACCCTGCTGTTCATTGCTTTCCATGTTTTCATAATTTATCATTGTTTGTCAGATGCCAGAAGGTATTGCAAATCTTTGAAAATACAGTCATGTCAGTGCATGAAGACAGTGTGTAGGATACATCCTGACACTGACAACTTATCACACACTGCATTGTATAAAGTAAATCAAAAAAGAGTTATTTCACTACTTAACGAACCATGGTGCTTTGTTTTTGTTCACATAGACACTTAAAAAAAAAATCATGTCAGTTTAGATATGACCAATTACTGGACTACCTTCATGAGGGTTTACTAGAATTTGTAAGTAAAATAACTAATTTTAGGAGGCTGGGGTTCAGTGGCTTTTTGAACTCTCTTTTAAGTGTTGCAGTGAAACAGTGCGCATGTCCAGTTTTGTGCTGTGATACTGACTGGCATTGCTCCTCATCTCTTTCAGATACTGGATCGGTGATTAGCCTGATGAATGGCAGGAGGTGGGATTTGTCCGGGAGGATTGTGCAGGTCTTGTATTCTGATAGATCCCTCAAAGCCTGGTCTGATGCATCGTGCACAGGGGAACACCATAGAAGGATTTATGAAACCATGGCAGTGATAATCAATATATAAATCAATGGGGCCTGTTTCACAAGCTAAAAAATGAATCCCTCAAGTTACTTACATTTCAGTTTATTAAACTGTGGCTAAGTATGTTTATGAAATATAATAAAAAAAGACACACTACAATATCAAACCAGAGCTTTTATAAATCAATCAAAGCAGAAATTCACAAATCAGAGTGCCTGCATGTAGGGGGATGTAGAGCGAGAGCCTGACAGCAGGGCAGTGTTAAGGTCATGTGATCACTCTGCTGGCAGATGTAAACAGTGTGTTCAGTATTAATACAATTACAATATGTCGAATCCGCTACCAAAGAATACGCTTTTGCAAAGTATAAAGAACAAAAAAAAAGGCAGCTTCAAGAGTCTGAATGCATTTGTACCGTGGGCTCAGCTTTGAGGTGTTGAATGGGTTTTTTCTTTTGTAGAAACGTTTTCATACTAACTTTTGTACTTTTGATAACATTAATTTAAAAATTAAATTGATACCAATGATGAATACGTTTTTGTGACTTATTAGCTATTAACATTTAAAATATTGAGTACTTTGATGTATGTTTCAATATTAACTAAATCGAAGTTATGAATCAAACTGATAAATCGTGTTACATACCGGTAATTGATTTATTAAAATGTCTGGATATACTGCTATTTTATTGATTACTGGCTCGTTCACAGTAGTCATAAAATAACGCTAGAATATGTTTTGTTGGAAAATAATAATTTTAAAAGGATTTTTGACTGATTCAGAATTTCGCTGCAGATGGATTTATTTTCATAAGTTTTCTTTTGGTTATACAGCTGCGCCCCGATTTTTTTTTTTTTTTTTTGAGCGGGATGTTTGCAAAGCCAACTGAATGTGATTTTGCAAGTTCTGTATTATGCGATTCGCCTTTTTTGAGCATGACAGTTCAGCATGAGAGGTAACGACGTTTGGACGTTTTTAGTTGCAGTGTTCTTGTGCACGTTGTACTGGTTTTACTCAAACGTGATTCCTGTTCAGGTATTTATGAATGGGAATAATAAGAGACATGAACTTTCTTGTTTGAAGGAAAATAACTGCATTTCTAAAATGTACAATTATACAAAGGTACCTAATTTAAAGGTTTGATAAAAAAACGCCTGTTTAGTTTTTTTGCAATTTATTTTATTTATTAACATTAACGTGTTTTTTATTTTATTTTCACTGTGCATATTCTATGTGATTTCACAATAGTTATTCAAATGAATAAAGGACAGTTTAGAATAGGTTAGGTTAAGGTTAGACCCGTTTTGCTCCTTAGGGAGCATAGGTCATCCACTTTGATCCTCCATATGGCTCTGTTTTGGGCAGTTTCTCCAGTTTCTTCCAGGAGTATCCAATCTCTTTCAGTTCTGCCTCTGTGGACCTCCTCCGGCTGTTTCTTGGCCTTCTGGGTTGTCTTTTTCCCTTGTGGGTTCCAAGTCAGTGACTGTCTGTCTGGTTATGTGCTGTGTTGTTGGTTTTCTGCATGTATGTCCAATCCAGCACCACTTTCTTCTCTTGATTTGTCTTTCTATGATTTCTTGTTGTGTTCTTTCCCAGGGGTCTTCATTCCTGATGGTGTTTGGCCAATAAATTCCTAAAATGGTTCTGAAGCATTTATTTATGAAAGCTTGCCATTTGTTTTTTGATGCCTTTTTTGTCCTCCATGTTTCTGCTCCGTACAACCGCACTGATTTTACATTAGTATTAAAAATACAGAGCTTTGTTTAGCTGAAATGTTTTTGGAGTCCCAGATAGGCTTAAGCATGAGAAATGCTGTTCTTGCTCTTTCTGTTCTCATTGAATGTCTGCTCCTCCATCCTTCCCTATGACACTTCCCAGGTAGGTAAAGGAGCTTACCTCTTCTAGCTTCTCCCCCTCCAGAATCATACAGTCTTCTTTTGAATTATTGATGTGCATCACCTTAGTTTTGTCTTTGTTAATGGCAAGCCCTGTTTTGGCTGCTGTTCTTGCCAACTCAGTGACTTTGCTCTGTATTTGTTGGTGTGTGTGTGATAGAGCAATATCATCTGCATAATCCAAGTCGTCCAGTTGTGACCAGAGAGACCATTGTACCCCCAGTCTTTGGTCTCCTGTGGTTTGTCACATTAACCAGTCTATTGCAAGTAAAAACAGTAGGTGGGATAATAGGCAGCCCTGCTTGACTCCTGTGTTGATTGTAAAGGGCTCTGTAAGATGACCATTGTGCACCACTTTAATGAGGATTGTAGTTACAACTGCTGACTGATGGTGATGAGTTTAGATTAGGTTTATTTATAATGTTACAGGTTTAAAAACATAAAATGTTTTTAATTTGAAATTTTCCCAAGGAGTGCTAATAGTGGCAGCAGTGCCAAATGCAGCTGAACAGGTGGGCCTCAGGTAAAAAAAAGTTTGGGAACCCCTGATCTAGTGGTGACTGGCTCCCTCTTGTGGCTGGTAGTGGCACGGCTGTAGTAACAGAGGCACCAGATAGTATTCCTTCTGTAGAGTTCATCATCTCTAACCTGTGTTTCAGGGGGTCTGTGCTACAATGGAGCAACACACTGAGAGGAAACAGTTTGAACTATCTGTTTTATTCCAGTGCTGCTAGAAAAACAGCATTTTAATATTGTGGGATCATTCATTGTAGCTGGAACTCTGTTATATATTCTGCTCAGCAAGAAATAGTCTGTTTTTTGTTATTATTAATCAGTTATTGAATTCAAACTGGTGGGGCAATGCCCCAATGCCTTCTATATGCTAGCCACGCCTGATTCAGTATGAATGAAGGTGTTTTAAGTTATTGTTTGTTAATCGTGATAGATTTTATTTCTTTTTTTATTCTAAGACAACTTTAAGGTTTATTATTTTCCAGTACTTGTTTATTATTTGTTCCATGATAATTTGCTATTTCCTGTATTAAAGTATTCTGTGATGCCAGTGTGTGTGTGTGCACGTGTGTGTGCGTGTGTCTGGGGTGTGGAGTTCTGAACTCTAACCCTGCTCTCTCTCTGCGTGTGTGTGTGTGTGTGTGTGTGTGTGTGTCTGTGTGTGAGTGTGTGCGCGTGTGTGTGCGTGTGTCTGGGGTGTGGAGTTCTGAACTCTAACCCTGCTCTGTGTGTGTGTGTGTGTGTGTGTGTGTGTGTGTGTGTGTGTGTGTGTGTGTGTGTGTGTGTGTGTGTGTGTGTGTGTAATGCAGTTTAAGGATATTCAGATATAGAACTCCCCTAATACATTTATTTTTATATTTTTACATTCCTGGTGAACATTCACATAGTTTTGTATGTTTTGTAAATAGTTTTTTTTTTTTATTTTAAACATTGAATTCCAGAAAATGTATTCTCCCTGCGTAAGGTCAAATAAATTAAAAATGTAAAGTTGAAAAGGATCTCCTTCTCTTCATTTGTAATCTCTTGCATGAGGGAGCTGGATAGGGAACAAAAAAATATGACATTTAAAGAGACGTCCTTTTTACACGAAACAAACATAAATACAGTCATTGTACTTCATCCAGGGCTTAGTTTATTTTTACTTTGTGCTTTAAAGGCTCTGCAAATGTGCAGCCATAACTTTAGTTAATGTAACCTGGAAATATTAAAAAGTATAAAGTTGTCATTTTTATTCTTATTCTACACAGCTATTGCAGAGTTGTCAATATCTGTTTTAAAACTTGTTCTGAAATAAAATCTCTTAAACAATATACACCATCTGGACCATTTCAATTGCTTTTCCAATACACTGAACACGATGCAACACAGACTTAATGTTCAAGAATGGAGGAGAGGCCGCTGTCAGTCAAGATATCGTGGACACCATGTTGGGTTAAGAACGTAATCATAGTGTTGTTGTGTAATATCATTGAATTACTATCTGTGCACCAGCTGGCAGAAACAACTTTGTGCACTCTATGAATATAGAGCTATATATTTATATATATATATATATATATATATATATATATATATATATATATATATATATATATATATATATATATATATATACAGTATTACTAATAAAATAGTCATTGAGTATTCTTTGCAAAAAACTTTGTTAAAGCATTACTTAGTTGATAGTAAAATGGGGAAATGTGATGTCAGGTTTTTCAACCCTAACTCTGCATCCCCTTACAAGCAGTGGAAGAGACAAGGCAACACAAGCAACCACAGACAGCCATCATCAGGTAAGAACAACATACAACTCTCTGCAGATAACACAAGAGGCATCCATCATCATGGTCCATTGGGTATATGAGGTCCGCTGCCATGCCAGTGTGTTGGGGGGGGGGCGCCCGCATGCTGGGGATGGGGGATGGGGTGGGGGGGGGGGATTTATTTTTATTCGTTTTTTTAACATGTTTTAATTATTTTTACAGTATCTCTTCAAACAACTTAAACATGAATTTGCTTACATCCTAATGTTATTTCATTAATGTCTATTTAAACACAGCTGTGGTTTTAGTATTACAAGATGTACATTAGAAGTTCACTTTTGATGCGACGTCTGTCATACCTGAGCACATTGTTAAGATTAGAAGGGTCGTTGTGCATCTTCACTGTTGAACAGGTACTGATAGCACTGCAAAGGGCAATACTGCAAGAGCTGCAAACTGGGGCTTCAGGCTTCTGCAAAACTGTAACCCGTCCTCCCTTTAGGGTTTGCATTATCAGGGGGATGCAGGGCTATATTTTTGGCACAAAAGGCTTCGATTCATTTGAAAGTTTGATTCTGCTTTATAGCTGCTTCCCCGTTTCGTGAAATTGTTTGGGACATTGCTCTGCTTGTTGCTTAGTACGGGGGCTCGTTGGGGCCATCGGAAAAAAAAACGTCCTTATTTATCTCAGGATTTCGACAGTACAAGTCGTTTTGTTGAGATCACAAGATAAATTAAATGATCTCTGGAAAACAGAAATAGTGACTTGTATTTTCTCAAAATCCTGGGACAAATGGTCTCGTGATCACACGATAGCGGAATGGTAATATCGAGATCCTGAGACAAATGATCTTGTGATCACACGATAGCGGAATGGTAATATCGAGATCCTGAGACAAATGATCTCGTGATCACATGATAGCGGAATGGTAATATCGAGATCCTGAGACAAATGATCTTGTGATCACACGATAGCGGAATGGCAATATTGAGATCCTGGGACAAATGATCTCGTGATCACATGATAGCTGAATGGTAATATTGAAATCCTGAGACAAATGATCTCGTGATCACACAATAGCGGAATGGTAATATCGAGATTGGCATAACGAAGATTTTTTTTTTGATGGCTTAAACGAGTCGTGTTGCTTAGGACTTCATTTTGCCACTTTGCTTTGTTGTAGTTCTGTGTAAGTATTCAACTTCATTTTATGTATGCTAACCGCTTTAACTTTGCACCGCCGACAATTCAAAAGACACATCATCCTTGCTTCTTATTTCACACTGAGTTGAAACAAATAGCACAAAAAAGCTGTGACCACCGTGATCTAATCGTATCCTCTCTGATTTCATAGAAAAGGTCACTGCAGCCACTGAGAAGGAGGAAGTGTGATGTCAAGATCAGTAAATATGAATCATGTGTGCAAAGGAACCAAAGCTAGTGGGTAACACTGTATATTAAGGTGCTGCTTATTCATGTTTTATAAATATATAATAGATGCTTAATAGCTGTGTTATAGAGTGTTAATAGAGCATTATGGATGGTTTATAACCATGAAATAACCATGGACGGAATTACAGTTTTATAAAGGGGACCATTTTTAGCCACCTATTATGCTCAGCCCCACAACTGCTGGCTTCCCCAGCACCAGCCCCACCACCACCACTGTTGCCGGGAAAGCCAGCAGTTGTGGGGCTGGGGACGTCCCAAGAAGGGACAATGGACATTCCCTCCAACCCGCCAAAACTTTGGATAATTAGGGGGGGAGGTGGCCATTTAAGGCAATGTTGTGCGTTGCACAAGGGGGGAGGTGTGTGACAGTGTGCGTGTGTATGTGTGTGTGTGTTTGTTAATTGTTCATGGGTGTTTATTGATTGTCACGTCACTAATATATATAAGGAAGGAAGGTGCACTGTTTGGGGAGAGTGTGTTTGAGAGTGTTGTGAGCCGTGTTATTGTTTGTTTTGTTATAAATAAATAAAATACAGCTAAAAACTTACCATTTTGCCTCCAGGTCTGTCACATTTTGTGTCAGAAGCAGGAGAGAGCAAACCCGACAGATCCAGAGGTGAGTAGGTACGTCTGCACGTGGTGTGGCCAGAAAGAGCTCGCTGGTGGGGATGTCCAGAAGTTCCCCCAGACTGGTGCGCCCGCTGTGAGGGGTATGGGCACTGCTGGATTGGGTGCCCCTATGCAAGACCTGCCTCTGCAAAGCAACACTAGCTGGAAGCAGCGCTGTGGTGCCGTGCTTGTGCTGACTTCGGGCACACAATACCCAGTTGCCCCTTCCCTTGCGAGGAGATGGAACGGGTTGCCCGCACAAGGCTGGGCGAGGTGCCACGCAGTTGAGGCGGGGAGCGGAAGAACCGCCGTGGCCGAGCTGGAACAAGGGGAGTGGAGCTGCTGTTCCATGTGGCCAGTTGGGAGGAGTTGATGCTGCTGTTTGGCATGCCAGTATGGGAGGAGCCATCGCTGCTGTCCCAAGAGCCAGAGGGGGAGGAGCCATCGCTGCCATCCCGTGAGCCAGAGGGGGTAGGACCATCGCTGCCGTCCTGTGAGCCAGAGGGGAAGGGGTCATCGCTACTGTCCCGTGAGCCATTGGGGGAGGAGCTATCGCTGCTGTCCCGTGAGCCAGAGGGGGAGAAGCCATCTCTGCCATCCCGTGAGCCAGGGAGAGAGGAGCCATCGCTGCCATCCCGAGAGCCAGAGGGGGAGGAAGAAGCTGGCAGCAGCACCAGCCCAACCACCGCCGCAGGAACCAGCAGCAGCACCAGCCCTACCACCGCTGCCAGAGGAACCGGCAGCAGCACCAGCCCACCACCACTGCCACAGGAGCCGGCAGCAGCACCAGCCCCCTCCACCGCTGCCACAGGAGCCGGCAGCAGCACCAGCCCCCTCCACCGCTGCCACAGGAGCCGGCAGCAGCACCATCCCCACCACCAGTGCCGCAGGAGCTGGCAGCAGCACTTACCATTTTGCCTCTGGGTCTGTCACAGGGATGTTTAAACATAATTCCGCCCATGGCTATTGCAGGGTTATAAACCATCTATAATGCTTTATTAACACTCTATAACATAGTTATTAAGCATATATTATATATTTATAAAACATTAATAAGCAGCACTTTAATATAAAGTGTTACCAGCTAGGGATACATATTGCCAGAGACATGGATCTAGTGTTTAGATCATTATAGCCCCTTTTACACTAGCATGCTCTACCCATGTGAGTCAGCTACGAGATTGCACACTGCTTTTTGGGTGGCTGAAGCCAGTACAATGCACGTAGCAATTCCTCTGAAGTAGCTTGTTACAGATGCTTCCATCCAAGCTTCTCTGGATTCAATCGTCAGCACAGATGTTGATTAGAGCAGTAGCAGAATATCTAGAGCAGTAACACTGCGTCATACAGACAGAATTGTGAAACCCCACTTCCTCTAGCCCTTGCCCAGCCCTGCAGAGTCTGCACTGTTAATATAACAGTCAGAACTTCCTCTCTAGCTCACTTCTCTACAGCACTAGCAATGGAGATGGACGGCATTTACACTGTGCTGCAGAATCCCTCGGAGGATGTCTACTCCACAGTAAACCAACCCCAGGGCAGGAGAGCAGGGGCACAACAGGGGGTAAGTACCAAGGGGGTCACATTTAAACATGTCCGATTCAATTTACTTCTGCTAAAACTTTCACTGAAAGTTATTTTTGTGTGCAAATATCAGAAGCTAATGAAAAGCATATTGCTTCACGTGTGCTTTTGTTCCATAACTTTTTTTAGCAACTTAATCTGGGGGAAATTTTTTGCTTTTTTTAAAGGGATACTTTATATCATCTACATTTTTATGTTTTTTTTTTTCTTTATTTCAGCCAATCAGAGTGCAGGGAACCTTTCCATTGAAGTATTAATACCAAGATACTCAACCAGATTTTGCAGATTTTTGCCATGTTAAAAAAATGCATCAAACATTTAAAGTAAAGCTGAAGAGACTTTGGAATAGGGTTCCCAGACGTAGGGCCGGCGCAAGGATTTTTGCCCCTAGGCAAACAAAATTTTGCTGCACTCCCTTTTCACTCTTTTTATATATATACAGTATATATATACACAATGATCGAACTCCTTTGTCAATACATAAACTCCTTTCTCCAACCCTTTGTTTGTGAACTTCCATTCTATTTGTCTGACACACGTGATGTTTTCAACTATATTAATGACTTAAAAGTTGACTTTGAAAATTCTTGCCTCTCTTGATGTTACTGGTCTGTACACCAATATCCCACATACAGGTGGCATTGATGCGGTCACATTTTATTTAAATTCCACCATCTGAATTAATCATAGACGTATTAAGATTGTGTCTAAATTCTAATTATTTTATTTTTGAGGGTCAATATTTTTTACAAAGGAAAGGTACAGCAATGTGGGGCATCATTTGCTCTTTTAATTACTGCACTAAATAAAATAAAACTGCAAATCCCTGAGCTGGGATTCACGTCAAATCAATAAATAAAAATAACTCTGCTCTTCCTCTCACTTTCCTCTTCTCTTTCTTTCTTCCAACACTCTCATTCGCTCTCGTTCTGTTCTTCTGGGCTCTTTCACCGCTTCACAGATAGGCACTCTCTTTCAGCCTAGCTCTGTCCCTCCACAGCTTCACTCCAGTCGAGTCTACATGTGGGTCACCCCCCAACCCCCCCAACCCCCCAACCACCCAACCCCCTGTCGTCATCATCAAAAAACTATATACAACCATCACTATGGTTACAAAGTTTGCTGAGTCTCTATGGGCACCTCCATCATGCTGCATGCAGAGGATTGTGGGATATAAAGAGAGTTCAGGAGAAATGTTTCTAGGGTATTGTTTGCAAAGTGTAAAATTATCTGTAGGTGGAATTCTATGGCCTACATAGAAACTTTTTCAACAGCAGTTTGCTTGTCTCCACAGGCTAATACCATTTGCAGAAGTTTCATCAGTCTCCTGTGTCGTGCACTCAGAGAGAAGTGTGACAGTTTACTGTAAACGATGCACAGGTCGTTACAGCGTGAAGAAAACCACATGCTGCACAGTAAAGGATGCAACAGCCTGAGTCCACAGTGCTAGAGAGAGAGAGAGAGAGAGAGAGAGAGAGAGAGAGAGAGAGAGAGAGAGAGAGAGAGAGAGAGAGAGAGAGATGCAGGAAGTGCACGGGACTGTGCGGAGCTGTCATACACAGCATACGAATCACACAACTATTCTGGATCTTCAGTTTTATTCATTGCAAATTATAGGTTTCAATATTTTCTTCCCCCTCATGTAACTTTCTTCTCATTCTTCTATAGATCAGTTAGTTTTACAGACTTCTTTATTTTCACTTTCTTTAAGAGAATGGATTTTCAGTCCTTGGTTAGCTCTCCTTAAAAGTAAAAGGCTGGGCAGTAATAATTTAAAGCCAGTAAGAGGTAAGGGAATGGATTTGATAAAGCCTTGTTTAGCGCTGCTTTAAGGTGAACTTGATTTTAAAGCATTGTTAATAACAGCCTACTATCTGATGCTCCACTAGTAAAATGGTCAGATCAAAGTTTCTTTAGTATACTGTGTACTGTATCCTGAGCTGTGTTCTCTCTCCTCAGACCCCACCCCGCCTGTGAGTGCTGCTGGCAAAGCCTCTTCATACAGACAGCCTGCACTGGTCCTCCTGTCTCTTACTGGCTGCCATCATCTCCCTCGCTGTCTATCGTGAGAATTCAAACACTGCTGTTTGTTAGCAGGGTTTCAAATCGCTTGTGTGGTATTCTCTAACTTAATCATCACCTCCCAATGGGACCATTTCAAACAACTGATTAAAAGTTTTATTTTTCAAAAGTCTGAGGTGATGAATTAAATAAAGCTTGACATTCAGTTTTATTCTCCTTTTGTTGATTCAATACATTTTAAAGTCCATGAAACTGTTCTAAACTGATGTTGGCTTCTTCAATGAAACTTAAGGAAAGTGTCATGAATATCAAACTTGTATTCACATAAATGGACTTGTGCTAAGAGCATTCAAATACCAGTTTCCCATGACCAGTATGTGAAGCATGGACAGCGAATATCACTGCATTTCAGAGTCAGAATTACTGAACTGATTAATCAGCTTTAAACATGTACAGAACAAGCTGGTTGAGTGCATTCGACTGAACAAAACTGTAATTCATGCTTGTCTATTTGTTTTTCTCAGATTTCAAAACATCAATCTTGGATAAATACTGTCCTCTCAAAGAAGGTTCTTCAAAGGGTGAGTTATGAATGCTATACAACCTCATCATCATCATTATTATCATTAACAGACTGGACTGGCAGTAGACCCCCCAGCGCATCAGTATTAAAATCCTAAAAACACTGTACTTTCTCTCTGCAGGTCATTAAAGAGTTTAAAATAGGTGAAATCACCCTTTAACCTGCTGATCCCCAGCACTCTGAACAGCCGAACCACGTCTGTGTGCCCTGCGCCTGTCAGTTTGTACAGCACCCCTCCATTCTGTGGTTTCTTCATCCCCCAGGGACAGATGAGCCCTCCATTTAGACTCCACCATCCCTCTCAGCTCACAGCAATGGGCTATCTTTATACACAGTTTGTACATTTCCCTACTACCGTATTCTTTTGAATTTAAGACATAGCCCAAATATCCCACCTCCAATTCAAGGAAAAAAAATAAATCTGCATTTACAAAGATACAGCATCAATTACACATATGGAGGCAGTTTGCGGCCGTCTGCCATCACACCGAGCACAACAGTTATGCGCTGCTTCTCATCTCCAGTCGTGATTTTTCACACGTTTTTCTCCCAGTTTGTGAACTGATATTGCCTGGAATGTCAAAAAATACGGGGGTCTGATCAGCATTTCCGATCTGTCCAAGCTGGTACTGTTTGTTAGAAATGAAATTTTAAAAGCTTCTCATGGAATTCCTCAGGAAGCTAATGACGTGTCTTTGAAAATGGCTGCCTGTATGGATGATTCGAGACTGGGAAGCAGTGCTATAGCCCTGGAACCTCAGGTCGTGCAGTCATAGCGCCGGTACTACTAGTTAAGAATATCATAAAATGCTTTCTTTTTAAGTTCTCAACACAGTTGTATCAGGTTTGCAAGTTTTTGTGTGTGCGCTAAAGAGAGACAGTCTGCTGCCACGTTTGTAGCCTGCTTTAAATTACTTTATGATTTCAGCTTCAGTGCCTTTAAATAATGGAACAGACAGAAAAAAAATGTTGGTGTGCAGCGAATCAGAAAGAAGTGAAGTATGGAGAGGTGGGGCTGAGGTTGAGCGTGAAAGTGTGAGAGGGTCTGACGTGGTTGTCTGAAAAAAAGAAAAAAAAGAAAAAAAAAAGAAAAAGAAATCGATCTGATTTGTAGTATAGCCCACCCGGTTATAAATTCTAATTTATGTTTTATTTCCCTGTATATCGCCCTTGTTACGAACCCCTTGTTTTAGTGTATATCAGGGGCGGCCCCACCCATTTTGCTCATGGGCCCACCCAGTTATGGAGCGATTGAGAATTAAAAACATTTAATGCCAAACCGTATCAGACTGTAATCCGCTGCGGCGAGTCTAGATCATCCTTGTGGTTCAAAAAATATATCCGTCCCACCCACCTCAGCACCGTTGTCATTTGTTATGAAAAAAAAAGATTGGTGATTGTACGGCTGAGATATGAGATCTTACGTCTTCGATACTATAGTATCGAAATTACAGCGGGTCGGCAGCATACATACAGGAACTTTTCTTTCATTGCAAGGCATGCAAGCAACCAGCTTGTGCAGCTGCTATTTAGTTATTTTTTACATTTGCAATTAGCTATCTAAGTACCTACACAGGGCAGCAGTGTGGAGTAGTGGTTAGAGCTCTGGACTCCTGACTGGAAGGTCGTGGGTTCAATCCCAGGTGGGGGGCACTGCTGTTGTACATTTGAGCAAGTAAAAACCCAACTGTATAAATCGGTAATTGTATGTAAAAAATGTGATAATGTAAATCTTGTAACAATTGTAAGTCACCCTGGATAAGGGCGTATGCTAAGAAATATAATACAGAATGTTTAGCTAACTTTGCAGTAAACCATAGCTATATTTGTGTCTTATGCATTAGCAATGTCCCGACAAATTTTGTAAAAAGAAAACGAACCGACGAATCAACAAATATGCTAGTAATGTAAGTACCTTCATCTCATTTTATTTCGATTTTACAATTGTGTATGTAGGCCTACTTATAACCAGTTTACAGCTGGTTACACAATATTTTGTTTTGAAGTGTTTATTTTATTATAGTTTTTCATTTTTGAAGTCGCGCTATGCAGTAGGGTAATTTGAAAAAAACCTTTTATGTTATTTTTGTAAATAATGACTTTGTTTTCACAATTTTGTTAGTTTCTGTTTGCACTTTGTCAAATGAAACGGTTTTTGCAGTTATTGTGCACAGTGTGTTTGTTTCTGGATGTTGTATGCATATGTGTTTTGTATTTGTAGTGTATATGTACAACTACTGTTATAAACTGCAAAACATGTTCGACTTGCTTCACTCGGCACCATACATTTTCAGTCTTGGCTACGTGGCGCTGCTCAAACCCCGGGGAGATATTTTATGTATTCAGAGTTTTAATTAATTTAAATAATGTTTAATAATGTTTGTAAATTTCCATTCCTAGCTACGCCCCTGGTGTATATAGTATTTATTATTGTTGTCACGTCGTCTGTGAAGAACCAATTGTATCGGTTAGCGCTCGAGGCGACCGGCAAAGTGATAGCACCCTGGTTAGAGGAAGAAAAAAGAAAACTGCCGAGATCCCTCTATTCCATCCTGCATCTCTTCTGGACGGACTGTGCCTTTGAATACACATGAGACGGCTGCTAGTGAGTACAGAAGGATTTTTTTTTTTTTTTTACTGGGAAGGAGGTAGTGGACAGTAAACTACCTGAAGGGAATTTTCTTTTTTTCTTTTTTTTTTACCCCACTACGCACCCAAGCACTGCTCGGGGCCCCAACGTTTATTTATTTATTGGTTCTTAATGTGTTGTGTTATTTAGTTATCTGTCTACCCGGGTGTTAGTTAATTTATCTCCCCTACGGAGATTAGTACTACTGGCCAGTGGTATAGTTTAAAATTGCCTGTTATTACCGTGTAGTTATTTCATTGTCTGTATTCTATACGTACTACTGTTATTTTATAATAGGGGCTGCCTATCAACCACGTCGTTATTTCAGTGACATATAATTGTGTTATAATTATTATATATTAATAATATTATCCCTGCATTATCTATGCTGTACTTTAGTCCTGCAGTTGTATGTGTCTCTACTGTTTACTTGTCCACCAAGTAACTCTATTTGTGTGACATGGCACTTACAAGTATTATAATAATGAGTTACATTATTTGATTTTTATTTAAAACCCCTAAACCTATAGTAAACACGTTTGGTTTACTAAAATGTGATGTGTGGTCTCTTTATTATTGAAGACAGCATTTATATATATATATATATATACAGTGCCTTGCAAAAGTATTCAGACCCCTGACCAATTCTCTCATATTACTGAATTACAAATGGTACATTTAAATTTCGTTTTGTTTGATATTTTATTTTAAAACACTGAAACTCAAAATCAATTATTGTAAGGCGACATTGGTTTTATGTTGGGAAATATTTTTAAGAAAAATAAAAAACTGAAATATCTTGCTTGCATAAGTATTCAACCCCTGTGCTGTGGAAGCTCCCAGTTCACACCGATGTGCAAATTGCAGAAATTGCCCTAACGAGGACACAATTACCTTACCATTGGCCTCCACCTGTGAACCATAAAAGTTGCTGTCACATTTTCTGGATAAAAACCCCAGTGTTGAAGGGTCATTGGTCAGGCTGTGAATCTGAAGGAAAATGAAGACCAAAGAGCATTCTACAGAAGTTAGAGATAAAGTAATACAAATGCATAGATTAGGGAAAGGGTACAAAATAATATCCAAGTGTTTGGATATCCCAGTGAGCACAGTTGGATCAATAATCAGGAAGTGGAAGCTGCATCACACCACCCAGGCACTGCCAAGAAAAGGCCGTCCCTCAAAACTCAGCGCTCAAACAAGGAGACTTGTGAGAGAAGCCACAGAGAGGCCAACAATCACTTTGAAGGAGCTACAGAGTTCAGTGGCTGGGAGTAGAGTAATGGTGCACCAGTCAACCATATCAAGAGCTCTGCAAAACACTGGCCTGTATGGGAGGGTGGCAAAAAAGAAGCCGTTATTCAAAAAGTACCATCTGAAAGCACAACTGGAGTTTGCCAGAAAGCATGAGAGTGACCCAGCTGCGATGTGGGAAAAGGTTTTGTGGTCAGATGAGACCAAGATAGAGCTTTTTGGCCAAAACTCAAAGCGCTATGTGTGGCGCAAACCTAACACTGCCCATGCCTCAAGACACACCATCCCTACAGTGAAGTATGGTGGTGGTAGCATCATGCTGTGGGGATGCTTCTCATCAGCAGGGACTGGGCATCTTGTTATAATTGAAGGAAGAATGGATGGAGCAAAATATAGGGAAATACTGCAAGAGAACCTGCTTCAGTCCGCTAAAAAACTGAAGTTGGGAGGAAATTCACCTTTCAGCACGACAATGATCCCAAGCACAAGGCCAAAGCAACATTGGATTTGCTCAAGAACAAAAAGGTGAATGTCCTACAGTGGCCCAGTCAAAGTCCTGATCTCAATCCCATTGAGAATCTGTGGTACACATTAAAAACCTTGTGCAGAAGGTGACCATCTCCCAAGTTAATTAATTGTTTAATTGTTGCTAATCGGGAGATGGTCACCTGTATATATAAGCCTGCAGTTCTCCGTGCTCTGGGTGGTGGGTGTACAGAGGAGAGTACGGGAGAGCGAAAGGAGAAAAGAAAAGTTAAAAATGATACATTATACAGGATCAGTGACAGCATCTGCCCAGCCTGACCTGTGTGTTTTGTGTTCGAGTTTTGTTTTTGTTAAAACCTTTATTTTGCTCTGTGAGCGAGTGTGTTTTTTGTTAAACCTTTTATTTTTGTTATTTTTGAAAGTAAACGGCGCCGCAGTGTCCTTTGCACCGCAGTATTTTGAGTTTGTTTTCTTTCCTGCTTCTGGCCTGATGTCACCACTTAGCCATCCAGTCACACACTTGTTTACACTGCACTGTTCACATCCTGTCACAGCATGTGACACAGGAAACTGTGCTGATCTGATCTGTCACCTCCTATGGCACAGGTTGAACAACCTCCCCTTCTTAGATATACTATGTGGAATTCTGTTTTCTCATAGAACTGAAGCATGGTTGAAATGTTAACATTTAATAAGAGCTAAAGAAAAGGGAAAACTGGTAACAGGTTTTAAAATGTTACAAATAGTACAATACAAATATAGAACATAGAAAATACATCTAAATAGCCAGTAAAACAAAAGCTATCAACAGAACAGAGATATATTACTGATTGACAAAATATATTAATCCTCACAATTGTCAAGCAAAAAGTGTTGAGCTGGCATTCAGAGTGGAGTGCTGCAGAAAGGAGATGATATTCACACTCTGGAAAACAGAAGAGAACAGAGCAATAATAAATAACAAAATAATAAAAGTAACCTTCGTCTAATATTAATGATTGATTGCTCGATTAATACAGGTTTACATGGATCAGCAAAGATAATTCTTGATAATGCTTTCTTCTGGACAACACAGATTGAGCAGCTGTTTTACAGTGGAGTCCTGTTCAAGAGAGGATATATACATATTATTATTTATTTCTTAGCAGACGCCCTTATCCAAGGCGACTTACAATTGTTACAAAATATCACATTATTTTTTACATACAATTACATTATTTTTACATACAATTACCCATTTATACAGTTGGGTTTTTACTGGAGCAATCTAGGTAAAGTACCTTGCTCAAGGGTACAGTAGCAGTGTCCCCCACCTGGGATTGAACCCACAACCCTCCGGTCAGGAGTCCAGATCCCTAACCACTACTCCATAGACACATAGAGACACATGAAGAGGAAGGAATAAAGTAGTGGTGTGCAGAGGACCCTTTACTCGTCCCTGTACTTGGAGGTGCATCTCTGGCCAGATGTTCATTCAGAGAGTGACCACAGTGCTTATTTAACAACGATTTTGATTGTTTCATGTGTCATTTTCATTCCTTATTGTTTTTTCATTATCAAATTCTATGGGATGTGTGTGATGGGGTGGTGATTTAATGTACACATTTGAAATGGAGACCACTTTGACCAGATTGTAAATCTGCAAGATTTTTTTAGTTATTATGTGATGGGGAGTGATTGTGTACAGTACATAGTAAAGTATGATGAGATCAGCCAAGTACAGTATGATTACATCAATCAAACAATAGCTTGGGTGTACAAAATAAAATGCAAAGTAAATTGAAAGCAGAGCTATTAGTTATTTTACTGGCACGTAGCTTCAGTGATGTCTGTGTGGAACCCTGTACCAGTATTATAAGTACAATACACCATTAAATCATACACCTGATCTCAAATAAAACAACAAGGAAAAGAACACCCCCACAAAAAGATTATTTTGGTTTAACTAAAACCATGAAAAGAAGACTAAATTTAATGACACCGCGGCACAAGAAAAAAAAGAAAAGCATTTTTTTTTAACATCACAAGCAACTCAAATATATCTTACCTTACAGGATGATACATTATTGCTTTTCTTTAAAGTAACAGTAGATTCTTTGTGTGCAGGATAACATGCTCACGAGACACACACAATAACAGCGCAGCAGTGTGGAGTAGTGGTTAGGGCTCTGGACTCTTGAGCGGAGGGTCGTGCATTCAATCCCAGGTGGGGGACACTGCGGGTTGTACCCTTGAGCAAGGTATTTTTACCTAGATTGCTCCTGTAAAAACCCAACTATATAAATGGGTAACTGTATGTTAAAAATAATGTGATATCTGTATAATGTGATATCTTGTAACAATTGTAAGTCGTCCTGGATAAGGGTGTCTGCTAAGAAATAAATAATAATAATAGTAATAGATGTATTCACTGTATGTACATCAGAGAACAAAAAACAGCAAGAAATGTGAAAAATCTTCCCTTTAAGATAAAAGCATTGTTTGCTAACAGAGCGGATGGAATATACAGTTGCCTTTCTTTTAAACAAAATGCATTGAAAGCACGCATAGCATTAAATTAGCTGATGTGTTAGAAAAGACAATTGCAATCCCATACAGAGCCCCAAAAATAACTGAAATATCAACACAAAACACCTTTAAAGTATAGGGCATTCACTTTTTTTTTTTTTGATAAATAAATAATAAATAAATAAATAAATAAAATTAGTTTCACAGACATTTCACACAGACATATTAATAACTTGGAAAATGGGTTATTTGGGGATTGTAGCCTGATATGAACTAAAAAGCAGCGTGTGTTTTTGGAAAGTATATCCTTATGAAATGCCATTTTCAAAGTGGATGTATGGAGGAATTTCCTGTGGAACAGGGGACTGAGGTGTAGTTCAAACTCATTACGAGTATTTGTTTGTACCCGTTGCTCGGCACATCCCTATAAAGTACTATCAATCGTTCTGAGCCGTGGAGATAGATAGCCCTGGATAGAGATGAAAAGGGGCGGTGTAATGGATGCTGGGGGTTTGTTTCACTGGTAGTGTATCAAGATTGAGTAGATTCTAGAAGAATGTTTTATGTTTAGATTCAGTATTAAATAAAATACACATATTTATTCATCGAAGAACTAGATTTACCAGGTTAGTACCTCGTCTGGTTTTACAAATTGGCATCACACCATTCTGACATGGCATTATAGCATCTCTCAGCCTGACTCTTGTTGGCACCGCAGGTGTCCTTCATCCAGGTGATGAACTTCTTTTATTCTTTCCATTCTGCAGGTAAACACCCAACAGGTTGGTTGCCTGAAAAAAAAATAAGCAAGGTCTTTTCACATTATATTATAACTAGGCTTGCTACTATTCGATTTTTATTTTTTTTGCCAAATCGACGATTAATATCGAAGTTTATTTTTTAAAGAATTTACCGGTTTTTTTCCATCTTTATTTTTCAATTCAAGCAGAGCATGGGTGAAATCAACCTTTATGCTTAAAAAAGACTTTTTATGCCATTGTGAAAGGTCTCATTTAGAGAAACCTCTGTATCATATTCGACATGCAACAAAACCATGGTTACCAACACTCTAACTGAAATAACGTTTGGTCACAGCGAAGCAATACCTTGTATAGATATAGATCCTACACAAATTTTAAAAAAAAATGTCTCAAATAAACTGTAGAAAACACAGCATATAAAGTGTATTACACAGACTTTTATAGCGTACATTTACAAGAAAAAACAATATGCACAGAACAAAACATTAGAGTTGAACAGAACTAACTTGCACTTATTCCGAGCTCCGTCCCTCTCCTTAATCACAGCTGGACTCACTGGAAGGCAGACTGGCCCGCTTCGTCCTGCCGTGGAGACTTCTGCCGTCAATCAGGGTATTGTGCACAATACTCATTAAGTGTTTTCCTCATGCAGCCCATTTTCAAATCAAACTAATAACTGTCACCGTATATACCTATAATAGCAAAAGCTTACCTACACTTCAACCCACTAATTTCAAAGTAGGCGCTTTGAATGACAGGCGCTGTAAGTGCACAGGCAGGCTAATGATTGACAGTCATTTAAACGAATGAGAGCATTCTAGCGCTGCTTCAGCCAACGAGATCTGTCAGGACAGGATGAAATGACTGACGGTGAAACTACACTACCTTATTAAGGAATCACTGATTTGACTGACAGCGAACCCTAGCCATTCAGAGCAGAACGGAGATGGGACAGAAGGCAAGTATAAAAATGAGATGACTTCTTAAATTATTATTTTTGGTAAGAAAATAAAAAATAGTGAGTGGTTTTACCGATGTTTGTCCTATATACATTTATTTCAGTCGAACTCATATTTTTGGGGAATTCGACGTTTAACGATCTTTACCGATTTACAATCGAAAAGTAGCAAGCCTAGTTATAACATGTAGGTCGGCAATATATTGTTATTTGAAACCGCAATTCTCACTTGAGCTTTGCCTGTAGAGGGGGGAGAAACATCCTTAAAAACGTGTATGACTGCATCATGAGAATCAAGCATGCAATACTTAGGTGCATTGTCAACCCTATCATTTAACAGGCTCTTATACAAGAGGATACCTTGTGTCGGCACTGCAAGGATGTGAAGAACAATCCATGTACAAGCAATGTGTGTGCAAGATTATCAATGTGTGTGCAAGATTAGCAATGTGTGTGCAAGATTAGCAAAGGAATTGAATGGAATTGAGTTGGGATGCGGTTGCAATGCAATTCAGAAACAAACTGATGATAAAACAGACTAGTGAGCTGCTCCATTTAAGTTTATATTTTATGTTTTTTCGAAACGATTATTAGTAGTAAACTTATTAGCAGGAGTTTACACGTTTAAAGGTGATATCCCAATTGTAATATATAGCAATCTTAAATTAGATGTCATTTTTAGATGTAACGTTCTAGTACTATAGCGAATTTACACAGTAGATAAAATCAGGAAAACATTACTGTTATGTCAACAAAAAGAATCTCCCTATTCGGATTTAAGTCGTTACCTAAGGAGCACACCACTATTTTTGTGTGACAACAGAAACAAACACCCTAAAAACACTACTGCATCAAAGGTATCGATATACATCTTAGTTATATCGTCATGCTATATGTGTGGAGTAGTGGTTAAGGCTCTGGTCTCTTGACCGGACGGTTGTGGGTTCAATCCCCAGTGGGGGCCACTGCTGTTGTATCCTTGAGCAAGGTACTTTACCTAGATTGCTCCAGTAAAAGAAAACAAAAAAAAACAACTGTATAAATGGGTAATTGTATGTGAAATAATGTATAATGTGATATCTTGTAACAATTGTAAGTCGCCCTGGATAAGGGTGTCTGCTAAGAAATAAATAATAATAATAATAATCTGCACCGGCACATACTTTGAACCTTGGCAAAGCATTGATGTTACAAAACATCAAATATACAACCCAGTGTTAACTGAAGAGCTCCTGCATCCAGCTTAGCTGTTTTTCTTTTAACAAAACTATGCTGAAAACTGCAAATAAAAGTCCCTCTCAAACAGCTTTTTGAGAGCGTTGCAGTGAAGACTTTGCTTCAATCCCCAGGGCGTGGCTGTGTTTACAGTGCAGTCAGAAAGGCTGCTGCAAAACTGTGAGTACGGAGTTTGGGTGGAACTGGATTTTGTGACCCAGGCTTGCAATCTTTATTTTGGGACTGGAACTCTTGACCAGGGCTCTGGGGCGTGGCTTTGGGATAATCAGAATAAGCTTCCAATCAAGTAAAGTGTTGAGCAACACAGTCATGAGTTCAAATTGGATAGGGGTTGTTTTAAAGGCCTGTGAGAACTGGCAATAGTTTATAGGCTCTATGAATCCCCCGCAGCCCTGGTATGCTACGACGTTAAATATCTGGTATCCCTCAAGCACAGATTCAACTCAAACTCTGTGCTTCCTTGTGTTGCACTTGAACTTGTTAATAGACGTGGGTCTATTTGCTTCCCTACCTGGGAATGCTGCTTTATCTCCAGTCTTCTACCCAGAACGTCCCCCACACCAGGCACGACACGAACTGATTTGTTGAGCATTGGCTCAGAAACAAAGGTGCTGTACTTCCTTGATGTTGTACTCATTATGGCTCCTGCTGGTCGTCCTCGTCTGAACAAAGAAAACTCAAGCTTTCATTTAGTTGAATGCAAGTAGTTAGCATAGGAGTAGTAGGGATAGAAAAAAAAAACTTTACATCTCAAATAATGAAGTTTAAGTTTCCTGTAAAGCTGAAAATGGACAGGTACATTTTAAGAAATCAGCTTATTTATTTGTCTTAATGGTTACTTAAGTAGTGATCCAGCATTATAACCTCAGAAATGTAATGATAGTTGTGCAGATTTGTCATTAAAGTAGGGAAAATGCTACTGAAGCTAGAGGAGGTAAGAAAATTGATTTCCAATCCCAAGTAACACCACCTTCAACAAGGAGAAGTTCCACTAGACAAGAAGGGAAGTTGTTTAAGAATCCATTCCTTATATTGTCTAACCGCAGATAGGTTACAAATACAGCAGCTGCAGCAGAGACTAAAATAAAGATAACTAACCCTTTTGAATGCAGTACGCAGTGCTATTGCATATAGATTGTGAGTACTTTGTGGTAAGTCTGAGAGTGAGTGAAAGGGAGAGATTGTCTTTACGTACCTGTGAAAACTTCAGTTTCTGCTTAGATGCAAATAATAACTGCTACAGTCACTATAGTTTAAAAGTCTGTTAACAGACCGGATGTGTCGGGTCTCAACCAATGGTATGTAATGAATGGTTTCCTTCCTCAGTGTGCAACGTGTTCAGTTTCATTTTCATGAAACTGAAAGTTTTCTTTCCAATGTTATGAGTCAGAGCTGATTGTAACCCTCTATCTTAACTGCACGACCAAACAAAGGACTCTGTGAAATGTTTTTTTTATGTGTTTTTATAAAAAAAACAATTACATTTTTAAATATGTACATGTATTAAATAAAAATAAAATAATAAATCTGATGTTATTTTCAGAGGATATCACAAAGGATTGATATACTGTAATGAATATGAATTGTTAAATTTCTTAATAATTAGAATGTGTGTGTGTGTGTGTGTATATATATATATATATATATATATATATATATATATATATATATATATATATATATATATATATATATATATACAGTGCTCTATGAAAGTATTCGCCCCTTGAACTTTGCGACCTTTTGCCACATTTCAGGCTTCAAACATAAAGATATGAAACTGTAATTTTTGTGAAGAATCAACAACAAGTGGGACACAATCATGAAGTGGAACGAAATTTATTGGATATTTCAAACTTTATTTAACAAATAAAAAACTGAAAATTGGGCGTGCAAAATTATTCAGCCCCCTTAAGTTAATACTTTGTAGCGCCACCTTTTGCTGCGATTACAGCTGTAAGTCGCTTGGGGTATGTCTCTATCAGTTTTGCACATCGAGAGACTGAAATTTTTTGCCCATTCCTCCTTGCAAAACAGCTCGAGCTCAGTGAGGTTGGATGGAGAGCATTTGTGAACAGCAGTTTTCAGTTCTTTCCACAGATTCTCGATTGGATTCAGGTCTGGACTTTGACTTGGCCATTCTAACACCTGGATATGTTTATTTGTGAACCATTCCATTGTAGATTTTGCTTTATGTTTTGGATCATTGTCTTGTTGGAAGACAAATCTCCGTCCCAGTCTCAGGTCTTTTGCAGACTCCATCAGGTTTTCTTCCAGAATGGTCCTGTATTTGGCTCCATCCATCTTCCCATCAATTTTAACCATCTTCCCTGTCCCTGCTGAAGAAAAGCAGGCCCAAACCATGATGCTGCCACCACCATGTTTGACAGTGGGGATGGTGTGTTCAGGGTGATGAGCTGTGTTGCTTTTACGCCAAACATAACGTTTTGCATTGTTGCCAAAAGTTCGATTTTGGTTTCATCTGACCAGAGCACCTTCTTCCACATGTTTGGTGTGTCTCCCCAGGTGGCTTGTGGCAAACTGTAAACGACACTTTTTTATGGATATCTTTAAGAAATGGCTTTCTTCTTGCCACTCTTCCATAAAGGCCAGATTTGTGCAGTATACGACTGATTGTTGTCCCATGGACAGAGTCTCCCACCTCAGCTGTAGATCTCTGCAGTTCATCCAGAGTGATCATGGGCCTCTTGGCTGCATCTCTGATCAGTCTTCTCCTTGTATGAGCTGAAAGTTTAGAGGGACGGCCAGGTCTTGGTAGATTTGCAGTGGTCTGATACTCCTTCCATTTCAATATTATCGCTTGCACAGTGCTCCTTGGGATGTTTAAAGCTTGGGAAATCTTTTTGTATCCAAATCCGGCTTTAAACTTCTCCACAACAGTATCTCGGACCTGCCTGGTGTGTTCCTTGTTCTTCATGATGCTCTCTGCGCTTTAAACGGACCTCTGAGACTATCACAGTGCAGGTGCATTTATACGGAGACTTGATTACACACAGGTGGATTCTATTTATCATCATTAGTCATTTAGGTCAACATTGGATCATTCAGAGATCCTCACTGAACTTCTGGAGAGAGTTTGCTGCACTGAAAGTAAAGGGGCTGAATAATTTTGCACGCCCAATTTTTCAGTTTTTTATTTGTTAAAAAAGTTTGAAATATCCAATAAATTTCGTTCCACTTCATGATTGTGTCCCACTTGTTGTTGATTCTTCACAAAAAATTACAGTTTCATATCTTTATGTTTGAAGCCTGAAATGTGGCAAAAGGTCGCAAAGTTCAAGGGGGCCGAATACTTTCGCAAGGCACTGTACATACAGTGCCGTGAAAAAGTATTTGCCCCCTGTCTGATTTTCTGCATTTTTGCATATTTTTGACACTGAATGTTATCAGATCTTCAACCAAAACCTAATATTAGATAAAAGGGACCCTGAGTGAACAAATAACAGAACAATTTGATACATATTTCATTTATTTATTAAAGAAAGTTATGCAACACCCAGTGCCCCTGTGTGAAAAAGTAATTGCCCTCTTAGACTCAATAACTGGTTACGCCACCTTTAGCAGCAATAACTGCAACCAAACGCTTCCTGTAGTTATTGATTAGTCTCTCACAGCGCCGTGGAGGAATTTTGGCCCACTCCTCCATGCAGCTAGAACTGCTTCAACTCAGTGACATTTATTGGTTTTCGAGCATGAACTGCTCGTTTCAGTTCCTGACACAAAATCTCAATGGTGTTTAGGTCTGGACTTTGACTAGGCCATTCCAAAACGTAAAATTTCTTGTTCTTCAACAATTCTGATGTAGACTTGCTTGTGTGTTTCAGATCATTGTCTTGCTGCATGACCCAGCTGCGCTTCAGCTTCAGCTCACGGACGGATGGCCTGACATTCTCCTGTAGAATTCTGTGATACAGAGCAGAATTCATGGTTCCTTCAATGATGGCAAGGCGTCCAGGTCCTGATGCAGCAAAGCATCCCCAAACCATGACACTACCACCACCATGCTTGACAGTTGGTATGAGGTTCTTACTGTGGAATGCAGTGTTTGGTTTTCGCCAGACATAACAGGGCCCATGTCGGCCAAAAAGTTCCACTTTTGACTCATCTGTCCATAGAACATTGTTCCAGAACTCTTGAGGATCATCCAGGTGCTTTTTGGCAAACCTGAGACGAGCATTCGTGTTCTTAGTGAGCAATGGTTTCCGCCTTGCTACTCTGCCATGAATCCCATTTTTGCCCAGTGTCTTTCTGATGGTGGAGTCATGAACACTGACCTTAGCCGAGGCGAGAGAGGCCTGCAGATCCCTGGATGTTGTTCTAGGGTTCTTTGTGATTTCCTGGACGATTTTATGCCTTGCTCTTGGAGATTTTTGGCAGGACAGCCACTCCTGGGAGATTCACTACTGTCCCAAACTTTCTCCATTTGGACAATATGGCTCCGACTGTGGTTCGGTGGAGCCCCAGAGCCTTAGAAATGGCTTTGTAACCCTTTCCAGACTGATAGGCATCAACAACTTTTTTCCAGAGGTCTTCAGGAATTTCTTTTGTTCGTGGCATGATGTGCCTCTAGAACCTGTGTGCTGACAAGTTAGTCAGATTTATATTGGGCAGGGCTGGCCCAAATCAGGCCTAGTTGTTAACCAAAGTACTCAAACAGCTGACCCCAATTATCCCTTTAATTGGGTTGAGTTAACTAGGGGGGTGTGGCAATGTGCCCCTCTCCTGTGTGCATGTGTGTGTTATGTGTTGTATGTTGCGTGTGTTAATGTTGGTGTATAGAGATTGGTACACGGAATATAAACGGGTCTGTGTTTCACGTGTGATTTAAATTGTATATTTGTATTTAGGCACGGGATTGCACATCACTGCACGTGCATTTAAAGTATAGTATGTGAGCACGGGGTTGCACAGAATTAATTCACGTGCTGGGATTCAAGTGAATAATTAATTAGTAATTGAATCCCAGCACAACAGTATATATAGATGCACATTTCTTTCACTCGGGGGGGTGTTCGAGAGTGGAGAACGGGAGAGAGAGGAGTAAAAGAAAAACAACGTAAATAATAAGTGTTTGTAGACTCACCGTGTTTGTTTGTGTGTCTGTCCGTGCACCGTTTGTAGTGTTAGTCCGTTTTTGTTTGTCTATTTATTTTGGCTCAAGTGCCGTGTCCTGTTTTGTGTTTAAAACCTTTTACTTTCTGTTCTGTTTAATTATTAAATGCTGAGCGCGATCACGCTGTTGTTTATTTCCTGGCTCTGGTCTGACGCCACCCACTCCGGCCGTCTTTGTGACACTTGGTGTCATTGTGGGATAACAGCGCCTCCAAGCGTCAGACCAGGAGAGGGGTTTTTGTGTTTAAAAAAAAAAAAAAAAAAAAAAACACAGGACTGTTTCAAAAAAAAAAAAGGACCTGGAGGACCTCCTCGGGGGCCTCGAGGACCAAGGCTGGTGCATGGCCTGTGGGGTCTACGGACACACGGTGGCGATCTGCCCCTTCCAAGGTGAGGAGGAGGAGGAACCAGCCCAGGAGAGGAAGGTAGGGAGGAGGAGTAAGAAGAGAAGAAGAGAAGGGGGAAAGGAAAGCTGCAGCAGCAACAGCAACCACAACACCAGCCGGAGGAACAGCAGCCCGGGTGTTACTGCTGCGCTGAGCCTGGGCATTCCAGCACCAACTGCCCCTGGTACCCCCTCGGACAGCTACCCCAACTATGCCCCATCTGCAGAGGTGAGCACTACGTGGCCCGCTGCCCTGTCCATCAGGAGAGGGAGGAGCAGGGGTCGCCTCAGTCTCCACCACCAGCAGGGGGAGGTAGACTGCTGCTCCCACCGCCCCAACCACAACTGCAACAGCGGCCAGAGGAGCCAGAGAACCTGTTCCCCTGGTGCACCTGGTGCGGAAAGGTGGATCACCGCTGGAGGGACTGCTTCGCCCAAGGATGTCTGTCTGGCATCGCCTGGGGTTGCCAGCCGCTCCGCACGCCTGGGGTTGCCAGCCGCCCGCATCGCCTGGGCTGCCAGTTGCTCCGCATCGCAGCAGGAAGTACTGTGGCCGAACCCCACCAAGGGGAGCTGCCGGCCACGAAGAAGGTGGGGAGGTCAGGAGACCTGCTCCCACTGCAGCAGTTTTGCTGCCGGAGATCGTGGGGAGGTCAGGAGACCTGCTCCCACTGCAGCAGTTTTGCTGCCGGAGATCGTGGGGAGGTCCGGAGACCTGCTCCCACTGCAGCAGTTTCACTGCCGGAGATCGTGGGGAGGTCCGGAGACCTGCTCCCCACTGCAGCAGTTTCGCTGCCGGAGATCGTGGGGAGGTCCGGAGACCTGCTCCCACTGCAGCTTCTTCGCTGCCGGAAGTACTGTGGTCGGAGCCCCACAAAGGGGAGCTACTGGCTACGAAGAAAAGGGGAGAGGTCAGGAGACCAGCATCCCCCGCAGCAATTTCGCTGCAGGAGTGGACCAGCATGCTGTCAGCCGTGCCACTACCGGCAGGGGTGCTGACAGCATTGCCAGCCATGGGCCCACTGAAGCCTCCCTTCCCAGCCCGAGACTTTGTCCTGGACTGCTGGGTTTTTAAGGGGGGAGGTGGCCGTTGAGGCCATGTGTGCTGCGCACAAGGGGGGGTATATGTGGCAATGTGCCCCTCCCCTGTGTGCATGTGTGTGTTATGTGTTGTATGTTGCGTGTGTTAATGTTGGTGTATAGAGATTGGTACACGGAATATAAACGGGTCTGTGTTTCACGTGTGATTTAAATTGTATATTTGTATTTAGGCACGGGATTGCACATCACTGCACATGCATTTAAAGTATAGTATGTGAGCACGGGGTTGCACAGAATTAATTCACGTGCTGGGATTCAAGTGAATAATTAATTAGTAATTGAATCCCAGCACAACAGTATATAGATGCACATTTCTTTCACTCGGGGTGTTGAGAGTGGAGAACGGAGAGAGGAGTAAAAGAAAAACAACGTAAATAATAAGTGTTTGTAGACTCACCGTGTTTGTTTGTGTGTCTGTCCGTGCACCGTTTGTAGTGTTAGTCCGTTTTTGTTTGTCTATTTATTTTGGCGCAAGTGCCGTGTCCTGTTTTGTGTTTAAAACCTTTTACTTTCTGTTCTGTTTAATTATTAAATGCTGAGCGCGATCACGCGCTCAGCTTCATCAAAACCCCAAGTCTCTGTTGTTTATTTCCTGGCTCTGGTCTGACGCCACCCACTCCGGCCGTCTTTGTGACAGGGGGGCAATAACTTTTTCAACTAAAGTATATTGGAGAACTTGCTTCTCTAATATATAACCCTAACTTCCGTGAGTGATCAAAGGTGGCGTAACATAACTGATGAACTTTGGTTGTTGCAATTTCTTTTCCTGGGAGGAATTAACACAAGCTTTTCCAAGGTTTTCACTCTTTCTTCAGGTGTGTATTATTAATTATTTTCTTTACTTTTCAATCTTGGGTTCTTCAGTAATTAATTTCTCTATTGTTTTCTTTTCACAGGCGACCAATTAGTATCAGCTGAGAAAGTTTACTGGTGTTCCAAGAAACAGTGATTACTGGAGCAAAGAGTCCTTTTAAACAAGGTGCTTTTAAATTAAATAAAGTTACACACCAAACTCATGTTCAATGTCTTCATTCCATAGATATGCTGCCTTTTATAGTAGTTCTCCTTGAACTTATATCCACAATAACACTGGTTAAAAGGTTTTCCAGTCGTTTGTTTTCTTCTTATGTTCCAAACAAACACATTCCTTTATACTTCCACACTTACTACAACTAAGAAACACCACGCCACACAGAACAAACCCTCATGCCATGTGCTTGCTGCCAGACCACCCACTTCCTCTCTGCTCAGTCCCTGTCTAAAAACATGGCCTCTGGTCAGGCCATCCAAGGACTGAGTTAGCAGTAAGCACATTCAACACAATGAATTGCAGCAGATTCCATACTTTCTAATATTTACACAGCAATAATTCTACAATAATTATAGACACTATTTAACACAATCACACATGTATTTAAAATAGCAATTTATTATTTCTCTAAAATAACAAACAATCTTAGTTATTGATCTATATAATCCCACTCATTATATAGAGCAATTAACCTGCTATTTTAATGCATGCGCTACAATAGATAGATAAATAGAAATAGATAGATAGATAGATAGATAGAGTTCAACAGTGAAGACACTCTAAAGATCTAAAGATGAGCTCCTACATTTATAAATCTTTTATTATTTTCAAAGGAATAAATGGTGAAATACATCACTAAAATAACAAGAAGAAGGAGAGAACTAAAGACAGATTGTTTTAAAAGAAGAAACAACTCAAAAAAATTGAATATTAACAGAAAACTGAAATATTGTCAGGAGTAAGAAGAAAACAGAAAAGTAAGGTTAAGAAAGAAAGCAGTATACACAGAATGAGAGAGGTCGAAAAGAAAGACAGACAGGGCAGTAAACACAGTGAGGTAAGAATTTTTTTTCTAAAATACACAAAAAAATAAGTCTTCAATTTATTTACTGTATATTAAAGCCCCAGCTGGCACCATTCAAAATGCAGAGTGACGTGTAAGAGCTGGTATTTCTGACAATTTTATTATTTGCAATTTTCTTTTAATAATCATTTAATTGACTAACTATTTCTTGCTGATAACTGAATTAGTTCAATACATAGGAGTCTTATTTCCATGCTTGTGTGTGTGTCTGTCTGGGGTTCTCTCTCTCCTCTTTCTCTGTGTATTTCTCCATCTTTTCCCCTTCCCTTGATCTGAGAGCTGTTGGGACAGGTGGCATATGTTCTTTGTTAGGTGAGGAGTTGCTGATAAGAAGGGGCTGCTTGTCAAGGCATGTCTGGGCTGTGGGTGGGGGTTGGAGGCGTTATGTAGTGTTACAATGTTAAAATCAGCACAGTTGCTGTAATTCATAAACTCTATAAGTAGTGAATTTCTCTGTATAATTTTACTTGTATGTTGATAATAAAACCTGATTACTGTGATTTGAAATGGTTAGTTGTGTCTAGTAATTTTCACTCTCATGTTTTAATAAATATTACGAAAATATTCAGCTTTGTTTTCTTTACAGACAGTTACTGTAAACCGACACTCTCTAGTTGCAGTGGGAGAGCACTGCTGTGAGATCATATACCCAGAGCAGAGCACCACTGCAAAGGCCAGAAAAGTGTACAAAAACACAGTGCTGAAAGACTGCCCTGAGACCCTCGTAGCAGACTTCACCAGCACAGGAGTAAATATAATTAAAACTAACCTGGTGTTCCACATTGAGAACACCATTGCCTGGCACACTACCCTCTGCCAGAAGACAGGGATCAGCAAAGACAGAAATATGACACCGCCTGTCACCTCACACACCAGCACTCGAGCAAGCAAGCAGGCTGTGACGTAGTAGCTTGCTCTCACACACACACACACCCACATCCAAGCACACAGCCTCAACTGAGATGATGCAGACAATCTTAGGATATATCACATTAAGCTTATTAATGCTATATAGATTACGTATATGGCAAATTTACTTTTAAAGACATTTTTCATACAACAATATGAGGTTGATTTCTTATAGTTACTTCAAGTTTCACTAAAAGTTATTTCACACGCAGAGTGTGCAAACTAAATAATTAACAGTTCAATTATATGTGAATGTGTTACAATTAATTAATTTAGTTCCATGAAAGGAAAATTCAACTGGAATTATACTCAACAGTTCCTTGAAGCTTAGACTTTGGTCCGATGTTTTGGAAACTCAATCCATTGAAGTGTCCAGTACAAAAACTCTCCTCTCCGCAACAAAGTCTTCAATCTTACACTGGATCAAACTCGGCAACAAAGCTTTCAGTCCTCGGTATAGGATCCACAACAGCGCCTGTCCGCTCTTTCCTCTTCGCTGAATCTTTTAGCTACGCAGGTAGCAGGGCACAGTTTATTTTCGATACTGTGGTTTTAGGTGTACAGCAGACCTAGACTGGTTTGTCTGATAAGTCTCTGTAAGTTTTACGGCAGTCCTCCAGCCAGGCCTCAGTCTCGTTGCTTGTGGTCGTTGACTTGCTTGCAGCTTGCTGCCTCGTCTTGGGGCTGTTTTCAAGCAGAGTCCTGTCTTGATTCCGTTTTTAGGCAGAGTCCCGGAGTTGCAGCTTTGCTTAGCAGAATGACAGCACCTTGTTTTGCATTCAATGTGGAGCGCAAAATGTTTAGTTTTCTTCAATATTTATAGTCTTTATCTCTGCTAACTAGCCACTTTCATGAGATAATTTGTGTATCTTGCCTTTTTTTTAAACTCACAGTCCTTTGATGTTTTAGTGTCCTTTTCCACTGGGACATCTGTAGTTTATGTCTTCCTTGCGTCAAAACGATTGTTGTTGCTCATGTGAATTATCTGTACATAATTCAACTGTCCGCTCAGCCTAATCCAGTTCAGGCGCCGGTCCTCTAATCAGTAGGTCACATAGTTCAGTATGTCTGCCAGGAACCAACGGCCCCTTTTTCTTAAGACACAACAGTTTGCCCTGTTTCTCAAGACACACAGTTTCATTAATGAATCCAGTTACATTTCTACACGTTCATGTATTATCATATTCAGGGAATATGTCCCACACACTAACATGTCAGATTGTGTCTGCCATGGACCATGCTCAGTCTATTGCAAGAGAGCGTCAACTCAGCAATCTCACGTGTGTTTCCACTGTAGCTCTGCAAATCACCTAGCGAATGCTCCTGTGTGCCCTGCTCAGAAAGCTAAATGGGTAGTAGGAGGAGAGCGCTTGGCTTCTGGAATGCGACTACCACCAATTCAAGCATACATGGATGACATGACAACCATGACTACAACAGTAGCCTCCACTAATTGGTTATTGGGCAAATTAACCAATAACATTGAATGGGCACGAATGCAATTCAAGCCCACTGAATCAAGGAGCATCTCTATAATTAAAGGCAAAGTAGTCGATAAAACATTTTTCATTAATGGTGAGGCAATACCAACAGTGTCTGAGAAGCCAGTGAAGAGTCTTGGGAGATGGTACGACGGGGATCTAAAGGACACAGTTCGTGTGGGAGAAGTTAGACAACAAGCAGTGGAAGGGTTGAAGAGCATAGACAGCAGTGCTTTACCAGGCAAACTAAAACTCTGGTGCTTTCAGTTTGGTCTACTGCCGAGGTTGCTGTGGCCACTGACTGTGTACGAGGTTTCTTTGACAACAGTAGAGAAGCTGGAAGCTTTAATCAGTTCATACATCAGGAAATGGTTGGGAGTTCCACGCTGCCTCAGCAGAGTGGGACTTTATGGTAAAGGAATACTGCAGCTACCAGTCTCCGCTCTAACCGAGGAGTTTAAGTGCGCCAAGGTCAGACTGGAAATGACATTAGTAGAGTCACGCGACAAATGCGTAAGGGAGGCAGCACCTGTGTTGAAAACTGGAAGAAAGTTCGGCGGGAAAGAAAGCTGTGGAAGATGCAAAGGCTGCCCTTCGAATTGGTGATATCATGGGGCAAGTTCAGCATGGAAGAGGAGGTCTTGGTCTCAGTTCAGCTCCTCCTACATGGCACAAGGCAGCCCCAGCTCAAAGGAGGAAGCTGGTAGTCAATGAGGTGCAAAAGCAGGAGGAGAGGATGAGGTGTATAAAGGCCATTTCCCAGGCCAAGCAGGGAGAATGGATGAGATGGGAGAGTGTGGAACAACGCAAGATTGGCTGGCAAGGGTAGGAGAGGATCCCTCATGTCCTTTGTGTTCATCACCTGCAACATTAAGGCACATTTTGACAGGATGTAAGGTGGCTCTTAGCCAAGGACGGTTTACTTGGCGCCATGACCAGGTGCTGCGATGTTTGGCCTTAGCATTGGAAGACAAGCGTAACATGACCAATAAGTTGCCACCTGTTCCATCAAAACATTACACACAAAAGACAACATTCCTCCACCCAGGAGAGCAACCACCAAAAAAGGTGTTAAAACCAAGCCTCGCCCAGGACAACTGGAAGCTGCTAGAGACTGGAAAATGCTGGCAGATGTTGGTCAACGGCTTATCTTTCCACCTGAGATTGCCACCACTAACCTTCGACCAGATATTGTCATGTGGTCTGGATCAGCACGCCTTGTTCACCTGGTAGAGTTAACAGTGCCATGGGAGGATGCTGTAGATGAGGCGTATGAGAGGAAGAAACTGCGGTATGCTCAACTAGCCACTGAAGCGGAACAGCGAGGATGGAGAGTCCGGGTTTACCCAGTGGAGGTGGGTTGTCGAGGATTTGTGGCACACTCTACAACCCGGTTTCTCAGAGACGTCGGATTCAGTGGCCAAGAGTTGCGTCGCACAGTGAAGAACTTATCTGAAGCAGCAGAGAGGAGCAGCAACTGGCTGTGGTTGAGAAGGAAAGATTCTGGCTGGGGATCTCAAGCACAATAGAAAGAAAGAAACGCTATTTAAAATAAAACTTGGGTAACACTATTTTAAGCACTACATATTAGGCATTCATTATATACTTATTTGTGACTAATTAGCACATAATACATCATGTATAGCCTCCTAATAAGAGTTTGTTAGGTACTTGTTATGCTTATTCTCAAACATGCCTTACTAACAGGTTACTGGACATTAATAAAGGATTTGCATGCCTTATACTGAAGTGAAGACTGTTCTTGGCCATATTAGGTCATACTAGCAGCTTGTATATGATTAATACCTTGGTAATTAAGCAGCAAAACAGAGTGGATCATGCATGGATAACACTCTATCCCAGAGTTGGACTTTGTTTCTAATAAAGAGCTTATTAGAAGCATATAGGTCATTAATAAAAAGGTTTTGCAGCCCTATTCTGAAGTGAAGGTTTCATTGTCATTAATTAAGAGTTTATTAGAATAATATAGGTCATTAATAAAAAGGTTTTGCAGCCCTATTCTGAAGTGAAGGTTTCATTGTCATTAATTAAGAGTTTATTAGAAGCATATAGGTCATTAATAAAGTGTTTTGCAACCCTATTCTGAAGTGAAGGTTTCTTTAACATTACTTAAGAACTTATTAGCAGCACATGTCATTAATACAGTTTTGATATAGCAAATAATGCACAAAGAAGCAATTATCACCAGGGCATCTTTAATCAGTTGTGTAACCTGTATACTGAAGTGAAGACTCCAGGCACCCCATGAAGCTCTTACTCACATTAATGAACCTGGCAAAAAAAAATAATTTGAAGTAAAAAAGAAACAGACACAATCCTTTAAATTAGGAATTTATTTGGGATTTTGAAAAAAAAAAAAAAAAAAAAAAAACAACCGAGGACACGACCTTGTGTCCTCATAGCTAGTTACGGCCATGCATGGCACAAGTAAGTTATTTTTTCATGACATGTGCACCGTTTTTGCCAAGATTTTAAATATACTTAAAAAATAATGCATTTATGTTTGTCTGTATAACATACCAAATATATATATATATATATATATATATATATATATATATATATATATATATATATATATATTTATTTAAAAACATGTACCTCAATAAAATAACTTTTCATAACAAAGATAAACTTGAACAAATGTTACACACACACACAGACTCGCTTCGGGTATAGACTCACTGACTTCTACACTTTCGAGTTTTGTTGATTTCTTTGTTTGATCTATTGTCTGTGGACTCCCTTCATATGTTCAGGATACTGGAGATATGATTAATATAGTTGATTTTTTAAGGGTTCATTTTGATGAGATTATTTTAACTACTTTTGATGTGGAGTTTTTGTACACGAATATTCCACATGGTGGTGGCTTGCAGGCTCTTGAGCATTTCCTCAAAAGGAGAGATTTTGATATTTTACCTTCTAATTCACGTATCCTACTGCTGACTGCATTGGTATTATCAAAAAATTATTTTGCTTTTCAATCTGATTTTTTCCTCCAAATTAAAGGCACAGCCATGGATGCCTCTTTAGCCCCAAATTACGCTAATTTATATGTTGGATATCTGGAGGAATTATTTATTCTGAATCCAGAAATCAGTTTATTCAACATATTGCAGTGTGGAAGAGATAAACTGATTATATTTTTGTTCTATGGAAAGGAAATATCCATCAGCTTCAGCAATTTCATCTTTTTTAAAATTATTGCAATGAACACCTCACATTTACCATGCAACATGATTATGAGCGGATTCATTTCTTGGATCTCTGGATCATTAAAGATGGGGACTATCTGTATACCAACTTGTACAGAAAACCTACTGATTGTAAAACATTGTTACAAGCAAATAGCTTTCACCCACTACACCTAAAGAACAGTCTACCTTACAGTCAGTTCTGCAGAATTAGGCGAAACTCTAAACGCGAGTCTGATTTTGAAAAAAATCTTTCAGATATGAGGGTCAGATTTAAAAAATATAGGTTATAAAAACAAATATCTTAATACTGTCGTCACTAAGATCTCTTCAAAATCTCGAGATGAAATTTTTCTTAAAGACAAATCTAAAATGAATACTAATCCGGTTATGCTAATTACAAAATATTCCAAATGCGCAGAGAAATTAAAAGGGGTAATCAAAACTAAGCGTTCTATGAAATTTAGAATAGCTGAACACCGAAGCTCGATTCAATGCAGAAACACTATTTATCCTGTTGCTGCACATTCCATTGAAGCTCAACACCCTATCTCCTCTTTACGTTATTGGGGATTGAAAAAGTTAATTTATCTGTTTTATTTTGCATATATTTAAATAGGGATAAAATCAGTAATAAATAGTTTTTAATGGAAACATCGGTAAAAATCAGAAGGAAAAAATCTCAGTATACACGTGGAATATGATGCGTAGCAGTTCTGGTTTCTGATTAAGTTTAATATCCCTGGCCACATTTTCTCAAGTTAGCTGGCACTTTACAAAACGTTTGGGCAATCGCTGTGCTGACGGAAAGAGTATCTACAGAAGGTATGAACGTGACATGAGCACAAAACAAGCCAGGTTTATTCGCCTTGAAATCATAAAATTAAAAAAAATTGACAGAACTGGGCGGTGCAAGCCATGGCGAGACGAGTCAAAAATCACACTGGACATTTCCATTAATGCGTTCCATAAGTTTACCAAAGCATCACCATTTTCTGTCAAATATTTACGATTAAGATTGGCAGTGTTAGGCAGTGTTTTAGCTGATGGACAGTACAGTCGCACGAAGTCACCAATACATACCTCTCTGCAGTCTGCAACAAACAGTGGCTGTCCAGCAAAGCACAGCGCTCTGACAAACTCATTAACAGTCATTCTGCACTCTCTTTTTATTAAAGCATGTGTAAAAGCTTCATAAACTGACTGCTTGTCTCTCAGTTAACTTTATTGTTTTAGTTTAATGTGTCGCTTATTTTTCAGTATGTTGATTTATTGTCTCTGAGAAAAACACTAATAGTTTTGGTAAACCAGGACATTACATCAGAGGTAAAAGCGTTAGGTTACCTACCGTAACCCTGGTTCCCTGAAAGAGAAGACGACCACCAACATTAAGTATGGGATAGTCCCTGCCCTTGAGGTAGGTAATACTGAGCTCTCTATATCAGAGCTGCCGAAGGCCCCTTCCTGTGATGACGCACTCGGTCCCGCCAACCGAGGGTATAAAACCGTCACTCACCGGAAGATCTCCCTCTTTTTCCGCCCGAACCCGTGAGGGCGGGCGACCTAATGGTTGGTGGTGGTCTTCTCTTTCAGGGAACCAGGGTTACGGTAGGTAACCTAACGTTCCCTTTCAAGTCGAAGACGACCACCAACATTAAGTATGGGATAATGTATACCAGAGCCGTCGCGAGGGAGAAGGAAGTTTTGATCCCTTTTAGTGCTTACCGCCTTTTATATTGTGGCGGAGCAATAGCAGGTGCAGCAGATGCAACTGCACGCGGACCCACGAGCTCAGAGGGACATGGAGTGGTTCGAAAGTTTATTCATCCATTTATTAATTTATTTATTAACAATGATAATATCTTTACATTTGCAGATGTTATACGTCTTAATCGAAGGTTTTGGGGTACTATTCAGCACAAACATTTGCAGTTATATTCTGCGTGCGCGATTCATCCTGTAGTTTAGACGGAAGCTGTCCTGTGCTGCTGTGGGCACCAAAATAAACTACAGCAAATCAACATGCCTGTATTTATGATTTAAAAATAATAATGAAACGGTTTCCTATGTGAGACAATTTCTGCAAATTGTGAATTCTGTAATAATTCGTGATCGCAGAATTGGGGAATCCTGGTAGGACTGGTGATTAATCCTGTTAGTTTATGATTAAAAAATAGTGTAGTGTTGGATGTAAAGCTGTACGCAAAATAAAATAAAAGTAGGCGAGTAGAAAACGTTCTTATTACGTACTGTTTCATGCATGCTAACATCCTGACAATTAAATATAGTTAAATATTGAACACTTGATTTGGTATGTTTGATGCTTATAAGTAAGGGTTAAATTAACGTTTGGGGAGGGGGGCCCACAATAAGGTCCTGTAGTGGGGCCCATCTTCCTCTTCCTCCGCCACTGTGTAGAGTATCTCGGTTGTGGGGTCTTAGAAGGGCGAGCTGCAAGGGTACCTCCATCAGCATATTAGTACGACCTCGCTGGACCTGGACTGACCACCAGAGGGAGCTAAAACTGTACCATCCCTGAGCCCTGCTTTACATTGTGAGCAGGGGTGTGATGCTGTATGTAGAAGTGAGGAGTCGCCACAAAGCACTTAATAAAGTGATAACAATAATGATAACCAGAACAATACCCATAAAATAAGGATTTAACAAAATTAAACAGTAAAATAGTCAAGTAGGAAAATATGCCATATAGAGACAAGAGAATATCATTTTAGATAACTGGAGGTGCCAGGCTCTAAAAATGTGTTTTTAATCAAGCTTTAAAAACATCAACCGAAGGAGCTTCCCTTACAGTACTGGGCAGGTCATTCCAAATATAGCTGAAGGATCTCCCACCTGAGGGGTTTTATTATTCTTCTGAATAACGGGTCTAGAAAGTAACCTGGCATCCTCCGATCAGAGTGACCGATTGGTGTTAAAAGATCTTTAAGGTAAGGCGGAGCAAGGCCATTTAGAGCCTTATATACAGAGCATCAAAAGAAACTTATCACTATTATAACACATTTATTTTAGGAAAAAAATAAGGTATATAAATGATGGACATCGAGTAAATGGTTTTTTTTTTTTTAATCATTCTATCAATTATCCTTGACCATGACACGCTTGAGTGACTGTGACTGAAGCAGATGCACTTAATCACCTAATTAGTGAGACAGTTGATTGGACACTGGATATGGAGTGATTTCAGCTGTTTAATTGCATTGAATAAAAGCAATAAAGAAAATCACAGAAAAAAAACCCAATATGCCACATCTGTCAAGAGAGCAGTGCCTTCGTGCAATCGGCATTTTGGAGACTGGACTAGGGCAGCATACTGTGGCTCGCCATCTTGGGTGCTCACAGCCAGCAATTTCAAACCTGGCGAGATGGTATAACCAGACACACTCTGTCAATGACAGGCCACAAACTGGGAGACCAAGAGTCACAACACCTGCCCAAGATCGACAGATCATTTTGCAGCATCTTCGTGATGTCAGTTGTTAATCAGCACAATAAAAAGTCACTGCACCTGCTCTAAAACAGAGTTTGTAACTTTTCGATCACATCAAGTGAATTTTATTGAAATATAAGTGATACGTTTTTTTGATGCTCGGTATAGTACCATGCCATGTATACAGTACTATGCCGTACCTGCGTACGTCAAGTTTCCCATTCTATTCAATGATCGGTTTCTCAGTCGAGCGTTTCAGGTTTCATTCTCTAAAGCAGTACTAGTACTGTGGAATGTGCAATGAAAGTTGGGGGAGGGTCAGGTGACATTTTTATCCAATTGCGTGTCATCTAGCAATTCCAGTCTGTAGCTGTGGACGTTTAGAAGGCTGAGATATATTGCAGGAAGCCATTCAGCTTTTACAAGTATATATATATATATATATATATATAGTGTTTTAAATTATTTTTTGATTTATTATTAGTTTTACTTGTTTAGTTATCGTTTATATAGTTTTTAGCGAAAGCTAAACGTGGCAACGTACATGGTCTTTCTATAATGAGCAATGGGAGTGAAGTTGGTTTGGAAGATTTCGATACCAGCGACAGTGATGCTAACTTATCACTCAGCGATTATGATGAAGAGGATGTGGAGCCAAGAACAGTACAAACTGTACAAACAGAAGAGCATGCAGCTACTTTACAGGTAAGCCAGCTGCAAACGGGAAGCTGTTTGGTTTGAAATGGCAGTGCTGTGACTAAATACTATCAAAACACAGCACTAGGCAATGCGGCAGCCAGATCCATCACAATGCCTGCGCAAAGTAGCTGTGTACACGCATTTGTGACTATCCCTCCAACACAAGGGAAGCAGACACCGTAAAAAGGGTACAGGGTCTGCTACGAAAATGAAAACAAAAGACACAAGAAAAATGTGCAGTGGTTGAAGGCAATCCCGGGTTCTGTTGTATTGAACATTTCAATAAATGGCACAGAGCACGTCGATACTGGCACACGTTTTGATGTTGTTTTGAATATGGGTATGTAGTACACAGCAGCATAAAGGGTTAATGAAAAACACAGTTTAAGTCATTTATTTGTGTTTTATTTATCATATGTTAACATTTTATAGCAATTGCAGGTTTGAAAACATTATTATTATTATTTTCAAAATCTGGTACCTGGGAAGGGGTTTCATTTTTACATCTGGAGTTGAAGTGGTTAACATTCTTTGTGTAAATGTGAGAGAATAAATAGGTTATCACTGATAGATTATCACTGCTATGGTTTCACAAATCCTACTATAGTTATTTTGGCACTCTATATCATTCCAGGAATTGAGGGGATGGAGGGGATCTGCATAGAATGGAAGAATTGCACAATCCTCCTTACCATTCTTGTCATTAGGCTCTCCACTGACCCAGTACCTGAAAGAGATGAGCAGCAATGCCAGTCAGTATCACAGCACTAAACTGGACATGCTCACTGTTTCACTGCAACACTTAATCAGCACTTAGTGAAAGAGATGAGGAGCAATACCAGTCACTATCACACAATGTCAGTAGGAAATTACTAGGTTGTTTGCTGCTGTATCGTTTTAATCCTCAGCAGTGATTTCAGAATGAGATTGAAGCTCTTACTGTGTCTTGTCATTGAGAGGAGTGCCGTCCACCCAGAGCCAGGTTCCTTCAGTAACAGCATCAGTCAGGCCAATCCAGTAGAGATTCCCTGGATGGGCTTTAGCTGCATTCATTAAGAATCTCTAAACAGAAAATACTCTTGTCAGTTCTAGTGGCGATCTACCAGTCAGCTGCCCCCTAGTGGAAATATAAGAGCACTCCTGCTTTTTGAAGAAAGAGCAAACCTTCCTTTAAATGACAGCAAGGGGGTTGAGTAGCTTTCAGCTGATTGTACGAGAGTCTGTCTGTGGCAGTGGGGGTTTCATAAAGCTCACATTGTCTTGTGTTTATGATGTCAGTGTGTGAGCTCAGTGTTCTCTGCAGGACTGAAGGAGGGCAGGGTTTGGGTGGGAGGGCACTATTGTGTACCGAAGGGGCAACACCCCAGGGTTATTTATTACACTCAAAACACAAACAACTGTATGAACAGGGTTTTCTTTTATACACATCAAAATGTTCTGCAGTAAATTGCTGTCAAACGGTTTCCTGCAGGTCAGGTGTGATCTGATTCAGTTGAAATGTTTGCTGATAGACCAGTGACAATCACAGATTCTAAATGCACACCCCGGGATTGAAGGGGCAGGGCGCCAGTGCTTCTCAAACTGGGGTACAGGGACCCCGGGAGGTCCGCAGAGGTGACCCAGGGGCTCCCCAGAAAATTCACTTTCACTGTTGAGGTGACAGACAGGCCTTGTGATACTGAGATACAGAACAATATACATTCAGTATTTACTATACTGCTGTGCAGTTTGAGAATCTCTAGTCTAGAGGCTATGGAGGCTAAATAGCCAGCAGAACCCTAGAAGCACAAGGGGTGGAAAACTTAAACCCAGGAAACACAAGGCACCTTCCAGCCACTTTTCCAGCAGCTACTTGGAGGAGTGGAGACATTTTCAAGCAATTTGATTTGAGCAGCTTGGTTTGAAATCGTTTGAAAATGTCACAGTCAACTAGAGGCTTCAACAGCTGCCAGAAAAGCAGTTTCCTGAAAGCTGCTGGTGTTTCATGAGCTTTAGAAACAGAGCTCTGTAAAGATGATGGTCAAACTGTACCTGCTCTGCCTCGCTCTCTATAATCACCAGGTGCCCCCCCATTGATGTGCAGTTATCACGGCTGGAGTTCCAGTCCATTGTATCAGTTGAGAAGTAGTAGCACTTTCCATTGAACGGCACCCACTTCTCTGGACAACAAACCCGCTCTGCACAATGAGAGAAAGAAGCAGTGCATGTTAAACAGAGACACCTGCAGATCTGAAGAAGGGGGCTGCACCTACAACACAGGGCTAGATTCTCAGCATTAGCATTAGCATGATTTTATCAGAAGGATACTGCATCTCCCCTCCCCTCCAACTAGTACTGGGACAGATCAGTAAATGGGGAGGGTTGCCTTATTTTTCCCCCTGTTTAATCTCATCACTCAGAGCCCTTGCTTGCTTCCTTGCATATTTTCCATGTTCGATGAATGCAGAACTAGGGGTGGGGCAGTGGTGACTTGACTGACAGCCAAGACTGATACCCCATTGAGTACCCCATCCCCAGTCGATGCTGTGCTCTTCAAACCAGTCAAACCTGACCCATCTGGATCCATGGAGAGAGAGAGAGAGACAGACAGACAGACACAGTAGATAGGTGAATGTTGCCTATCTCCCTCTATCTCTTCTTTCCCTTATAGTCCAGTCTGTTAATGATAATAATAATGATGGGATTGTATAGAATTCACAACTCACCCTTTGAAGAGCCTTCTTTGAGAGGACAGTATTTATCCAAGATTGATGATTTGACAGAAAGCTCAGTATTGCTCTTTTTCAATTCAGAATGATTCTTGTTGAGGTTGCTGCTCAAGTCCTGGAGCTGATTCAGTAATGTATTGTATTTCTCAGGGTCTTCTTTAGTTTTGAAATCTGAAAAAAGCAAATAGACAAGCGTGAATTACAGTTTTGTTCAGTCGAATGCACTCAACCAGCTTGTTCTGTACATGTTTAAAGCTGATTAATCAGTTCAGTAAATCTGACTCTGAAATGCAGTGATATTCGCTGTCCATGCTTTACATACTGGTCATGGGAAACTGGTATCTGAATGCTCTTTGCACAAGTCCATTTATGTGAATACAAGTTTGATATTCATGACACTTTCCTTGAGTTTCATTGAAGAAGCCAACATCAGTTTAGAACAGTTTCATGGACTTTAAAATATATTGAATCAACCAAACTTTATTTAATTGATCAACTTTTAAAAAATAAAACTTTTAATCAGTTGTTTGAAATGGTCCCGTTGTGATGATTAAGTTAGAGAATACCACACAAGCGATTTGAAATCCTGCTAACAAACAGCAATGTGTGAATACTCACGATAGACAGCGAGGGAGATGATGGCAGCCAGTAAGAGACAGCACAGGATGAGGAGGACCAGTGCAGGCTGTCTGTATGAAGAGGCTTTGCCAGCAGCACTCACAGGCGGGGTGGGGTCTGAGGAGAGAGAACACAGCTCAGGATACAGTACACAGTACACTAAAGAAACTTTCTGTAGTTATTACTTTCATCTGACCATTTTACTGTGGACTTAGGCTGTTGCATCCTTTACTGTGCAGTGTGTGGTTCTCTTCACACTGTAACGACTTGTGCATTGTTTACAGTAAACTGTCACACTTCTCTCTGAGTGCATGACACAGGAGACTGATGAAACTTGTGCAATTTGTATTAGTCTGTGGAGACATCAAACCACTATTGAAAAAGTTTCTGTGTAGGCCATGCAGCACATGCGTGGTAAGGAACCGTCAATAAAGTGCACACTTTCTCACACACACAAGAGAGGGGTTGTCTGGCAATTACCAAAATAAAGGGGTGTCTAAAAATTGTAAAAATGAACATTCCCCCATTCCAGTCCCTACATTACTCCCCCAACAAATTAAATGTCGCCCCGACCTTTCCACCTACAGATAATTTTACACTTTGCAACCAATACCCTAGAAGCATTTCTGCTTAACTCTCTTTATATCCCACAACCCTCTGCACGCAGCGTGATGGAGGTGCCCATAGAGACTCAGTAGAGTTGAGTATCTTGGTATTCAGAATAACTTTGACTCAACTCTGCTGATTCTCTATGTGAACTTCTGTTGTAGCGTCAGAGTGGGTCATAATGTCATTCTTTGTATGAAATTAACAGAATTGAAATATAGAGAGGTGTCTACTTGGTTTCTGGTTCCAAACTTCCCCACTGACAAGGAATGTTTTAAAAAGAGTCATAAACTAAATACTGGACAAATGGCTTATCTTCACGATCACTGAATGAATCCTTTGGTGAAAGCAGTGTCTTGCAGAGGGTACAAACTAGATGGTCTTGGGTGCTTTGACACCTCGGACAGAGAACTACCCCTTATAAATACAGCTGACTGGGGAGAAACAGCAGACCAATTGAGAACAATGGGCTGTCTTGGAACGAGAACAGCCAATGGGAAACACACCACGTGGACTCAGGCACCGCCCAAAATAAACAAACTATCCAATCACAGGGGTAAAGATAAAGTTACAAAAAATCCAAGGCTTTTGACAGACAAACAAGTCTCTGAACTTTGATCTGAAGACACCGACTTGTACAGCGATACTGTTTTCGGAAACTCTAATATGAGATAACTACTCTAGTGTTTGCTTTGGTGTGGGAGTCTGCTGCGTAAGACGTCTAAAATCCTAAAAGTACTTGTAATCAAAACTCTACTAGCCCCGATTCATCACTGGAGGAAGAGTTGGATGAACATTTTGAAGTCGACAGAGATTGAAATATATTCAGTCTTGTATTAAAGTCGACAGAGATTGAAATATATTCAGTCTTGTATTAGCTAGCTGTGCCGGAGTTTGCGGTGGAATATCCCAGACATAACCTGACGAAGAGTGCATATATTGGTGTTTCAGTGGAATACCTAAATAGTTAATGACTCTTGTTCTTTGCAAAGACATTTGTTTCGTAACCTGAAGTGGAGATGAAATGCGAGGAAGGCAGACCCCGGAACCTGGACCTGTCCTTGCCAGCAGGAGAGCCTTCAAGCGCCTGTATTGTTGAAGACACGGATCAGCTGCTGGAGGCAGCGAACATCTGTTAAGTATTCAATAAGTAGTGTTTCAATCCTCTTATGAACTCGAGAATAAGCAGACCTTAAAGTAAAATTAACGTTATGTTTTAGGTAGAATGTAAAAAAGTATTATTGCTTTTAATTCATGCTTTGAGTTAATGAACACTGTAGTAATTGTTTTATGTGATTTATACAAAATGTTTTGATTATCAAATATTAACGAAAGTAAGTATGTATGTTACTAACGATACCCCTGTTAAGACTAACCTTCATCTTAAATAGCGGTCAGGAATGCAGTTGTAACCTTAAGGGAATCTCCCATAGATTTCGTTGGATCGCTAATCAACCAACGGGAGTGGGGTATCGTTATTTAAACTTTCTTTTCTGTACTGTTTAGTTCATTCTTCCTTTCTGTATTATTTTAGTGTAGTTGTTGCACCTTTTTAATTTTTAATATTCACTAGAAACGTTGTCCAGTCTGGTGGCTTCTACATGATTTGAATTCAAATAAGGTATTATATGATCACAACTTAAACTAGTTCAAATACAAATATACCTTGCACACTACATCGTCCAGAGGGTTGTGGGATACAAAGAGAGCTCGGGAGAAATTCTTCTATTTGAAAGTCAATGGAGCCGTGTCAAATTTTGATTATTTTTGCTGCTTTTCGCCATGTTAAATGCATCAAACTTTTAGTAAATTTCACTTTTTCCCAAGCTCTCTTTAAGAAAACCACAACATTGTCAAATTATGACAGTAATTATTATGAAAAATGCTGATTCTGAGCACAGTCCCGTATTGTGGCGCATGCACAGAAATACAGAGTAACAGCACAGCCAGCACAGATATTCAAAGATATTATATTGTTATCTCTGGTTATGTTCTTTATTCATTTGTATAATAAAATAACCACACAACACAGGGCTGGGGCGCCTATTTCAATGATCTGCTTCGTTCCAGTAGCTGTTATTGTTATGTGTATTAATAGTTTTAATGTTATGTATTCCCAAAGTTACCAATGTTACTGAAAATGTTACATAATTAAATGTTTTTTCAAATCAAGTGGATTTGATTGAAAGATAACTTCTGAATCTCCAAATCATACAGGGAGCCTGAACTACATCCATGTTTTTTAGTAGTCTCTGATAGCTCATATTCTACAGATACACTGTGTGCTTTATTGTAATAGTCTGATATCTCATATACTACAGATACTCTGCGTGCTTTATTGTAATAGTCTGATATCTCATATACTACAGATACACTGGGTGCTTTATTGTAATAGTCTGATATCTCATATACTACAGATACGCTGTGTGCTTTATTGCAGCTTCGTAGGTTTTACAAAATATGCACAATCACCAAAATAAGTGCTGAGGAAAAACTATTTAATTGCATGCATTACAAATAATATTTTTAAATAAAAAAACTAAAGTATAATCTGATTTATTAAACAAGTAATCCATAAGTTTCTTTATTTTATTTTTGTATAATACTGTAGAAGGCAGCCCCTCATTGAAAGGGGGGCGTGCAAATTAGCAGCTGGGAGTGGGAATTACTGTGGGGGAAAATGTGCATTATTGTTGTGTATTTAATTGTTGATTATTATGAATGTGCATTGTTGTT
>CM072682.1:18779671-18804671 GCA_036884735.1 Huso huso | reverse complement strand
CTGAGCACACTGCTACAGTTTTGTACTTATAAAAAAAGGGTATACAAAGTTGAAAAACCGGGGCAATTTAACAATTTTACTGTTTCTGACCGGGACAAAAAAAATAAGGCGGGAAACTGGGCCCATCAGTGTTTTCCCGGGACGTCTGGTTACCTAATTCCAAATTCTGTTCAGCTTTACTCTTCTGAATGCTGTGCCAAAAGTAGAATATCTGTGCTGTCTGTGCTGTTACTGCACACGCCCCACAATAAGGGACTGCTCAGAAAACAGCACATTTCATCATAATTACTTCATAATCTGACAGTGTTGCCATTGTCTTAGAGACCGTGGGCAAAAGTGGAATTTACTTTAAAAGTGCGATGCATTTTTTTAACATGGCAAAAATTAGTGAAATGTGGTTGAGTATCTTGGTATTAATACTTCAATGGAAAGGTTCCCTGCACTCTGATTGGCTGAGATAAAGATATCCAAGTTTTGAAACCATTAAAAGACTTTTAATGCACAAAAATCAGCTCATTATTTAACCGGAAGTCCATCCTGGTTTTACTGTGCACACATTGACCTAACTTTGAGTTTCAATATAAAAAGAATTTAAAAAAAAATTATACTGTATTAAAATAACACAATTCAAATAAAAAAGCGAACGTGTGCTGCATTGTTTTGTTAAATTAGCAAATCGCTGACTTGGTTGTACAATAAGTGCCTCTAGAAACATGATCTCGTACTGCAAAAAAAACACGCAGGAGTCATTTAAAAGGGTCACGTTTTATTTACAACATATCAAAATATGACCATTAAATGTAAGAGTGCCCCGATGATCCAGACTTCCAAAATATATAATGAAATGTCCTGAGAATGGTTGAGTCAGTCTGTCATCAGTTCCTGTCCTGTGTGTTTCATTTAATAAAAAGAGCTTTAGTTAATTTAAACGCTGTTTCTTCACCTTTCTTTTCAGGGTCTACGATTCAATTTTATCAGCTTTACCCTTTGATTTGTAGATTTTGAATATCCCCTGTAAGGGGAGCATGTATTATCAGTTTCAGTTCAACTACTTTCTTTGTTTGAAGAGAGCTATTTAATGGAAAATCCTCTTTAAATTTCCTGTGCATTGTAGTGTGATGTCTTTCCAAATGACCCATTTTACTTGTTGATATATTTGCATGGCATATAAGACATAGGCACTTATCCTTCACTGGAGTCAACACAAATTAACTTTCCCATTCCGCATGCAAATAATGTGTCTTGTTTCTTTTTAAATGGCCCAGCTGCATCGCTCAATTTTAACAACATCCATGAACAAAAATCAGTCAAATCAAACAACTCTTCAAGCCTGGAATCTTACTGCAGAAACTAGAGACTAAACGCTGGTGTTCCTCTTGCGCATGACCAATAAAGACAAGAGGACGCAGTGATAGAACTGCAGAGTTATTTAGTGCAATTGAAAATGAAGCCAGAGGCACAAAGTATTTCATGCATCTCAAAATAAAAATATAAACTTTATTGTTTAAACTGCTGTGAATACAAAACAATCAGTAAACTTGTGAGACCGACTTTCATAATAAGATAATAGGATATTCCCTTTGTAACAGGGGGTCTTAGTACCTGCTACTTTAGATGTGGGTGTCCGCTGAATGATGAGAGAGAGACAGAGGGATGCAGTTGACAACGCTACTCAGGCATCCAGGTTTTATTAAAGTAAACAAAAGTTGCAATGACAGGTGGCCACCACTAGGGTACCAGCAATGACAGCCCTAGTGCACGAGGACATACACAGACAGAGTGGAATCAAGATAAGAGCTCTAAAAATGCATAACAAAATACAGTGAGAAAACAGCTAAAAACAAAAGTTTGGCAAACACTGGCTTAGCGCTGCTCCCACTAAAAGGGAGGTCCCGCTCCGGAACCTACTCTGTGACACACTAAAATAAACTGTTGTGGGATTGAAATCCCCTAAATTAATCCCTACACAATTCACTCACCCTGGCTCAACACATAGTAGTGAGGCTGCATGCTTGCTGGAACTAGAACAAAAGAACTGGCTTTCCAGCTCCTTTTTTATACCACGTGGCTGAGCTTAATTGATCATCAATTAGTCAATTAAACCCCAGCCACATTCCGCACATGGATTTGGCAGAGTTGGATTTAACCCCATCCCTGCCAAACTCAAATTCAAAACGTTCCAACTTTATGTACAACTGCAAAAACCTGCCATATCTAGTGCACACTTAAATTCAATATATATTTTTTAAACTATACATATACATATACACAACAATACAATACATTATTTACACATGCAGGGCTTTTGCCCTGCCACACCCTTATAAAAGCTTACCATGGTAAATTTGCAGGGTCACTTTTCCCATAGTTATACTATACATTCACCATGGCGTACTACAAAATGGTGGTATGTAATTCAATATGTTAACGTAACTTTATTCAGCAGGTTTCATTCAACATCATGAAGCAAAGTCTGTTAATTCTACAGGGGGGTGCAAAACGTTTGGCCAGAGCTGTAACCTGGTTTTAACAGAGAAGAAAAAAAAACATAAAAATGTAGATGATATAAAGTATCCCTTTAAAAAAAGCAAAAAAATTCCCCCAGATTAAGTTGCTAAAAAAAGTAATGGAACAAAAGCACACGTGAAGCAACATGCTTTTCATTAGCTTCTGATATTTGCACACAAAAATAACTTTCAGTGAAAGTTTTATCAGAAGTAAATTGAATCAGACATGTTTAAATGTGACCCCTAGGTACTTACCCCCCTGTTGAGCACCTGCTCTCCTGCCCTGGGGTTGGTTTACTGTGGAGTAGACATCCTCCGAGGGATTCTGCAGCACAGTGTAAATGCCATCCATCTCCATTGCTAGTGCTGTAGAGAAGTGAGGTAGAGAGGAAGTTCTGACTGTTATATTAACAGTGCAGACTCTGCAGGGCTGGGCAGGGGCTAGAGGAAGTGGGGTTTCACAATTCTGTCTGTATGACGCAGTGTTACTGCTCTAGATATCCTGCTACTGCTCTAATCAACATCTGTGCTGACGATTGAATCCAGAGAAGCTTGGATGGAAGCATCTGTAAAAAGCTACTTCAAGGAATTGCTACGCGCATTGTACTGGCTTCAGCCACCCAAAAAGCAGTGTGCAGTCTCGTAGCCGACTCACATGGGTAGAGCATGCTAGTGTAAAAGGGGCTATAATGATAGCAGACTTCTCAATCAGTAGATCGCTGACAATATGTATCCCTAGCTTTGGTTCCTTTGCACACACATTAAATACCCTACATTCATATTTTTCAATCAGTAGTCTTTTAGAGCTGATGCGGGAACAGAAAAAACAAAGGCAGTACTGCAGGCAAAAAGCGCTGCAGCTCCGTTTATTTTCAAACAAGAGCAAAATAAATATTTAAACAAAAACACAAACACAAAACCGAATAGGTCAGGCTGGGCAGATTGCTGTCACTGTTCCTATTCTTTTCGTTGCAAAATTCTCCTCTCTCACTCCCGTTCCTCATCCGAACACCCACCCCCGGAGTGCAGAGAGCTGCAGTTTTATATATCGTGGAAGAGGCGTTTAACTGGCTAGTAATTATTCTATTACCCCTCGGCCACAATCTGCATGAGTTTATTAATTACTCTTGGCAGAGGACGAGCTACCAACCTCGCCTCTGCCAGAACACGTTTTAAATAAAAACAAAACAATAACACACGGCTCCGCTGCTATATTTATAAATCATAAATACACAAAATAAATCATAATACACAAATACAAACAATGCATTGCACAGGGGCGGAGGGGGAGACCCGGTTCTCAAAATAAATAACAAATAAATGTACAGGGCTCCTCACCCTGTTACAGGAGCCTATTGACTCTCTGCAGAAATTATCAAACCCCTGTGCACTGCATATATCCTAAAGTGAAGGTAATTGAGCAGAATGACTAGATTAGTGGGTCCTGCACATTGCAGGTGTTTCCAGTTTGCAGTCCTACCCACTGCACTGTGTTATCAAGTCCAAACTGTATGAGCACAGCACTCATAAAACAGCTCTGTGTTTGATACAGGGCTGTGAAGTGGGTTTGAACATGGCAGCAGTGCCCAGTATAGGCAATGAAGAGGGTCTGCAAGTTTCATATTTACTGAAGTTGACATCACACTTCCTCCTAATCAGTGGCTGCAGTGACCCTTTCTAGGAAATCAGAGAGGGAACATTTATTCTGAGGCAGAAGCATGACTAATGTGTTCAGTTTTAACTCTTTTACAGTTTTGTGAAATGTAACCCTTACAGAAATGCAGAGCGCTCCAGCAGTAACTAAACCAAAATACTAATGTTTCATGCACATTGTTACAGCATTTTTCAATGCGGCCACAGCAGCCAGCAACTCCTTTCTTAATTAACCTTTATCTTAATCGGCACCGCTATCCAGCTTTCATTCAAGCATATATATATGCTGTATATATACAGTGCCTTGCAAAAGTATTCAGACCCCTGACCAATTCTCTCATATTACTGAATTACAAATGGTACACTGAAATTTCGTTCTGTTTGATATTTTATTTTAAAACACTGAAACTCAAAATCAATTATTGTAAGGTGACGTTGGTTTTATGTTGGGAAATATTTTAAGAAAAATAAAAACTGAAATATCTTGCTTGCATAAGTATTCAACCCCACATTAATATTTGGTAGAGCCACCTTTCGCTGCAATAACAGCTTTAAGTCTTTTTGGGGTAAGTATGTACCAGCTTTGCACACAGTGTCAGAGTGATTTTGGCCCATTCTTCTTGGCAGATTTGCTCCAGGTTGTTCAGGTTGGTTGGACGACGCTTGTGGACCGTAATTTTCAAATAGTGCCACAGATTCTCAATGGGATTGAGATCAGGACTTTGACTGGGCCACTGTAGGACATTCACCTTTTTGTTCTTGAGCCACTCCAATGTTGCTTTGGCCTTGTGCTTGGGATCATTGTCCTGCTGAAAGGTGAATTTCCTCCCAAGCTTCAGTTTTTTAGCGGACTGAAGCAGGTTCTCTTGCAGTATTTCCCTGTATTTTGCTCCATCCATTCTTCCTTCAATTTTAACAAGATGCCCAGTCCCTGCTGATGAGAAGCATCCCCACAGCATGATGCTGCCACCACCATACTTCACTGTAGGGATGGTGTGTCTTGAGGCATGGGTAGTGTTAGGTTTGCGCCACACATAGCGCTTTGAGTTTTGGCCAAGCTCTATCTTGGTCTCATCTGACCACAAAACCTTTTCCCACATCACAGCTGGGTCACTCTCATGCTTTCTGGCAAACTCCAGACGTGCTTTCAGATGGTACTTTTTGAGTAACGGCTTCTTTCTTGCCACCCTCCCATACAGGCCAGTGTTATGCTGAGCTCTTGATATGGTTGACTGGTGCACCATTACTCCACTCCCAGCCACTGAACTCTGTAGCTCCTTCAAAGTGATTGTTGGCCTCTCTGTGGCTTCTCTCACAAGTCTCCTTCTTGTTTGAGGGACGGCCTTTTCTTGGCAGTGCCTGGGTGGTGTGATGCAGCTTCCACTTCCTGATTATTGATCCAACTGTGCTCACTGGGATATCCAAACACTTGGATATTATTTTGTACCCTTTCCCTAATCTATGCATTTGTATTACTTTATCTCTAACTTCTGTAGAATGCTCTTTGGTCTTCATTTTCCTTCAGATTCACAGCCTGATCAATGATCCTTCAACAGTGAGGTTTTTATCCAGAAAATGTGACAGCAACTTTAATGGTTCACAGGTGGAGGCCAATGGTAAGGTAATTGTGTCCTCGTTAGGGCAATTTCTTTCATCGGTGTAAACTGGGAGCTTCCACAGTACAGGGGTTGAATACTTATGCAAGCAAGATATTTCAGTTTTCTATTTTTCTTAAAAATATTTCCCAACATAAAACCAATGTCACCTTACAATAATTGATTTTGAGTTTCAGTGTTTTAAAATAAAATATCAAACAGAACGAAATTTCAATGTACCATTTGTAATTCAGTAATATGAGAGAATTGGTCAGGGGTCTGAATACTTTTGCAAGGCACTATATATATATATATATATATATATATATATATATATATATATATATATATATACCCAAAGTTAGATATATGAAGGCTGAGATACTCAGCAACATGATCTTATACAACAATTAAGCATAGTGAATACGCTCGGAGCAAAACTGTTGAAATGCAGCCAAGACTTATAGATGGCGGGAAAAAATCATTGTAAACTGTCACAGTGGCACAGTACTTCTCTTTCAAATGAACTTTGTTGTTATTATTAAGGATACGATTAGATCATGGTGGTCACAGCTTTCATTCAAGCATATATATATATATATATATATATATATATATATATACAGTACTGTGCAAAAGTTTTAGGCAGGTGTGACAAAATGCTGTAAAGTAAGAATGCTTTCAATAGTTTATATTTGTCAATTAACAAAATGCAAAGTGAGTGAACAGAAGAAAAATCTACATCAAATCAATATTTGGTGTGACCCTTTGCCTTCAAAACATCATCAATTCTTCTAGGTACACTTGCACACAGTTTTTGAAGGAACTCGGCAGGTAGGTTGGCCCAAACATCTTGGAGAACTAACCACAGTTCTTCTGTGGATTTAGGCAGCCTCAGTTGCTTCTCTCTCTTCATGTAATCCCAGACAGACTCGATGATGTTGAGATCAGGGCTCTGTGGGGGCCATACCATCACTTCCAGGACTCCTTGTTCTTCTTTACGCTGAAGATAGTTCTTAATGACTTTCGCTGTATGTTTGGGGTCGTTGTCATGCTGCAGAATAAATTTGGGGCCAATCAGATGCCTCCCTGATGGTATTGCATGATGGATAAGTGTCTGCCTGTACTTCTCAGCATTGAGGAGACCATTAATTCTGACCAAATCCCCAACTCCATTTGCAGAAATGCAGCCCCAAACTTGCAAGGAACCTCCACCATGCTTCACTGTTGCCTGCAGACACTCAGTCGTGTACCGCTCTCCAGCCCTTCGGCGAACAAACTGCCTTCTGCTACAGCCAAATATTTCAAATTTTGACTCATCAGTCCAGAGCACCTGCTGCCATTTTTCTGCACCCCAGTTCCTGTGTTTTCGTGCATTGTTGAGTCGCTTGGCCTTGTTTCCATGTCGGAGGTATGGTTTTTTGGCTGCAAGTCTTCCATGAAGGCCACTTCTGACCAGACTTCTCCGGACAGTAGATGGGTGTACCAGGGTCCCACTGTTTTCTGCCAATTCTGAGCTGATGGCACTGCTGGACATCTTCCGATTGCGAAGGGAAGTAAGCATGATGTGTCTTTCATCTGCTGCAGTAAGTTTCCTTAGCCGACCACTGCGTCTACGGTCCTCAAAGTTGCCCGTTTCTTTGTGCTTCTTCAAAAGAGCTTGGACAGCACATCTGGAAACCCCTGTCTGCCTTGAAATTTCTGCCTGGGAGAGACCTTGCTGATGCAGTATAACTACCTTGTGTCTTGTTGCTGTGCTCAGTCTTGCCATGGTGTATGACTTTTGACAGTAAACTGTCTTCAGCAACCTCACCTTGTTAGCTGAGTTTGGCTGTTCCTCACCCAGTTTTATTCCTCCTACACAGCTGTTTCTGTTTCAGTTAATGATTGTGTTTCAACCTACATATTGAATTGATGATCATTAGCACCTGTTTGGTATAATTGTTTAATCATACACCTGACTATATGCCTACAAAATCCCTGACTTTGTGCAAGTGTACCTAGAAGAATTGATGCTGTTTTGAAGGCAAAGGGTGGTCACACCAAATATGGATTTGATTTAGATTTTTCTTCTGTTCACTCACTTTGCATTTAGTTAATTGATAAATATAATCTATTAACATGTCTATTTTTGAAAGCATTCTTACTTTACAGCATTTTTTTCACCCTGCCTAAAACTTTTGCACAGTACTATATATATATATATATATATATATATATATATATATATATATATATATATATATATATATATGTATGTATATATATATATATATTTAATTTAGCAAACGTAAAATAAAAGTGAATATTTACACAGAACTACAACAAAACAAAGTGGCAAAATGAAGTCCAAAGCAACACGACTCTTTTAGGCCATCAAAAAAAAAATCTTTGTGATGCCGATCTCGATATATCCATTCCACTATCGCGTGATGACGAGATCATTTGTCTCAGGATCTCAATATTACCATTCCGCTATCGTGTGATGACGAGATCATTTGTCTCAGGATCTCAATATTACCATTCCACTATCGTGTGATCACAAGATCATTTGTCTCAGGATCTCGATATTACCATTCCGCTATCGTGTCGATCACAAGATCATTTACCTCAGGATCTCGATCATTTGTCCATTCCGCCACTATCGTGTGATCACAAGACCATTTGTCTCAGGATCTCAATATTACCATTCCGCTATCGTGTGATCACGAGATCATTTGTCTCAGGATCTCGATATTACCATTCCGCTATCGTGTGATCACAAGACCATTTGTCTCAGGATCTCAATATTACCATTCCGCTATCGTGTGATCACGAGATCATTTGTCTCAGATCATTTGTCCATTCAGGATCACAAGACCATTTGTCCATTCTCAATATTACCATTCGTATCGTGTGATCACGAAATCATCTGTCTCAGGATCTCGATATTACCATTCCGCTATCGTGTGATCACGAGATCATTTGTCTCAGGATCTCGATATTACCATTCCGCTATCGTGTGATCACAAGATCATTTATCTCAGGATCTCGATATTATCATTTCACTATCGTCTGATTACAAGATCATTTGCCCCAGGATTTTGAGAAAACACAAGTCACTATTTCTGTTTTCCAGAGATCATTTAATTTATCTTGTGATCTCGACAAAAACGACTTGTACTGTCGAAATCCTGAGATAAATAAGGACTTTTTTTTTTCGATGGCCCCAATGAGCCAACTGTACTAAGCAACAAGCAGAGCAATATCCCAAACAATTTCACGAAACGGGGAAGCAGCTATAAAGCAGAATCAAACTTTCAAATGAATCGAAGCCTTTTCTGCATCCCCCCGATAATGCAAACCCTAAAGGGAGGACGGGTTACAGTTTTGCAGAAGCCTGAAGCCCCAGTTTGCAGCTCTTGCAGTATTGCCCTTTGCAGTGTTATCAGTACCTGTTCAACAGTGAAGATGCACAATGATCCTTCTAATCTTAACAGTGTGCTCAGGTATGACAGACGTTGCACCAAAAGTGAACTTCTAATGTACATCTTGTAATACTAAAACCACAGCTGTGTTTAAATAGACATTAATGAAATAACATTAGAAGGTAAACAAATTCCTGTTGTTTGAAAAGATACTGTAAACACATCATTAATACATTAAATAGATGTTTATTTAGCACAAATATTATGAATATTACAATGTATTGTAATAATACATATATTTGTGTATGGTCAAATCTCTGTAGCCATGACCATTATGTGAAATTGTCTATTTTGAACCGTGACAGTGCCATGATTTTTACATGTTTTTACCGTGACAAAATCGTATCCTTAATTATTGTCACTGCTTGCACCCCAACACCTCTCTATACAAATTAAGCAGTGTGTACAGCTAAAAAAAAGCAGAAGTAAACCTCAGTACTGTGTCTTTTGCAACTGTTTATTGTGAAGAAACTACAATGGCAGGGATTTCAAAATTAAAAAACACATTCATTGTGACATGGAGAGGGGAGGGGAGCACTTCAAAAGCAGAACAGATACATGACACAATGAAATTCACTGTTATGAAACTGTGTTTTTCACTTCCCTTACTATTGTATGATCCCTTATAAGTTTACCATGGTATTATTGCACTTTTCCCTTGGTTATATTATGCATTTATCATAGCTTGCCCTGGCTTGCCATGTTTAATAGGCTTTAGCATACCTCCCTGTGCTTTACAATGCTTGCCTATGCTTTCCCATGCTTTCACTGTGCTTCATTACACTTTGCTGTGCTTTTACTATGGGAAGCTTTTCTAAGGGATGTTTGTAATTGTTCTGTTCCTCCAATACTGAGCAGGGCTGCTGAGAGCCGTCATGGGCCCCGGGGAAGGATTGGTATGTCCCACTGCTGCCCCCTCCATGGTACTACATTCATCCGACTTTGTAGTATACTGTAGTCTAAACCAAGCTTCTAAACCAATCAATGATACCTGCAATCTTAGCAGTGTCCGAGGAAGATCATTTCAACCGATACACTATTTTGATAATGAGTTTGAAGGAAACTGTCAACGACGCGTAGAAGTTTCAATATCTCAATTAAAATCAGCAGCAGGATAGTTTACTTTTTCTCAAAGTAGTTTAAGTTATTTACAGTATTCAAACTTTTTTTTTTAGGTAAGTGAATAAATATTTTTTTGTACAAACTCCACGTGTAATAGTCATTAATTGGAAGCTTACTTAACATCAAATAACAAACGTTTTTAGCATAAACTACATTTTAGTGGTGTTGCTATACACTATTTTATTTATCCCGTGCCAAAAATAAACCACTCATCTCTGCTCTTAACTAATAGCCTGTATTGGTAAATATATTTGTATTTTAAGCAATATAACCGATCATTCTCTAATTGTGTTTACCACCAGCTGAAGAAAGTACTTTATTTATTTTACACAATACAATTTTTCTAACAAACTGCTGCACCACGTTATTTTGAGCAAATTATAGATCTTAATCATAGAATAATTCATACTGTGGTATATATTGTGCAACTTTAGGACTCTTTTAAAGTCTTAAAAAAATACATGAAATTGCTATGCCTTTTTTTCAGCTTTTTGGTGTAGTAAAATATGAAATGCGAAAGTTCAAATCATTGTATGAAAGGAAGTGTTTGACAGCGCCTGGATACACAATCATTACACCACAGAAGCACATCGGCTCGCTGTGCAGTACGGGAGTTTTTCTTTTTAATGTGGTGGTGGGAATGCAAATGGTCTTGTTCAGGGCTAGTTGTTTTAAAATATTTTATATATATTAAAAAAAAAAAAAGTTCCCCCTTCATCAGGGCCCCCCTTCGAGGCGTTGGGCCCCCTTCGAGGCGTTGGGCCCCCTTCGAGGCGTTGGGCCCCCTTCGAGGCGTTGGGCTTCAGGGAAATTTCCCCGTCCTCCCTGCCCTCTCGGTGGGCCTGATACTGAGTTATTATCATTGTTCTCTAGATCTGTTTTTATAAATGGGAATATAAAAACAATAATCACAATGGCATTTGAATCACAAGCTCTTTATAAAAGCTCTGGTTTGATATTGTGATGTGTATTTTTTATTATATTTCATAAAAATACTTAGGTAGGTACCACAGTTTAATAAACTGAAATGTAAGTAACTTGTGGGATTCATTTTTTATCTTGTGAAACAGGCCCACATTGATTTATATATTGATTATCACTGCCATGGTTTCATAAATCCTTCTATGGTGTTCCCCTGTGCACGATGCATCAGACCAGGCTTTGAGGGGATCTATCCAATATACAAGACCTGCACAATCCTCCCCGGACGAGTCCCCACCTTCCTTCCAGTCATCAGGCTGATCACCGTACCAGTACCTGAAAGAGATGAGGAGCAATGCCAGTCAGTATCACAGCACTAAACTGGACATGCTCACTGTTTCACTGCAACACTTAATCATCACTTAGTGAAAGAGATGAGGAGCAATGCCAGTCAGTATCACTCAATGTCAGTAGAAAATCACTAGGTTGTTTGCTGCTGTATCCTTTTAATCCTCAGCAGTGATTTCAGAATGAGATTGAAGCTCTTACTGTTCCTTGTCATTCAGAGGAGTGCCGTCCACCCAGACTCTTCAGTAACAGCATCAGTCAGACCAGACACTATCAGATCGGGGGGTTTTGTGCACAGTGCAACCCACTGCCCCAACCATGGTTCTTTCAGACCAGTGGTTGGCCTTTGCACAATTTTCAAAGCGGCGGAGAAAATCTCTCCACGAACCCAAGCCGTCAAAATGTCCAGGCCGCAGAGTAGGAATTCTTTCCTTGTGGGTCGAGCATTCACTATCGCTCCTGCTGGGCGATGTCTCATAACGCACCTGTCTGTGTAGCCTATTGCCTGATTGCTCCCTCCGATTATCACGAAAAGGCCCCTCAAAATAACACCGGCCTGCACCCTGCTCTCTCCCAATTGGCTGTGAATACATGAGACCGTGGCTATTGCTAGCTACAAAATCAGCATGGTGCTGGTGACCTGGCATTATTGGTGTGTATTGCACAAAAAGTGATTCACCGTCCTGCAATGGTGTTGATTGGCGGTGATTGTAGGCCATTTTCACCAGAGTGTTAGCAGTGTGCAGGGTTGACACTTGGTTTGCATCAGTTTGATAATTTATAAAATGATTGTTTGCTATAAATGGATTTGTACACACATGACTTTGCTGCTGTGGTACAAAATAACCGCTGAATGGATTCAAAGTCCTTGCATTAGCAGTGTATTCATTATTTACAGCAGTATTTTTCTCACCAGACATTGAGGAGTTAATTCCTAATGTAATGCCAGAATCAGCCCTCAGTACTGAAAATTCACTACTAACTGGTCTCTCACTGTCTGCAGTAAACAACTCAGGACACACAGATACAAATTCAGCATTTGCAGAAAGAAAATGGTTCGTATTCACATTAATATTTGCACCCACATACTGCAAAGAATCATTCTGAGCCCAAACTGCTGAAAACAGCACATTGTGCATGAATTTCCATCCATGCTTAACAAACAGTAAGCAACTTACTGCACAATAAATCAACAAATAATAAACCTGCAGTGCAAAAATATACACAAACACAAATTAAACATGCCACCAGTGTTACCTTTCTGATTATCTGCTTATAATCAGCTTTAGGGACCTGCAAAACTAACAAGCCCCAAGGGCCAGAACAGAATAAACTCCAAGTCTATATACATATCTAGCTCTGGGGTAAACCCCTAAACAGTTGCACAATAATAATAGCGATGGACCTTATACGAAACAAACAATGACCACTGTAGTAATTAGAACAAAATATCTGCGGTTTATTACAAGAGAATACAAGCTCAGAGCACTTCCCTGACAATATAGGCACCCCTCCCTCATTGTACCCAGAATTCCCCCATTTAAAGTCACAGTTTTATACCACCTTTGCCAAATAACGTATTAGAAGGTAAATGTACCAGTATTTCCTGCACTAAAGCAGGATGCGATTAGGGAGGAGTCAGCTGACTAAGCAGTGTTGTTCTCGCTTGTTTGATACATCCGCAAGATCTTTTTATCATGTCTGCTTGGTAATATTAAAAATGTTTGTGAACGAGGTGAAACTAAAGATGTTGTGCAGGGTTGATATCATGTAGTTCGAGAGGTAAATCAGAAGTGTGGAATTATTTTGGAATTACAGCGAATGAAAATAATAAACATGTGACTGGATCCATTGCTTGTAAAACCTTTCATTATGTTTTTGTGAACGACAGCCACAAAACTGGTACATCATCTCTGCGAAAGCACAGGTGTAGCTCCCTTTCAACTGGTGGCACGAAAGGAATAGACAGGTATTTTATAGTAAAGTAGAAATAGTTAATAAGTTACAATGTTAAAATAAATCCAGAACACTAGAGAAAGCTACCACGCTGTATAGCCTATTGTGTAAACTCAATCTGTGGAGAATGGTAGAGATATCTGTGTGTGAATGTGACAGCATGAGAGAGTCAGTTGACACAGGCAGTAGGTAAAGGACAAACACTTGCGGGTTTGTGTCGGGTTGCAAGTCTTATTAAAGTGGGTCGGGCTGCATGTAAGAGGACGGTGTTGCAGCGTTCTTGAGGGTTCAGGTCGGGTCCTGTAGTAGCGGGTCCGGGTCGGAAGCAGGTCGTAAAAATCGGACCCGTGCAGGACTCTACCTTGTGATACTGAGATACAGAACAATATACATTCAGTATTTACTATACTGCTGTGCAGTTTGAGAATCTCTAGTGTAGAGGCTATGGAGGCTGAATGGCCCGCAGAACCCTAGAAGCCTAGGGGGTAGAAGTCTTAACCTAGGAAACACGAGGCAACTTCCAGCCACTTTTCCAGCAGCTACGTGGAGGAGTGGAGACATTTTCAATTAATTTGATTTGACCAGCTTGGTTTGAAATTGTTTGATAATGTCAGTTAACTACTGGCTTCAATAGCTGCCAGAAAAGCAGTTTCCTGAAAGCTGCCTGGTGTTTCATGAGCTTTAGAAACAGAGCTCTGTAAAGATGATGGTCAAACTGTACCTGCTCTGCCTCGCTCTCTATAATCACCAGGTCTGCTCCCATTGACACACAGCTAGCCCGGCTGGAGTGCCAGTTCATTGTATCAGTTGAGAAGTAGTAGCACTTTCCATTGAACGGCACCCACTTCTCTGGACAACAAACCTGCACAATGAGAGAAAGAAGCAGTGTATGTTAAACAGAAATGCCTGGAGATCTGAAGAAGGGGGCTGAACCTACAACACAGGGCTAGATTCTCAGCATTAGCATTAGCATGATTTTATCACAAGGATAATGCATCTCCGCAGACACAGAGTGAACTTCCATTGCTATGCTGATGATACCCAACTATATTTGTCCCTAAAGCCAGGAATTTCTTCTGCCTGGGTGTTATTAGCTACTTGCCTTACAGACATCAAGCTTTGGATGTCACAGAATTTTCTAATGTTGAATTCAGATAAAACAGAGGTCATGCTAGTGGGATCACAGAACCAACTAAAAAGAAATGTGTGATTACATGAGCTCGACCCTTGCAGTCACTCATCAAAGTTTGGGGGTCATCTTTGATCCTGATCTATCATTTGAGACTCATATTAGGGAAGTTACTAAAGTATCTTTTTACCATTTGAGAAATATAGCCAAACTTAGACCAATTATTTTCGTATCTGATGCCGAGAGACTAATGCATGCCTTTGTTTCATCTAGAATTGATTATTGTAATGCACTTTTTTCTGGTGTCCCAAAACGTGTGGTATCCCACTTACAGCTTGTTCAGAATACTGCCGCTAGAATTCTGACTAAAACCAGGAAAAGTGAACATATTACCCCTGTTTTGGCCTCTTTACACTGGCTCCCTGTGCAGTATAGAATTGATTTTAAGATTTTGCTGTTAACCTACAAGGCCCTGAATGGATTAGCACCCAGTTATTTGCAGGAGTTACTAGAATATTGACTAGAATCTGTGAAAAATCAAAATATCTGCTAGGAAAAAGCTGGGGATTCAATTATCTTGAAGCTAATAGTGAAAACTGCTGTCTTGATAGGACTGAATAGCAACATTTCTTCCAGATGAGACTGAATATTAAAGTTTCTAAAACACAAACAATGCAATAGTTTACATTATATAATATTGCAGACAATAGTAATTTTGTATTACATATACATGACTACTATTACTAATACTACTACTAATACTAATAATAATAATAATAATAATAATAATAATAATAATAATAATAATAATAATCATTTAAGCCCTGTGGCAGGGTGAAAGCCTGTGTGTGTCTGTGTGTGTAGGGAATATTCGGTTGGCAGGGAAGGGGTTAAATTCCTCCCTGCCAGAAATCACATGGGAATGTGGCTGTAGCTTTAAATTGAATAAATGATGATAAATTAGGCTCCAGTCACAGGTGTATAAAGAGGGTAATCACAGGTGTTAAAGTCACAGTTAAATGTGGGTATCATAAGGTGAAGGTGTGTTGCTGTGCTGTGCTGTGCTGTGCTGTGCTGTGCTGTGCTGTGCTGTGCTGTCCTGTCCTATGTTCTGTTTGTATGTTTTGTAGACCTTTTGTTTTGGCCCTTGTGCTGCTTGTTTTGTTAATGTTTTGTTAACACTAGAACCACCACGGCAGTCATTTTGATGGTTTGAGGTTTTCAAATTGAAATTACTCTGCGTGTCTGAATGTTATGCGGTTGTCAGTTTATGACTTTTCCTAAATACATGTATTAAATACTCTGACAGTGTTTGAAAGGCAGGATCATGAAAATAAGGAAGTTATAATCCTGCCCACCTAGAACCGCAAAAGCAGTCATTTTGACTGTCTTTTACAATGCATGTTTTTATTTTTGAATATAACCTACAATATTCTATTTTTTTCATATGCAAGCCCGTTTTATCCCTACTGGACCTGGCTGAAACATTTCGATCAGAAAACTGCAGAGCAGCCGGCTTCTGCAGATCAACGTGGATTCAGTGCTGCACCGAGTGACACACGCAAGACAGTGGCGGTGCTAATGTTAAACGTGCACACCAGCGCTTCACTGCAGCTTTCCTTGTCTGAGTCTCTCTTCCTGCTTGGCCATGACACGCTACCCTGTCACAGCCCCTTAACCTTTTGTTTGGATTGTAAGATGACAGTAATTAATGCCAATAAATGGATCGGCTGCATTCAAAATGATTATATGCTCCCACTTGTATTTTTCGCATTAAGCATTTAAAAATGTGCTTCTGGTTCAAATGATTTATTCCTGTTAGTCAAAGAACATCTTTCTGTATAAAATATGATATTACAATTACAAAGGTAAGAATTTGAACAACATGAGGACTACACATCTAGCTACATTAGTTATGTCTGTCTGCCCTTTTTAAAAAAGGAAGCTTAATAAAAAAAAATCATTTTAAACTGTTTTTTTTACAAAAAATGGCCTGTTTGCCCAAGAATATCTCAGTAAAAGAGTGAATTAAAAGTAATATAGAAATAATTTTACTTACCTAAAATAAATGCATTTTAAACAGTTTTTAAAAAAATCCTGTTTTCCAAATAATATCTTGGTGAAATCGTGAATTAAAAGTAAGATAGAAATAACTGAAGAATGGAAAAATTGAGGGAAGATCAAACTAACCAATAGGACTTCAACATTTGACCAGGTTGACCACTTAGGGTGGAGGCAACAAAACTCATTGGAGTGCATCTTCCTGTCCTGCCAGGAAAGGTTTGTGATACCTTTGCACTGAAATCTTGTTTTCATTAAAATAGCCACCATTTATCTTTGCAAATTTTAGGCATTTAATGTTTTGTAGCAATTCATTGTGTGGAGGTAGTGCCATTATTGTTGTGTGTTATGTGGCATAGTTTGTCTCACTTTTCTGCTGGCCAGACCATGTTTTGGAGACACCCTGCTGTTCATTGCTTTCCATGTTTTCATAATTTATCATTGTTTGTCAGATGCCAGAAGGTATTGCAAATCTTTGAAAATACAGTCATGTCAGTGCATGAAGACAGTGTGTAGGATACATCCTGACACTGACAACTTATCACACACTGCATTGTATAAAGTAAATAAAAAAAGAGTTATTTCACTACTTAACGAACCATGGTGCTTTGTTTTTGTTCACATAGACACTGGTCTGATGCATCGTGCACAGGGGAACACCATAGAAGGATTTATGAAACCATGGCAGTGATAATCAATATATAAATCAATGTGGGCCTGTTTCACAAGCTAAAAAATGAATCCCTCAAGTTACTTACATTTCAGTTTATTAAACTGTGGCTAAGTATGTTTATGAAATATAATAAAAAAGACACACTACAATATCAAACCAGAGCTTTTATAAATCAATCAAAGCAGAAATTCACAAATCAGAGTGCCTGCCTGTAGGCGGGATGTAGAGCGAGAGCTCTGACAATAGGGCAGTGTTAAGGTCATGTGATCGCCCTGCTGGCAGATTGTGGCAAAGTGGGTGGTGAGGGGTAGCTGTGTTCAGTGATGCGGTGCAGGATAATGAGCAGACAATATCCAGTGGAAAAATAGGCTTTATTTGCCAGCACTGGTCTAGTGCTCAAAATAATAAGCCCGCAATACACAGTGTGTAAAGCTCGGGCTGACAAAACACAGGATAAAGTCCTGAACAAAAAACGGTCACCCGTCTCGGTGCGTGCAGTCGTGATTGTGGTGAGTGAATACACAGGACGTTGTGACAGTACGTGAGGAGGTGATCCGCTTTGCTGAGGTGCGACAGCTCGGATATGTTCTAGCTGTCTGGTGATTTTTGAAACAAGACAGACAGTTAGTTTTCAGCCACTCCAGCACACAAACACACACACAGCTCTTTTTAGAGCAGAACAGATTTTAGGTCCTTCTCGGTCCTTGGTTTAACCCAAACGAAGGAAAAAATTGCGTTACCAATGATATATGTAATCCCAAGATGATTTGCAGCTGCCTTATTACTTACAGCTGCCCCTCGCTTTACCTGTCAAATCAATACGGTCTTGAGTCTCGCTTCCTTCTAGGCTGACCCACTTTCCGGTCCCGAAACGAACTGTCAGGCCAGCCCTTCCAGATACTTCTCCTCCGTTCTTTAGCGCCCTCACAGGTCGGGAGGAAGATTTATCACCAGAACTCATTGTATTTCTGTCACATATCCCACCGCTCAGAGTGGAGCCGAAGGAACACTGGCTAAATCTACCTTTCCCATTGCTCCCCCCCCGGGAAAAATAATCCGCATTTTGGTGGTCTTTCCCAACGGTGTACCATATGGTACATGATGGGCTAAATGCCAGATACCACCGAATTATCCGGGCATTGCTGTCCTTCATTGTGCTTAACCACTTGAGTGGGGCGTGGTCTGTGACAAGATCAAATGAGTGTCCCAGCAGGTAGTATCGTAAAGAGTGAGTAGCCCATTTAATGGCCAAACACTCTTTTTTGACTGTAACATTTTTTTGCTCAGGTACAATATCGGTGTTCTACTCCAGCTACTTTTTGGGACAAGACTGCACCCAACCCTACATCCGAGGCGTCGGTGTGGAGGATGAATCTCTTGGTGAAATCTGGGGTAATAAGAAAAGGCAAAGTTTACGCTAATCGTATCAAACGCCCCCGACACTCAGCTGACCATTTAATTAAATTTGGCTATTTTTTTGGTGAGGTCGACTAACTGTTAACCACTTCACTCGGGATGAAGCGGGCGGTAATAACCGCTAAGCCCAGTAGTGACCTCACCTGAGTCTTGGTTTTTGGGATCGCCGCATCAACCAAAGCCTGGATTTTGGTGACCACAGGTCTCACCCTTCCATTCCCCATTAAAAAAATCCCAAATATTGAGTCTCTGTCTTGGCAAACGCACATTTTTTAGCTGTCAGCGGGCTGCCCTTAGAGACTGAAGAACGGCTGCAACCCTAGCAAATGCTTGAAGCTTTCACGTCATCAATATACGCTGCTGCATATTCATGATTGGGCGTAAAACCTGGTCCATCAGTCTCTGAAAGGCAGCGGGCGCACCATGTTTGGCATGGTTTTAAAGTGGAACAGCCCCTCTGGTGTTGAAAATTTTTTTTTGCTGCGGGTTAGAGGGATTTGCCAGTATCCCTTCGTCAGGTCCAGGTGGAAATAAACTCGCTTTTCCCAGTCTGTCTAAATTCGTGGACCGAGGCATGGGATACGCGCCGAACTTGGCAATAGTTCACCTTTCTGAAATCTACGAAGCCGGTTGGTGCCGTCCTTCTTAGCCACTATTACAATAGGACTGCACCACTCGCTCCTGGAAGGTTCAATCACTCCAAGTTTCCCATACCTCTTTGCGAACGCCAACGTGATTTCCGGGATCCGTGTCTCTCTCGCACTGTGACACCTGGAGGAGAGATAATGTCATATTCAACTAAGTTCGCCCTGCCGGGCACATCAGAAAAACATCGCTGAACTCCTCAATAAGCTTACAGCTCTCTTTGCTGATCCGAACTAATTGTTCCCCATTGAAATCGCTCTTGTGCTCGGGGTCTCTGGACAGGGACCTAAATCATCCTCCATATTGCCTGGGGCTATAAATAAGACCTCTCTTGCCTGCCAGGGCTTCAACAAATTAATGTGGTAAATTTCACGTTCATTCCGGTGATCGGGCTGTCTAATTTCATAATTTACTTTCCCTATAGCCCGAATCACCTCATTTACCCCTGCCATTTAGCACACAGTTTTGACTCTGATGAGGGAAGTAGCAGCATTACCTTGTCCCCTGGCGAAAAAGTTCGAATCCGTGCATTTTTTTTATAATGCTGCTCTTGTCGGTGCTGAGCCGATCTGAGGTTGTCTTGGGCCAAACGACCGACCAAATCCAGGCGATCTCTGGTAGGAGCACATACTTCACCACATTTTTAGACGAATGCTCCTCCCACCCCTCTCAGCAGGTCGAGAATGCCGAGGCTGCCGGCCGTTCAAAGGGGAGAACCCCGTTGAACTCTTTCTCTCACTGCAAAAAGGAGGTAGGGGAGAAGTGATGCCCAATGTTTCTGCTCTTTGTGTTACAAATTCAGCATCGACTTTAAGGTCTGATTAAAGCGTTCCACCAGACCGTCCGATTGTGGATGATAAACGGACGCCCTGATGGGACGTATTTTTTAATATTTTGTACACCTGCTGTAACGTTTGGACAAAAAAAATTAGTTCCGTGATCGGTCAAAATCTCCTTGGGGATCCCTACTCTGGCCATAATCTGTGCTAACTCGTGGCTTTACTAGTGGACCTCAATGGAACTGCCTCCGGGTATCGGCGTTGCATAATCTACCACTACTAAAATGTGCGATACCGAGTCAGAAGGTTCCATTGCAATCCCGAAAATGTCGGCAGTGGGACCAAAAGGGGTTTTCGACCCGGCGCTACTCGCTGGCAGTCTGGGCATGTGGCTACATATTTCGGTTCAGTATGAAGACCTCCCAATTTCGAGCCAATATCCGTTCCCTCGTCTTCTCGGCTCGAGGTGCCCCCAAAAGGGATATCATTCATGACCTCCAGCCGGTCGGGGAACCAATAATTGTGTTACAGGCTGTCCTGTGCCCAGTTTTACCCTATACAGTAATTGCCCCTTGATACTGAAGTGTGGATATACTAGCGCCCTTCCATCAACATCCTTACCTTCAATGGACCGGACCTGTCCCTGCTGTGCACCAGTGACGGTCTGCCCCCACTAGGTCCCGTACCACGGGTCCCTCTGCTCTAGTCGGTCCAGTAACCTCGCTCTCTGGTCACACTGCGTTCCCACTCCCTTGACTGGCGTTTGTTACCATTGCAGCACTCTCCCACCAGACCCCAGCCTTTTTCCCATTTTGGGGTCCGTCTCTCCTTATTCGTTTTTCTAGGGGCGGAAAAGAGGGAAAACATTTCAGTGTGAAAAAGGAAACACATCACCAATCCGTTCCTTTTTTTTTTTTTTCCTGCCACGCGCAAAATAAGAATTCTTTGAATTTTGGCCAGTCTCGCCCAGAATAACTGGGTGTGGCAACCTTTCCGCCACCCCAACTACCAGGTGACGCTTTTTATCGGTCCTACCGATAAATATACTTTAATGTGGGTATGCCGCCGTGTCTCCATGGATACAGGAGATGGCCACCTGACCTCGTGGCCGCCCTACACACCGCCCAGGAGAGCTGTCCTAATCAAGGTTTGCTCACACCCTGTGTCCACTAATGCGTGGGTTTTCACATTCCCTAACACCACATTAATCAGACAAGGCCCCCCGACCATTTTCCCCACGCTACCAGTCTCAGGTGCCCAATTGCACGCCCACGTCACACTCCATGGCAGCGGGCATGAAAATGTCCCGCTGGTGGCAAATTCTAAAACAGATAGGAGGGACAGAGGGGCATGGGTTAGAAATCTGTCCCGCTGCTGGTATGGCAACGGGGCAGGGGCAGCACCTCTACCCCAGCTGGGGCCAACCTTGATCTCCATGGGGAGGCAAGGGGCCCAATGGGGGTCGGTGCTCTGGGAGGTCTTCCCTGGAACGAGGGGGGTGGTGGCGATGATGTTGGAGGAGAGGGAGAGAGAGCGGCTGCTCCGAAGGGCAGGGGCGGACAGGATCCCGATCGGGCAGAGGTCAGGGAGTCCTCAAAATCTTCGCCAATCCTCCAGGGTGTCGGGGTTGTGGCGCCCGTATCCACGCCTGGGTTTGGCCGACCATGGCAGAACTGTTCTACCACAATGGCTTCCCCCCATCTGCTGGACGGTCTTCTTCCCGGGGTCACCAATGCACCATTGGTCGCAAACCTCTCCGCAACCACCCTGGGGCGTGTCTCCGGGGCTCTCCGGTACTCCCCTAAACCCTAGCCGGCGGAGGATAGCCTGCTTGACCAGGTCATACTCGGTGGCGTGCTGGTCGCTCATAGCCTGGTAAGCTGCCTGAGCCTCCCAATCAGGCAGGGTCCCACTTGGCTGGCCCAGAACTCCCGCCAAGCCGCCGCGGTAGCCAGCCGCCGAATGCCACCAAGTGCACCTCCGGTCATCCTCCGCCGACATCTTCATCGCCTGCGCCTTTGGGGGGGGCTTGGTCGTTCCGCAGCCACGGCCAGTCCTACCCGCTCAATGAGCGCTGTATAGCACCCTCCCTCCTTCTCTCCTCTGCGTCCGCCTGCTCTCCAGTGCCTGCAACAGCTCCGCCAGCGCGTGCCGCGGTCCATGATCCCGTTTCTGACACCACGTGTGGCAAAGTGGGTGGTGAGGGGTAGCTGTGTAGCAGTGATGCGGTGCAGGAGTAATGAGCAGACAACGGTAGTCCAGTGGAAAAATAGGCTTTATTTGCCAGCACTGGTCTAGTGCTCAAAATAATAAGCCCGGCAATACACAACCCATGTGTAAAGCTCGGGCTGACAAAACACAGGATACAGTCCTGAACAAAAGAAACAAGAACACGGTCACCCGTCTCGGCGTGCAGTCGTGGTGTGGTGAGTGAATACACAGGACGTTGTGACAGTATGCGTGAGGAGGTGATCCGGCTTGTGCTCGCCCAGTGCGACAGCTCGGATATGTTCTAGCTGTCTGGTGATTCGAAACAAGACAGACAGTTAGTTTTCAGCCACTCCAGCACACAAACACACACACACAGCTCTTTTTAGAGCAGAACAGATTTTAGGTCCTTCGGTCCCTTGGTTTAACCCAAACGAAGGAAAAGAACAGCGTTACCCGGCCCCTATATGTAATCCCGCATGATATCTAGGTAAACGGTTGCAGCTGCCTTATTTACTTGCAGCTGCCCTCGCTTACCTGTCAAATCAATACGTCTTACAACAGAGTCTCGCTTCCTTCCAGGCTGACCCACTTTCCGGTCCGGAAACGAACTGTCAGGCCAGCCCTTCCAGATACTTCTCCTCCCGTTCTTTAGCGCCCTCACAGGTCGGGAGGAAGATTTATCACCAGAACTCATTGTATTTCTGTCACACAGATGTAAACAGTGTGTTCAGTATTAATACAATTACAATATGTCGAATCTGTTCCCAAAGAATACGTTTGCAAAGTATAAAGAACAAAAAAAGGCAGCTACAAGAGTCTGAATGCATTTGTACCGCGGGCTCAGCTTTGAGGTGCTGGAATGGGTTGTTTCTTTTGTAGAAACGTTTTCATACTAACTTTTGTACTTTTGATAACATTAATTTAAAAATTAAATTGATACCAATGATGAATACGTTTTTGTGACTTATTAGCTATTAACATTTAAAATATTGAGTACTTTGATGTATGTTTCAATATTAACTAAATCAAGTTATGAATCAAACTGATAAATCGTGTTACATACTAAAATGTCTGGATATACTGCTATTTTATTGATTACTGGCTCGTTCACTGTAGTCATAAAATAACGCTAGAATATGTTTTGTTGGAAAATAATAATTTAAAAAAGGGTTTTTTGACTGATTCAGAATTTCGCTGCAGATGGATTTATTTTCATAAGTTTTCTTTTGGTTAAGTGGCACAGCTGCGCTCCGATTATTTTTTTTTTTTTTGAGCGGGGATGTTGCAAGCCAACTGAATGTGATTTTGCAAGTTCTGTATTGCGCGCATTCGCCATTTTTGAGCATGACAGTTCAGCATGAGAGGTAACGACTGGACGTTTTAGTTACAGTGTTCAGAAATTAGGATTTAAGAGTTACGTTCTTGTGCACGTTGTCAATGTTTTACTCAAACGTGATTCCTGTTCATGTATTTATGAATGGGAATAATAAGAGACATGAACTTTCTTGTTCGAAGAAAAATAACTACATTTCTAAAATGTTCAATTATACAAAGGTACCTAATTTAAAGGTTTGATAAAAACGTCTGTTTAGTTTTTGCAATTTATTTTATTTATTAACATTAAAGTGTTTATTTATTTTTATTTTCACTGTGCGTATTCTATGTGATTTCACAATAGTTATTCAAATGAATAAAGGACAGTTTAGAATAGGTTAGATTAAGGTTAAACCCATAGGTCATCCACTTTGATCCTCCATATGGCTCTGTTTTGGGCAGTTTCTCCAGTTTCTTCCAGGAGTATCCAATCTCTTTCAGTTCTGCCTCTGTGGACCTCCTCCAGCTGTTTCTTGGTCTTCTGGGTTGTCTTTTTCCCTTGTGGGTTCCAAGTCAGTGACTGTCTGGTTCCCTTTCAAGTCAAAAATAAGAGTTTAGAGGACATGTTGCGCGCCTGGCTAGGCCACGCAATATTTTTCAGCCTCGGTCTCGCCTCGGCTAGACCCGGAGTGCAGCCTGCTGCTAGCAGCCACTCCAATAATTCCACCCGCGGATTGTAACATCACCGCGTGGTTGCTGTAAGACTGTAGCTACGCTACAAATATAATCTGCACTTTAGTGCGGCTGCAGTTCCTCTAAAATAAAAATAATAAAAAAATTCCCGATACAATACATTAGAAAGACTACCAACTACACTTTTCAGTTGCCCCTTTAACAACAGGTAAGTATAGCACAACACCATTGTCTTTTAGACTGAGACACTGTACTAGCACTTAGTGCCAGCTGACGCCGCTCTTCACGCCAGTACACGCGCTCTGGCACATAAGCGGCGCTCGGCGCAGTCGCGTTTGCGTAGTGCCCGGCGCTTTTGCTTAGTGCCTCGGCACTTGGGGCTCGGCACCACCTCGGCCACGCCCTTCGGTTTCGACGCCGGTCACGGCGGCTGCCCGGCGCTATCGCACCGCGCATCGACGCCGCCGGGCGACGCGCACCTCGACGCTTTGGCGCTCAATGCCGGTGCAT